>CM029787.1:16247980-16847980 GCA_017562165.1 Ectropis grisescens | reverse complement strand
CTTAATACTATAAACATAAATGGTGGTTACATTTTGACCATTAGTAATAATAAATAATTAGCGGGTTAGTCCAAATATATCCCATTATATACTAAATAATATATTAATAAATTTGTAAAGGTAGTACTTACATTTTGCCATTGACTTGTTGCTAAATAATTATTTTTGCGCCGTTTCTGAAACAATTATCACGAAGAAAATAAAATAAAAATTTAAGAAATGAATAAACATAAACAAATAACTATTCAAAAATCCTTTAAAAAACGTAAACTAAAAAGGTAACGTGAAAAAAAAGGTACATGTTATATGCAATATGAACCCGAGATAAGTGTTGGGACTTTGTTATATTTTAGTAACTTTCTGGGTCAGAGGCGGCTTTACGAAGCATAAAACACAGGCAACCCAGAGAGTACTAACTACATATCCGCTAATTCCCCAACACGAAAATGTAGATGATTTAGGGCGATACTTCAGCCCTTTTTTATTATGCAAAATGTCCGTGAGAATAAACCTAACCTTGGGTTTGACTTAGTAGCTTTTTCAGTGTTTTACGTCCAGGATTTTACATTTATACCTAAACATTATACAACATGGCCTTTTAGCATTGTTTTGATGAAACTAAAGGCGGTATAAAATTGGTATTATAACCTTCTACAAAAATGTATCCGTCCCACACACGCTATTTATTTTATAAAAAGTTTATTGGTTTCTGCGACACACGAGTAAGTGAAATAAATTTAATTCAAACGAAACACAATGCTTAGAGTTAACTCATGAGAAAAAATCACAAAAAACAATTTCAAATCAGGTAATTTGGCTTGTTGGTAATTTAAAACAGTTTGTTCTTACTCGTAACTCTAAGAAATTATCAATCATATAATGTCATCTATCAATCATATAATATCATATTGAATATAATATAATTTAATATAATTTGTGTTATGAAATTAGTGAATATTATTTTTTTACTTTTCTAGAAATATTTCCCTGAATGGTCTACAACAAACGATTCAATTAGCATCTATTGTTAATCAAAGGACACTTTATTTAGTGTAGCACAAAAGTGTCAGGCTTGTCCATAATTTGCGTAAATGTGAAATGCCACAACTTTGGAGAGATGGATATTGCCTTCACCATAATAGTGTAATTTTACTCTCCTATTAGAAAGGTTATTGAATAACAATGTTTGTTTTGTTACCCTGACTATGTTTGATCACGATCTCGCCTATACCTATGCAACGATGTGGTCAAAAATGAAACACATAGACTTATGAGGCAGGTAGATATTGTAGTGGTAGGACTCTTAGCAGAGTCCGTCAGCGGAAGTACCACACCTTTGCCAGTTATTTTACCGCCAAGCAGTAATGTACAAACATTACTGTGTTCCGGTTTGAAGGACAATGTTTCCAGAGAAATTACAGGGCTTAGAGATTTAACAGTTTAGATCTCTGGGTGGCGAGCGCAGTGCAGTGCTAGGTAATGATTTGGACTCTTCATGTTCTAATAGCTGCGTGTCACTGTGCTGTTATGTAGCAGGCATGTTGCTTACCATCAGGCACATGTCCTGCTCGTCTCGTCACTCTTTATTTATAAAAACAAAATATTTACTCAATGTATGCCGACACATCAGAATAACGGACTAAATTCTTTTCTAAACGGAGAAGTGGTTTTGTAGTTTTTTTTTTTTTTTTTATCTATCAGATGATGATAAAATCTTGCAGCGAAGAAACTTGAAACTAAACGAAGGACATTCCTGCCCTTCGCTAGTTTCTGATATTTGCTACGTTTGATATAAAAAACAAGATCTTGTTTAAATCAAATATCAACTACACTATAATAATACAATCAATCCACCGTATTGAAAAAATTGTCACAGTACTACTTACCGAAGGTATTTTATTGAGTTTAGAGAATATAATAATACCACGCCGAGAGTTCAAGGAAACAGTTACTTACTCAGAGGTATATTTGAATTGTTTAAGCTCGTACAAATTCTGCAGTGGGATGCAAATCCCTAACGAACCTGTCCTTGGCCAGTGCTGAGTGAACCTGGCTTTATTTAGCTGCGTCTCCGTCAAAATGTAATCTGAAGTTCTAGGAACTCACAACTTAATATCGTTTCAGACACTCGCTTGGTTTAATCAATGTTCTTGAGACGGATTGCACTTCCGTTGGCTGCAATCGATTTCATCGTTTAGTTGAAGTGTAGTGATACGAAAATAAACGTGTCTTTAAAATTTACTGATCTAGGCTAATTTTTTTAGTATTTATAGCAAACATTGATATGACAATGATAAAAAGTAATGTTTGTGGAGTATTCCATTTTTAAAATATAGCAACAACTGTGTATGAAAACTAGTAACGTTACAAAAAAATCCTATTCCAAATTCCTAAAAATCAGAGCTATAAACAAGTATTATTTCGAAAAAAGTTTTTTATTACCAAATCGCTAACCTATCATTAATATAATTATAATCACACGTTTTATGTAATATTTTTTTTTTACAATAAAATATACAAAACAATGGAAATTGAATGAATAAAATAACTCTTTTCACAACATTTGTAAAAATTCTTGAGCGCTTTTCACAATTGTGACTTCAACTGCTCTACCTTTTCATTCGGGTTTTACACGACGCTGCAACTCAAGGGGACTCCGCATTTTTCTCAAAATCATGTTTCACTAGAGCATTGTTGAAGTCTGAATTTCAGTCACTCAAGAGGTGGAAGATTTTAATATAATTTAAAGAATCCAAGAAAGTTTTAAATTATTCTTAAAACTAGTTACATTTCAAGTTGTTTTTATTTGATATTGCGATAAAAAATTGAAAGTAACTTTAGTAAAGTTTTACAGATGTATTTCTTTTTGATAGTTTAGGCAATAAAAGTCTGCTAGGTGATGTTTTACAAACTTAATATTCAAAAAATATATTCGTTTATTTTACTTGCGGAGCAAATATGAGTTTGGGAGTACGGACATAACTCATCATTATATTATGAAAAAACATACAAATATGACTTTAAAAGAAAATTCAAACAAACCACCATCAACGACTAACAACCACTTCTTTTCCGAAGTTGGTTGAAAGGGGAATTATTCATAAATTACCACAACGTTATATCGTGTACCAGCAAGTAAAAAACAGCACATGTAGCGTTCACATGAGCGCAATAACGAGACAATTCGCGGTCGGAACGAGGGTTTCATTACGCACGCTGTAAACAAAGAAAACAAAATGAACAGTACGAGAACAATCTAGGTAATACGCTCATGACCTTGTAAATGGAATATACTTGAATTAATAAACGCCTGTTTGAGTAACAAAGCTAAAAATCTGTTTGCGTAATGATGAAGCTTATTTTAGTTTCAACTTGATTTTAATCCATATCTTTTTTTTAAAATTTACCGTTAATTTAATTTTAGTATTTCAAGCAATGAACGAAAAATGTGTTTATCTATTCTTGAATTATTATTGAGTACGTTGTTTTGCATAGAACATTTAACCTAAATGACTACGAATTATACGATACAGACTACGACACCGTAGTAACGTGTAGCTCTACGTCTACGCTGCCACCGCTGTATTCCGTAAAACTAGTATAGGTTAAAATGTGAAAGAATCAAAATGTTAGGTTTTATAAGACACATAACCATAAAAGCTGTTTTAAATGATTCTTTAGAAGTGTTAAATGAGAAGTCATTAAAATGTGGCTTTATATGTCTGAAATTCATAGGTGATATTATGAGAAACACAGGAACGCTATTCAGACAATTTGCGGCTAAAACGAGCGTTTCATGGCTGCGCTATAAGCGATGAAAACTTAATGAACTATAAATACATTTTCAGTACCTATTACACAATATTCATACATAATATAATTCCAAAAGACAACTTATTGTGCTTAGTTTTACTATGCTTTAGTTTAACGTAGGGCTTAATCTCATTTTATGTCATTAGTGCCTAAACGTTACTTGATTTTTTATGGAAATGGTTATTAGTTTTGAAATACACGGCATATTAAAAAACTTGACTTTCACGTCAATCCAAGTAAAGTTTTTTATTGATAAATGTACAATTTACACGTAAATTTTAGGAAAAGCAAAATAAGAGTATACATTTTTAAAGTTTAAATTGAACATTATATTGTACGATAATAAATATCGTACAAATAAGTGTCAAAAATTCAAATATATGTACCTATTACAATTGTAATAAACAATGTCAATTTTTTGCAATTCATGTGTCATAGAGTTACTTTTAACGGTAAAAGTCAAAAATACTAAAGATTTGAAATTATTGGGTAGAAATATTTATACTACTTAGTATGAATATTACGATATTTGCGTTTGAAGTTTCTCATAAGCTAGCATATAAATACGATTGTCGATGCAATGTTTGCGAGAGTTTTTGTTTGGTTAGAGACAATAATACATTGTGTAAATACACTTTACGGATTGCAAACAATATTGTTGTTTGCTCTTACGATATTGGTATTCGGAGTTGGCAATTTAACATAAATCTCGTTGTAGTTAGTGGCGCAATCGATGAGTTGAACATCTGGATAATTTCACAATTTTGAAAATGGAAGGATTTAGACCTATATTTTACTTACGATATTTTTAAAGTTCGAGAATAATTGATTTATCACACATGATTTAGATAATATATCGTATGAGAAGAACTACATCAAGATTCTTAATTTTTTTGGATTAATATATTACTATTCTAGTAACTGCCTAGTGCCTATGGTTTCGTCCCCGTAAAATTTAGAAAGGGGCTGTTCAAGGAAATTTGCACTGTTTTAGTAATAAATAATAACCAATGTACTATTGGAGACAATCAATTATTTTATCTGGATTTCGAATTACAGAATAACTGATGGTTTATGATAATGTTTTTCGGAACGCAGGTACGAATTGTATACTACACAAATATGTGGTATTTAAATGAGTACATGGTATATACGTAGTATGAATTATTACTCGACAAGCAAACAATGTAATCTTAGTAAATAAACCTAGAACTAATCTACGAAAATACGAGTTTAATTACAAAACGAAGTGTTAAATTAACTAAGAGTTTTAAAATAAATTGAGTTAAAATTTGGGACACAGTTGTTACATTACAATCTGGAATGGCATATAAGCAACTTTTTATAAAAAAAAAACAATTATTACGGGATACAACACAACAAGATTGGGAATCACAAGGGTGAAACCGCAGGAGTACAAATACATTTTTTAAACATGTTTCTGTAACAAAAAATTAAAATACGAGTATAAGATTTTTTTTCTAAATTTTCCTACAATACAACAAACGATTTCCACGTAAGCCGCAAACCACACTTTTATTCCCGTGTTAGTCATTAATATGCACGCGAGAAGCTGGATTGGATGGGACAATGAGGTTGAGGTACGTGCTCCGCTTGCCAATGTCGAAAAAATGCCAGGTAAATGCCGGGTCCAGCATCGATAAATATAGTAAGGGAAGCCTGATTGCTATTTACAATTAGTAGAATTGGATTCTGCATTTTGCCTTTATTGCTTTGTAGTTGTTTTGGCTCCATACCTGACAGTCTACCGCCCGACTAAAACTATCTTAGCTTTCATATGCTCTCTCTTTTCTTTTCGCTTAAAATTATAGAGACAGCAACAGCAAAGCCAAAGCAGATTTAGTTAGTCGGTAGACCCGTGGGTTTACTTTAGGTCGTCGTGTTACATCTTAAACTTGTCTAACATCACATAATGTGCTATAAAATGCAAACGTATCTTTCTAGAGGATAAGCCTATAGAGGTGTTCTGCACAGATGCAAAAAAAGGGTGCTACTTAACAAAAAAGGTCGTGCACAAACCAATTCAATCTGGGAATACCCCATAGTCGAAAAGAAAATATCTGCTTCGTCTCTTTTTCAACTGGCGTTTTTGTACATAATATACATATATTTGCTTTTTATTAGAACTACGGGGAATATAAAAATAATCTTTTGGCAGATATACTCGTAAGTCAACCATGTGTCCCATACCCATGTGTGTGAGTGTCCCATACTTAGAACAAAAACTTTTGCATGAAAACTATACGTGTAGTTTATCTATGGATAGGTCTTCAAAAATGATATTGAGGTTTCTAACATATTTTTTTTTCTAAACTGAATAGTTTGCGCGAGAGATTCTTCCAAAGTGGTAAAATTTACTGTAACTTTTAAAATAAGAGTATGACAAAACTAAAAAAAAATATGATGTACATTACCATGTAAACTTTCAACGAAAATTGGTTTGATAAGATCTATTGAGTAGTTTTATTTTAATACGTCATAAATTCACTATTATTAAAAAACTACAAGATCTTTTATACTATGTTACTTGCTGCTACGGAAGCCTTCATGGGCACTTGACCACTTTTATTGTTATTTACATACTAGAGGTATGCATGGATATTGGATATTCTATCAAACATCACATTTACGAGTAAGTACAACGCAGCGGTCAAAGAGCTTTGCTGCCCACGATCGCCTATACGGCAATTAATTGTACTATGTGGAAGCAGGCTGCAAGTGAAATCATGCAAGTTTCAATGTGGAATTAATTGCCCCGAGGCATTTCAATTTATTGTATCGAATATTGATTTTGATGGGAACTTCGATTTTGTAACATTTTAACTATTGCATAAATATTGCCATCAAATGTGATGCAATGTTGTTTACCAGCCGTAATTTATACTATGATAAATTTCAAATTCAAGATGTTTGCCATCTCAAATTGTCGGGTAATTTTTTAAATATTTTCATTTAATGTAAATATCATTCAAGTGATACAGTGAATCCAGACGTACGAGTAATCAACAAAATACTCGTATTTAAAATAGTTAATATCATAACCAGCCACCAGTAATTTTCAAGAAAATTAAAACAATTAAAATGGAAAGAGCACATTAAAACCAGTAACGTTCGTGGTAACAATGACCCACTGTCCTCAATTTGAAGCAAGTGGCAACTCCGCTCCATCATTGTTTTCAGACGAAGGACGAAACAAGGACCCAAGGATCGTTCTGTAACTGAGACGTATAACGATTGACGGGGGGACAGTGAAAAGGAGTCGCTTTCAAACTCCCTCCGGGAACAAACAACAGATACAAAATATATTTACTGACTAGTAGCGGCCCGTGGCTTTACCCATATAGTACCCGTTACTATAATATTTCCACGATTAAAAGTAGCCAAGATTATAATAATCTATCTCTGGGTTCCAAAATTTCAACTCTATTTGTTCAGCCGTTCCGACTTGATTGAGTAACAAACATCCAAACTTTCTCATTTATGCTATTAGTAGGATAATGAATTGAATAAAATTATAGTAAGGATTATTATCACGATAATAAATAACACAAAAATATTTTTTTACATTAAGTTTCAATGTTTAATGTTTAGTTGACAAACAACTACTTAATCATTAATAACCCTTAAGTACTAGTTGTATTACAGCGCCTTTGCAGCCTACTTTATGTAAAACTGAGATTAGGGATCTTCTAACACAAGGAGAGAGTCAAGGTTATAACCCACTACATTAGCAGAGCAGGTTGACAGAAGACACACGTCCTTTAAAGATGACGTTTTTTGAAACACGCTAGTTTCTTAACAATGCTTTCCTTGGCCGTAAATCCAGTAGTGATGATAAATTAATAATTATACTTGGAAAAATACCTAAAGATACAAGTGAGATACGAACCTACAACCTCATGACCACGAAATCAAACGTTCTCATCACTAAGTCACCACTATTGCATTAAATTTAAAATAGGCATGATTAAAGTAGCCTCAAAGAATGTTTAAATTAATGTATCCCATTTCATTGCAATTTAAACAAAAGTACAGCACAAATTGCAGCTGTCGAAATAATCCGACATTTCAACTGGCGTAAGCATAATTTCGTTTGCATTGTTCGTTTTGCGACCCACAATCATACGTGTTGTCATGTCTGATGGAAATTTATCTGCAAATGTGAATACCAATTTGCTATATTTTTTTCAGCAACGGCCATAATTTTATTAAAGTTGATGTTTTGGGGCCGAATGGTATCAAAAATAACTGAGAATATAACAACACTACGTGTTATTTTTATAAAAATAGATATATGCTATATTGAATACATCAATTCACATTAATTCTTTCGTTGAACCGATTCTTTATTCTTTGAATCACAACGGCCATCGTTGATAAAGCTTAGTTGCTTAATACATTTGTAAAGTGTTTCTGTGTCCTTAATTCCATCTACTAACTCATTATGTGGGGTTTAATTTAGATTTCTACCTTTCGATTTTTCTACCTTCATATGAAGGAGATTTGTATATTGAATTTCGAACAATTAAATTATCTTTTGTATACTAAATCTTATCTTATACCTTTAAACGAGCAATTCTTGTAAGTATATATATATAGAATCTGAATCTCGGAAACGGCTTAACGATTTTCATGAAATTATGTATACAGGGGGTTTCGGGGACGATAAATCGATCTAGCCAGGTTTAATTTTAAAAAAAACGCCGTTTTTTGCGCGTTTTTAGACAACGAAAAAACTCTTACATAAAGATTAGAATGCGATGGTAAATTTCGCGACAGCGCGCGACAGTATTATCAGCTCAGTCGGGAAGATGGGTGGTTGAAATATGGTAGGTGCGGGTTCGAATCCAACCGGCCGCGTTCGTTTTTCAAGTATATTTTTTTAAATCAGTATGTATCTAAGTAACCGAGCAAAGCTCGGTCACCCAGGTACTGAATAGTTAATGGGAGCAATGCAATGAAATCTGGGTTCTAATTACGCTCAATTAAAGTGTAAGTCAAATAACGATTTATTGCCTGTTAACTCTGAATTTATATTTTAACCAACATTCATAAATAACGTGTTAATAATAACACCGAAATTCAAACTGTTATAAGGAGCGAATTTATGGATGATGTGAATATGCATTGGGTTAAAATATGCATGTTGTGTTAGTTACTGCACATCGCTACCGCTAGACGACAAAAATTTGGAGGCGATCTTACGAAAACTGCTTTGATTGATGCTTTGATGGTACCTGGAAAATCAGTCTTTTCGAGAAAAGGTGGTTTGAAAATTATAACAGATCGTTTTAAATAGTTAGTAGTAGGCAGAGATAGTTGCCACTAAAATGTAAACCAAAGAGATACACCACCTTATATGAGTAGATATATATTAGTATTTTGTATACCTATAGGATGAATGGCTTTAAGCGTAAACTCCGCTTAATAGTGAGCGGTAATCTTCGCTTATGGATACGTACCACCAGAGATGTTACTCGTATTAACGTCGTGCTAGCTCAGAGAGGTGTTTTAAGATTTTTAAAGTTTTACTTGTTCCTAAGAAATATTTTCGGAGGAAAGGCTTTTATAGTCAGGTTCACGGCGGGCAAGAATCGGGAAAACTAGACGGCTTGACTTCTAGTTTAGTAGGATATGAGCTATTTGTCGGTATCAAACAGTGCAGTAGTGAAATTTAGACGCTGGTATTAGATCAAAAAGCTCTTCAGAACATTTCACATGCTCCATTTGCGTGACGCAATTTAGTGCGGCAGTGACTTTCTCTGTTCATTTCAAATTACTGTATGGCTATGTAATGTTGTAACACAAATAGCGGGCCGTTCCAGCTTTGCTTGGATATTGTCATATAATAACAGCTCAGGACCGGATTAAGTGGAAAGTATTTGGGGAGACCTTTGCCCAGTAGTCAGACAACAAAGGTTGAATAATAAAACGACCATTAATCGAAATAAAATCTTAATATATATAAATCTCCTGTCACGATGTTTGTCCGCGATGGACTTCTAAACTACTTAGCCGATTTTAATCAAATTTGGACACCGCGTGTAGATTGATCCAACTTAAAAGATAGGGTAGTTTTTATTTCGATTAATGAGCTTTATGTGACAATATCCGAGCGAAGTCGGAGCGGGCCGCTAGTTTATTATAAAATATACTCGTATCTCCACAGGAACATATTACACATATATTTTATGCATCTTTCATTAATGTTGGTTGAATTAGTGAAGAGTTCACTGAGAACAAACGCGATGACCCTATTTTTATATTTTAAGATTTATTTTCTTTAAGATTATTTATTGGCCAACCACACGCCCCCAGTTGGTAGTGAGTCTGCTCAATGAGGCAGAGGTCATTCATTCATGGGTTTGAATCTCAGGACAAACATTTGTTTTGTAAGGTAAACCCGGACGTATTTTTGTTTCTATATTACACTCGTATCATAGGTACTTATTTGAAAAATGTATGTATTATATCAGCTATGTCGCTTCCATAGTACAAGCGTTGCTTAGTTTATGACTGGTGTTATTTGAAAAAGTGTCGACGAATATTTAATTTGTCATTAAACTAGTTCTATATTTTCTGCAGTAGATTGTGTCGTGTATATGTTAGAATTGTTGTTATACACTCACTCCAATAATAATTAGGTCGCGTTGGGGTAAAAGTTTATCTCGGCGAGGCCCAACGTTCCATTTGTCGCTTGGAAGGACTCGTTGATAGGAAATATTGTGCCGAAAATCCATTTTATCCATAAAAGCGTCATAGGGCTTGGCCTAAGGCGTTCTGTATAAAGCCATTTATAAATTAGCTGAGAACCAACCCTGGCTTTTCAGTTAATCATGTTTAATAAGCAATTTTCTTTAGTTTTTGTGATGAAAAATTTCGCACACAATCCATTCCGTTGCAAAGTTAAAACTTAATCAAAACTTTGAAAGACAATCAAATACATATCGTAACTCGGTAAAAATTAAATTAAAATTACAATTTTCACTCTTTTATACAAAAAGCAAAGCTTGCTGTAATAGATGTTTGTTTATGAAAGAAATAATTTTTAAAACGGTCTAATATTTTAAGAGGAAAGATAAATAATGGGGTTGTGTGTGTTAATGTGTATGAATGCTCCTTTGTATCTCTGTAACAGCTGCACAGGTTTGAATGCCATTAAATACGTTGTAATACATTTATCTGTGATAACCAGTGTAAAACAAAAATACCTACCATTCTTTGACCTTATAGATTCTATAAGGACAATAAAAATAATACAGAAGATGTCAAATAGAATTTAGAGTCGCATCAAATTTTGGATCTCTAACTTGTAAATGTTCACAAATATTTTAAGAAGTTTTAACCAATAATAATAGATCTGCACTTGACCGCCATATTGCCTGATGTTAAGCGACTATGTGGTCTACAATGGATCGCGTTTATCTAGAAACAAATTCACACAAAAAGGTTAAATATTTCATAGTCAGGGTGAAACATAACACCTGTATTATGTTGAAAGGTATGTCTTTCATCATGAACAATTTTTACTATACGATCAAAACCTAAAAACATGATCACAAAAGTTGTTCCTAATAATTAATCCAATCTGTATCTAACTTGTAATATAGGCATTTTACCTAACCTTAAATTTTAAGCAATATTTTTATACCTAAAAGTTATACCAAAACTGTCCCATATAAAAATTTCGTTTCACAGACTTCTTGAATATGCGTACATACATATAAGAACAAACACAGACTAACATGTTTATGGATTAAAGGGTAAATGTTAACTGCATTTACTTTTATGTTATGTCCCGCTGCTATTCACAATTTAAGCCACACCATAAAGGCAACCACCGCCCAGCTTAGAGCCGTCTTAACTTAGCATTACTAATCTTGCAAGTATGAATTAACCAGTAATTTGCTTCTAACTTGAAAAGGGTTCAGTATTACGTCCAGATCTTTACATAATACATCAACGGATAAAATTTACTTCTTAATTACAGAATACACTTTAATTGTGTGTTATATTAATCTGATAAAAACAAAGGGTTTTCGGTACATTGTTTCTGATCTTTGTTTTACTTATTGAATTTCGTTTTTCTAAAACAAACAAGGCGCTAATTAAGTAAAAATCTTTAGTAAAAATCTAGCTTTATTTTCCTTCATCCCGAGAGAATGAAATACTTTTAAAGAAACTTGAGCTAAGAGTTAGTTACGGATAAACTAAAATGTTATTCTGGAAGGTTTGTGATCAAATATTATTTATCAAAGGGATTCGGTTAAGCCTATAACTAATAAACTAACATATAATATTACTCATATGAGTATGTGTGGCCACGTTTCCTTGTTTACCTTTGGGATTTTTTTCCATTTCGAAATGTTGCTTATGATTTATAAAAATACAATTTAAAAAGTATCGTCATGTTGTACTGACAAAAAAAGAAAAACAAGTTGCCTTATTTTCCGTTTTCTTTAACTGACTTTGAAAGACGAAGAAGTTGCTTGTTTTATTGTATGTATGTTAAGCAATGGCTCCGCTAATTGTGAAACGATTTTGATGTTTCTTTTCTGTTTGGTAGATCGTAGTTCAGAGGTAGTCCCATATAAATTACATCGAAATCGGTGCAAACAAAAATCTAAAATTTGCTCATATTTCAAAAACCATCATACCAATTTCGATGGAAAATATTAACAATATATAATATTTATTTACATAATGTACAGGATATTAGTCTATAAGACCGTTGCCAGCAGGAATCGTGCCCAAAATGCTAGCCCCATTGCCACGTTGAATAGCGATACTTATGCGCTGAGCAAAAAAAAGGCCAGCATTTTGGTCACGAGTTGCATCACAAAGACGTTTCGCTAAATTTGCTTATTTATGTATATTTGACGTAGTGATAGATTCTTATGAAATTCGGTGCAGTGTTTGTATTTAATTTTAAATAAAAGTTGGTTTTGGAGTTTTCGGAGAAAATAAATTAAATATCGTTTATAGAGATTATAGTAAAAAAGGCTCCATAAAATATCAATGTCATGCTCATTGAGTGTAATAACTCGACCACTAATCGAGCGCTGCAAATGGACAACGTACAGGGCTAAGAGCTAAATGCTTTTATAGAAAATGCATAGCGAAGATTATGTACATCTATATTTTGCCTTTTAATAATAATTACTGCAAATATTTATTAATCAAGTTTTGTTTTATATTTAACATAGCATGGGCACAATAAGTACATCATTCATCGGTCATTGTAATTGTAGAAATGGCGCTTCAAAACATTTGCGTAGCAAAAGTGTATGTTTTTCCTATACACATTGTAAATCAGCCAATTCTGTGCATTTTTATTTTATCCAATGTAACCTACCAGAAAAAAAGAAACGATGTAATAGTTGTAAATATCAATCATCCTTGCCTAAGATTATATTTATGATGATGGTTGAATGATTTGATTGGATATAAAAACGTGATAAGAATATTTTTTGAATTTAAGGTTTACAATTGAATTGAATTTACAAAGTCTTATCACAGTTGGTAGACTCGAAGGAAAACTGTAACCGACAAGATTTTATTTGAAAAGTTTAACCTAAGACGTGAAACAAAGTCAACATTTCTGCAGTAAAATGAAATAAAGTTTTTGATATACTTCCGTTTACATACGACGTACAGCATTAGTATATATAACAGATATGAAAATTATTATAGTGGTAAGACACTTTGCAGAGTCCGTCTGGGGAAGTACAAATCCTTTACCAGTTATTCTACCGCCAAGCGGAAATTTGAAAATATTGCTGTGTTCCGGTTTGAAGGGCAAGGTTTAAAAAAAAATTGAGCAATGAGACAAATCTTTATAAATCTATACTTTTATTATAAAGCTGAAGAGTTTGTTTGTTCGTTTGTTTGAACGCTAGGATCTCGAGAAGTACTGGTCCGAATTGAAAGATTTTTTTTCTATTGGATAGTCCATTTATCGAAGAAGGCTATAGGCTATAGAACATAACGCTACTATTAATAGAAGCGGAGCATGAATCAAGAATGTAACGAAATCGGGAAAAAAATTCCTTTTTGAGAGTTTTTGTACGTTTCGTGCTTTGACATGACACATGACAGCATGTGTCTAAGATTGCGTCATTGAATATCACAGATTAAACACCTTTTGAATATAAGCTTTTGCTAATCAAATTTGTTCATAAATCTGAGTTGGTACGACCAATTTCCGACAGGTGGCGTAGCAGTTAGCTGAATAGGTGTTTTGTTTGAAAATGTTTGAGTGATATCGTCAGGAATTACTGAAACGATTTCAGTCATTCTTTCACCGTTGTATATGTACGGAATCCTCATGAGTGCTATATAATGTACCACGGACGAAGCCGGGCGGACATCTAGTCATGTTATATATCTGTACATACTATGAATGACAAGCTCAATTCAGTGAGCGAGTTTCAATGGCTTAGTGGTACTGTAATATTATGAACAGACATGTTGCTTCCAATCAAGTGGTTGTCTTGCAAGTCCTTCACTCATTACAATGGAATAAAATGTTTCACAGTTTAAATAAAAGAAATCTCTTTTTGGGATGGGATAGTATCTAACAAATATGCAGGTAACAAAACCTGGTCTAGAAAGAAACTATAGATATCCTACCTATTAGTAACACAGATTTTTTCAGTCAAGTAAATTATGATTACACCTCACATACGTAGGCATTGACATCGATTAGAACGATAGAATCGCGTTCATAGTTCGTGCCATTTATTGTTCAAGTTTCCAATATGCAATCAAAATAGTTCAAACACCAGAATTTAGCGTTAGCGTGTTTGGTTATGCAACAAGAATACTATCCGGATCCCGAAGTTTCAGGCTCCTATCTTAACATACAATGAACCTAAATGTGTAGTATTAAGGTTTATAGTCGAATGGGTTTGATGCGATATTTCCCAGAGGTGCAATCAAATAGGACCCCAAAGGCGAAATAATACGATTGAACAATCCCTCAAATATTGAACTTTGGCCAAACTTATGAACTGAAAAGCGAGCGTAACTTCGCAAATATATTGCACCAGAGAACATAGGTTTTATATTCAATCTAATATCACCAAGAATTCAAATTTGTCAAATTGATTATCAAATTGGCAATCCGTCAGTTGACAAAGACGTGAAAGTTGCAAATAGATACACATTGTATGGACATTAGGGTCTAGATACGGTGACCATATCAATAACGTATTGAGATTAAACATTGGTATCAACTGCCTTGGGATTTTACCTCCTCCATTTTGCTCAAACACAATGAGTTTTAAATCATGTAGAGGTAGAGTATATAATTATTACATGTATTTATAACAACATTTTCAGTCACTTCTTGAAAGTGAACATCCCAAATTACTGTCTAGTTCCACCTCACTAGTCACTAAACTTGTAAAATGATTAATTGGTCTTGTAATTTTTCTGAGAACAATGCTCTTCCAAAACTCAGTAATATACCTTACTGCGTTAGTAAAGTAAGTATAAAAAATATGTAACATGGTAAATTAGTAAATTTGATGTTGTTACTAATGGACCAGATTTATCACGATGTAATTATAACTATGAAGTTGATGAATAACAATGACTAATTTACAACGGTCTTAGAATATAACTGTTATCTCTGTGCCTTGGCCTGGCCTTACCTTTACGACGTACCTCGTTCGATGTTCCACCCTCGTTCTAATCGGAAAGCGATCGCGTGAAACGATGCGACAACGATTATATCGAGTACAAACGGCGAATGATGTTTCGATTCTGTGCTCAATCGCCCCGAATGAGAGCCTCTTACCGTGTGAAGTTATTACAGGAATCGATATTAATCTTTCAATTAGGTGCAGTCTGTAGTGCACACTAGATAATCGAATGTTTCTATTTACATTGACATAGGTATGTAGATTTATTTTTATTTACGGCTATTATTTATTATGTCGAAGAACGGCGACTGCTGATCGGGAGTCCCGGGTACAAATCCCACGCGCATCATTGTCTTTCCGAAGTAATATGCGCGATGTCGCTGACTTCAAAATCGGTGAAAGATCAACGCATACGCATATTTTTACAGATAAAACACATCAGTCAATGACACGCTTATAAAACTAAAATTGCACAGAATTAAATGTTTAAGATTATTTGTGATCCGTTTTAAAACTCATCACAACTGTAGCTCTTGTGATTTCACTCTTGTTAGTATAATATAAAAAAAATCCTCCATCTTGAGATAACCAAGTTAAAAGTTAAATAAGTTACGATCAAAATGAAAAAGTAACAAAGTTATTCAACCTCAGCTCTTCTAACCCTCTCATATCAAATGAACCCTTGTATCTATAGCGGTTGCACTTGTATTTGAAATCAGAGATTAAAGTTGATCCTAAGACCCGCCTGAAGCGTAAAGTTAATATCATAGAGCTCCTCTTTGCTGTAATTCAGGAGCTAAATGAAAGTCTCGTCAACCCCGCTAGCTTAAATTGGTTTAAGGTATTTTTTTCTAACTCGAATCTAGTTTTGGTGAGCTGAAATTCGGTTGATACAAACTAAGATTAATGTGTGGTGAATTCAAAAGTTTCATGAAATTATCACTATCATTCACAGTCTTATTTATTCCACTGCTGGATATTTGAAAGTTATAATGCAGTTTTCGTAATAATTAATAAAAAAATATAGGTGTAAACCTATATTTTTTTAAACCTACCTACTTGAGACTTTGAATATAAACCAACTTGGTAAAGTTTCTTAGGCAAAGATTTTATTACGAACCTCCAAGACGTAGGGTAGAACGTTCTTTCAATTTTCGTTTTGAAAAATTACCCCAATTTTTTTAACACGAAAAATCAATAGCGTATAAGTTGGAATTCATCACCTATTCGATCGGAATCAAATTCATTGAAATTTCAATAGTATCCCACCAAAAACATTCTGAAAAAACTAGCCAAGTCTCCATGGAGCTGTATATTTATCTCTAAAAAGTAATGAAATCTAGACAAAGCCGTGCCAAGTCTAAGGTTCCTTACTGCGATTTCTTTATTATTATAGTTAATGTTGTGTGACTTGGCCGTTGAAGAGTATCAGCGGCTCGCCTACACATACATAAGTATTATTAATTTTTTTTATTGTTCACACCATATAGGATACAAACAATTTAGGGAAAATACCTTTTCAATGAGAGCACAAAAATATTCGCTAATTGTATAGATTGTTTAAAAACCGAATAACTAACTAAGGTGTGGTAATACCTCAGGCGTTTTTGGCTCAAAGTTCTGCAACTAGTAGGTACTTCTTTATTTCAGAAGAAGTAATAATGAGCAAACAACAATACGAGAAAAAGCTTTCAAAGAGCCCAATCCGAACATTCAGTTAGAAAAACACTTCGCCATACAATAAACAAGGTGGGTACGCAACTTTAACTTAGTTTATTGTGCTATAAACTTTACTGCGTGTTTAAACGAAAAAGTTAAGGGCTCATATGGATGTAGGCTTAAGTGTAAATGTTCGAATAGAATTGAAGGAAAAATGGACTGAATAGCATTCAAATATCTAAATCTGTAACCCTCAGTGATGGTCTCATATATTTTGCGCAAACATGTTTAGTGTCGTTTTGACTTTGACATTTGTACACAATGAGTACATTTTAAAATTTTCAATAGCAAGAAGCCAATTTGTCTTATATCTTTTATATCAAAAGCTATTGAGTTAGACGCATTTCTTCATACGTAACTTTATATACCTAGCTTTGAACCAAATGGTTTTGTTATACGAATGCAAACGTCAAAACGCATTAGAAGGACGTTATCTGTTTGCATTCGATTCTCGGACGTGCAATAAATCGATTCGTGATGGAATACCATTCGGTACAACGGAACCGTTTGTTTAGCATACCCCCCATACGCTTACGCAATACGCTTTTGTTTTGCTATAGGAACATCGTTTGTGATCACACGCTAATCACCCGTTTCTGGTAAAGGTATTCCAGCTCTGCCATCATATTAACTAAATTTTGAACTACCCTGGTTGCGTAAGAGAACGGTTTATTAGGATAGTATGGATAAGTAGAAAATGAACCTGATGGTAATACGACTGCACAAGACAGCACAGTGTACATACAACTCATAGCCTTACAAACCTATACCTACTAAGACTCTGCACCTTCTTCAGTTGCCTATGAGTCAGTATACAGACTCTGCTGTTGTAGAGACTATCTATCATAAGTCCCTTTTAATAAAAAAAAGATGTGACATGGGACACCAGGTATGAACGAAGTTCATTCTAATAATATAAAAGCAAGAAGAAGAATGTATGCCATTAAACATTATGTCATAAGTTATCTTTCTGCTAAATATGGTTATGTGTTTAAACATTGTTCTAAGTTATCTATATTCTATACATGGTTATGCTAGTAAAAAATATGCGAAAACAGTTCTACGTTTAGTTGTTAAATTATCATTAGTCCTAAAAACGTTATGTGTACTTAAATTAGTACAAGAATTATTATGCTACCACGTATAGACCCGTCTGTGACGGTTTTAGTCTCACTTTCTTTTTCAGTTGGATCGCGCAGCAAAATCCCTATCTCCTCCAAGCCTGCCGTAAAAAAATCCGTTTACTATTCTAGTTGCACAAGCAAGCGATGTAGTGGTAGGACTCCTAGCGGAGTCCGCCTGAGGAAGTACCACACCTTTGTCAGTTATTCTACCGCCAAGCAGTAATGTAAAAACATTACTGTGTTCCGGTTTGAAGGGCAATGTTTCCAGCGAAATTACAGGGCTTAGAGATATCACATCTTAGATCTCTGGGTGATGATCGCAGTGCAGTGCTAGGTAATAGTTTGGACTCTTCATGTTCCAATAGCTGCGCGTCACTGTGCTGTTATGTGGCAGACGTGTTGCTTACCATCAGGCACATGTCCTGCTCGTCTCGTCACACTTTATTTAAAAAATGAATATATATATGTAATACTGTTGTAGGCAATATATTATTCCATGCCATTTTTCACGACTTGTACAAACAATCTTGACGATGCATGAACCCAGAACTTGATGCGGAAACCAAAACAATAACTAATACATAATCCGATTTACAAACAAACCAGTAAAAAATTAAAAATAATTGAAGGATACGTGCGGTGTATATCACACGCGGAAATAAAGACTCTTTTATTGTTCCCCATTTTATATAACAAATTACCTCGGGTGTGGGGAACAAAATTTATTTTATTGGGTAAAGCCGTTTACACATGCGGAATGAATATGGCATTAATAAGCCTAACTAAAATAAATAATGAATTAATATACATTTTTTATTCTTCACAACATTAAAATAATACACAAAATTAAGAAAAACGGTAAGATTAGTAAAACAATTGGCTTATCGCTGAAAACGATCTTTTTTAAGGGAATCTTGGGATGGATCTTGTATAAAACACAGAACATGGTGAGCAATAAAGATTATTGATTTAATAAGATTACGCAATAAACACACGTTCGAAAAATAGCATATACAAAAAATACTTAAACTACTCAACATAAAACCCCCCAATAAATGAAAAACAAATAAAAATACTGCTTAAGTTTCTGTCCGATTAACTGGCAGTTAACACGTACCAAACGGAAAAATAAGTTAAGTCGCTAAGGTATAAAATAGTAACATGAACAACAGGTACTTCATTTGTAGGTACTTCTCTATTTCACCTTACTCAAACTATACAAAAAGAGGAAAAAAATCCAATAAAGAGACGCAGTTATAAAGGATGCCAAATTTCTGACTATTGTGAATAATTTTGTCACTTCGCTCACAATCGTGAACGAGTACCAAATTTTGGGTAAGTATTTGAGGGAAGCTGAATATTTCTCAAATAACTCCGCCAAGAAATCGGAGCTGCAGACCTTCGGGGCAAAATTAACCCATACATCTTTCAAGGTTTTATTTAAATATTTCTTCAATTAAAATGTGTCAGAGGAAACAAATTTTACGTGTAGCTTAATGTAAAAAAAAAAATAAGCCAGATCTAATTTTCATTGGCTTAAAATATTTTACTAAAATTTAATTTAATTTTAATTTCATTTTGCACCGTTTTTCACCAGCCAGGTTTGCTCCTACGTTTTGGTCTATACAAGACAAGACAAGAGAGTGGTGTGTGACACTTGTTCAGCTTGCTTGCTTGCGGCAAATACCTAGCCAAAAATTTGGTTTCAGTTCTCGGTATATTTGTAGTACAGTATCAACTCGACAATGTCAAAAAAATCTAATAAGTAATTTAATATAGTAAAAAATTACAGTGTTTTTCATTTTGTAGTTTAATTGATTGCACTAAAATACATCAATTAACTGACAAGAATAAAGTAAAAGCATTTGAATTATTATCAGTGATAAAAAATGTTGTATTGACATTTCAACATTTCTATACCCACCTTTAAACAATAATTCGTAGGTACTGCTAGAAGCTCTCTTGGTTATGATTTACCTACGCGAGTGGAATGGCAAGCAGAGTTTTACTCCAGGAAGCTAAATCAAGGTATTCTAACCATTTCAGCGCAAACTCGAAGCCATTAAACGTAGGCACCTACACTGAAAATGTTTTAAATCTCTGAAGCTAGCGAATAATGGTAATCTTGTACAGAAACATTAACTTTAAAACTAATTATTTTGTTTGAAATTTAACATCATTAGTTAGAAAACTAAATAGATTTTGAAGAATAACAGTGTAGCGTAACATTGTCTTTCCGAATCAAGAAGCACAAAGTTTATTTTTGATTGCTAATGGTATTAATAAGCACTATTAATTCATTATTATTAGGTACTTTGGTTTCGTGGTGATAGCAACGTTTTAAAAACACACCAGAATTCAAAATCAAAGTTCTTTATAAATTTCATTCTTCTTGCCTATTTGATGACTTTTTTGTTTTTCCCAGACGTTCCTATACTTTTGTTTACTCTATGTAGAATAAAATGCATTCACAAAAGACAACTTAGCACTAAGTACTCACTACTTCGATGCCGCAGTAACACATTTGCTCCTCTTGAGACAAATATTACGCGCTCACATAAGCATTTACATCGAAAAAGCAATTTGAGCATCTATAAAGGAGAACTGGGAATATATTTTTGCTATCTCAAATACTTAGAAGTCACTTTATGTCGCCGTTTGTTCCGATAAGCACTGATATTTGGTAAAATGATAGTATGAAGAAAAAGATACGTGATGCTTTTGTAGTTTCGTATTCCCTATGCACTATTCCAATGATGTAATTTTTCTTATTATTTTAATTTTACGCTTATTTCACCGTATTTTGTTCGTTTACACAAGACTCACGTGATCCAAAAACCTGTATTTTTTTAGCAAAGTTTAGCAAATTAATCGTGTAATGTTCGTCGTTCATAAAAGCAAATAAACTCAAAATGCCAAAATTGCGCTTAACTCAAGTTTTGTAATACCGCAGTCGACGGTAACTCACTCAACCAAACTATTCCCATAAAATCAGTTATTACCATGTCATATTTGACGGGTCAGTAACAATGCAATTTTAATGATAGCAGGTTTAAATAACTTCTAATATTTTCAATTCAATTTATATGTTTTGAAAGTTTCTTTGATATTTATACAGTATTCATATTACCGTGTTTAAAGCAATATCACCGAATAATGTGATTCAACAGGAAGGTGGTTCTAACGCGTCTGTCATAACATGATGTGAATAGAATATGGAATAAGTAGATGAATAACGAGAACCAGAGCTCGCAATTTTGTAGTCACTGCCATGGGAAAGTTTTGGGATTCATAGTAAGTAAAATTAGAATATACCAACCGACGTCCCTTCTACACAATATCGTAACAAACTCCATAAGTTTGTTGAATCGTGAGAGAATACATACGCACCCACGTAATCAAAATATGATTTAATGAACATTGTTGACATTTAAGTAATACACGGTTATGGCTAAGGAGTATAAAACTAAATAGTATTGTCCTTTTCAGTGGATAATTTTCTTTTTTAATTGTTTATTAATTTGCAATAAAATAAATACCCAACAATGATATTGCATGCTATGCTTGCCTCAACAGATAAATAAATAATTTATCGTACAAGTAAAAAAAAATCTTAGAATCATCGATATAATTAAAGAAACGAAGATGAGGTATCCCATAATCTAAAGACAACATAACGTGGCGAACATTTGTTTGAAAAATTTGAAAATTGAATTGTCAGCGAACGTACACAATTGTCATCGAACGTACACAACTTCTTGTTGCGACGGAGACTAAATCAGGAGACGTCACCTGATTTTGCATCGCCATAGTAGAAGCGCGTTTGCCGCTTCTGCGTCTTAGAATGATTAAATTTCCTTTTTGAGTTTCTCGAAATTCCTCGTCAATTTTCGGAGTAATTTAGATTAAATTTGCCATGATATTAAAGTGCAGCGTGTGAATAAAAGCAGTACTTTTCCTTAAGTACGGCGTACGCTGAAATGGTACGGTTAATATCGCGAGAAGCAGTTAGTATAAATATCTACAACATTGAAGCAATAGCTTGCCGGTTGCAAGATGCCGCTACATCTGCTCTATCGCTTAAAATAATTCCTTATGATATTTTCATAGCTATCTCTTTCACACAAAGCAGTAGCTACACTATTAACAATTTTGTAGAGCAGTAGAACCACAGTAGAACTCTCAGAATTACATTTTGTTATTGTATGTACGTTTTATGTAGCCTAATATTTACTTTATTGTGGAGTGGTTTTAAGTAACACTCCTCATTCATACAACTAAAATGAATAATGGCTAACAAATCTCGCGACTTTATACAATGACGTAGGCAAGATTTTGGGTTTCAGCGACCACAGCCGTAAAATTATTGCATTACGATAATTCAATTGAATACACATATGTACGTAACTAAAATAAAATAGGAATCTTTGAAACTTATCAATCAGTAGGGACTACCTTAAGTAGCATAATTAGTTTTATAATAATACTAGCGGCCAATTCCGGCTTCGCTCGGATATCGTCATAAAAAGACTATTAATCAAAATAAAAACTACCCTATCTTTCAAGTTGGCTCAAACTGCAGATGGTGTGCAAATTTGATTAAAATTAGTTAAGTAGTTTAGGAGTCTATCGCGGACAAACATCGTGACAGGAGATTTATTTATATTAAGATGTTTTTATCCAAATCCTTTTTTTCCATTCCGAATCTTTTTAGCGAACAAAACTTACATTTTAATTCAAAAAATTACGCCTTAATTCAGTAGAAAACTGGTGATAAAGGATAAAAAAGCCTTGCTAAGTATATAAAAACAGTCCATAAAAACCCCGGCCCTTACCTAACAAAATTACATTAGTTTATAACTTGCCCAAGCCGCTCAAGAAAACCTTTTCTAACCGTTACAAATCACCAAGTCTTTAACTGTTCGATGTCATTTGCTGAGCGATTATACACTTAGCGCGGTCGTGGTAAGAGCGTTTTCATTTCGCGAGCCGAAGCAGTAAAACTACTGCATCTGTATGAAAACAAGTGATACGTAGGCGAGAAGAATACGTAAAGAATACTTATGTATACGTAAGTTTGTACAAGTTATACCTAAGAACCTTATTTTAAGTACACGTAGGTTCACGTTAGCCCCTCATCGCACTTGATGGGTGTTGGTGAGGCTGAAGTAATTCTACAGTCGTAAGTTTCATCATTACGAAAGATACTTGATATTACTCATTGATATGGACCTCTTCAACATTGTTTGTTGATTATTTACAAATTTGCATTTTATCACCAACTTGATAACATCCAGATTATGTCGAGCAGAAATACCCACTTAGACAACGCATTTCAGTCCATATTCCACAGATTGAATGTTTTTATTACGAAAATGGAGTTGAACATTTTCATTTGAATGTTTAAAAGCTATAATAACTATGAATATACAATAGTTAGAGTTCACATATACTACGTATAGAGTTGGAACAAACGCTTTACACAGGTGACACGTATGCACGGTCTGATCGCTCTTGCCTTGTCGCTCTGTTGCCTTAGCAAGTATGCACGTCATCTGCTTACGATTGGTACAAAGGAACCGTACGGAAAAACCTGATCTATTTACTTATTATCTAACTAAGGCAAAGGCATTTTTACGTCTTAGTGCAGCCATTCCATGAAATCCTGCATTTTATGATTAATTATCTTTCCTAATTGTCACACATGTAAAAATCAAGTTTAACACAAAAAATTGTAGCTTTGCATAACTCTTTCACAAAACTAATTTACGAAGAACGATTTCACACGATTTTCATTCCAAATTCTAAAGAAATTAAATTCCCAACGCTTTGGGATTGTACAATGAAAGTAAGGGACATTCATTGTACAAATCGTGACCGTTCATTGTACACCGCAATCCAGATTTTGCATTGTACACCATTGAGCGAAGACAAAACGGGAAGGTTGAATGGCTCCTGTGGAATGACATCGCAGATATTCTTTGAAAGAAACTCATTTTCAAGACTGGAATAGAACCTCAGTTATAGCTGAAGGATTGTATCCTTCTGTAGGATTATAATTTTGAGTTAGATGTCGATGTACATTATTTAATGTTATCGCACTTTACCGGTGGTAATTTTACCCTGATAAATGTATAAATAAATATTGATGGACATTATTTACACAACACTAACTAGCCAACTCAGCAAACTTTGATGTATAGGAGCTGTATAACACTTATATTATTATTAATGTTAGATACATTATTTTGACATATATGTAGAAATACCCAACCACAAAATGAGAAATCTAAGTATACAAAAATATAATAACGGAATACATTGATATTAAGGTTTGAAACTACTTATATTTATTTTAAAATAATGAATCGCAAACACGTAAATATTATGTATTTATAAAAAATGTATATGTAAAATATTCTGTAGCCCCATTGAAATGCAATAAAACTGTCATACCATTAATTTCTCAGAAATTTAGTTATAATTTTAGCCTTATTTTCCATACTTTCAGTCAGTAATAAAATTATCGTTTTAGTAATTTAAAAATATTATCTAATAATTTATTTATTTATA
Source organism: Ectropis grisescens (assembly GCA_017562165.1). Classification (NCBI taxonomy): domain Eukaryota; kingdom Metazoa; phylum Arthropoda; class Insecta; order Lepidoptera; family Geometridae; genus Ectropis; species Ectropis grisescens. The sequence goes on along the minus strand of CM029787.1, from coordinate 16,823,082 downwards.
CTCAGTAGTAGATCGCCAAGAAGTATAGAGAAGTATCCGCAGAAAAAGCAGCAAAAGTTTACAAAATACAAAAAACGTTGATAAACTCAGGGTCTCCTCAACGACATTGAACCTCAAGGAAAAATAAGCAATACATTTACAATGATAAGGACATATCGAGTTTCGGGAAAGATACGATACTTCGATATAAATAAGGAAAACCTTACAAATTGTAGAACCGAGAGAGGTGACAATGGAGACGGGGCAAGACAATGGAAGTCATAATGTTGGGAATCGTCTGGAAGAAATGGGAACTTCTACGGGGTTACTCAGGACGCGTATAGTACAAGACTTGACGGTTGATAGATGACATATTTTTTCAGATTAAGTATGTGCTTTTGGCACAAGCCGGTTTAACCATAATATCAATATTACTATTAAAACCAGTGGTAATTACGAAACTGATACATCTACATTTAGACAAGAACAAAATTAAAAATTTTGACTAACCCCCGACTACCTCGGATTTGTAATCTGTACAATAGTTTACTAGTAAAGCCCTTTCATTTGATACCCATATTGAGGTAAGTTGTAAAGAAATATTTTGTCCGCCATTTTGTGGAGACGGCCATTTTGAATCGATATTAACCAAACATAGCTCAGAACACCCGCACGGATATTAACTTTCAAATGAAAAAAACCGCATCGAAATCGGCCTATCCGTTTGAGCTCTACGGTGCCACAGACAGACACACACAGACAGACAGACAGACATCGACGTCAAACTTATAACACCCCTTTTTTTGGTCGGGGGTTAAAAAGTACCTAGGCAGAGATTTCATGGACAGATAAATCCCACTAATATTATCATGTTTGTCGAAGTTTAGATGTTTATGGCTCAATCGCGTCATAACGTGTAAACTGATCGGGTAGAAATTTGGAACACAGGTTATAGAATCGAAGAAAGCATAAGCTGCTATTTAATCCCGTGAAAATTATAAAACGGCAATAACGCAGGTAAAACGCTGCTAGTCATTTTATTTATCAAGGTGAAGAGTGCAGTACTCTACAGTGATTTTGACTCTTCAAGTTCAAACAGCTGCGTGGCACTATGCTGGAGTGTTGCTTACCATCACATCCACTACTCGCTCGTCTTGTCGCTTTATTTTAATAAAAGCAAACTCGAGTGTATCCTTGAAAATAAAAAAACTACATGAAACTGCATCGAAATATCGGCCCCTCGGTCTCTTTTCAGCCGTTCGTTCGTGATTACATACCAAGGTAAATGTCTCGTAGTTTATATTAGGTGTAGCCTACTAGTGTAGCGAAGAATAAAAGATAGCTTAATAGAATGTAAAACGAAAACATCATAAAAGATACGACAACTAAAAAAGGCCCGATTCAGTTTCGCTCGGATATTGTCACATAAAGACAATTAATCGAAATGTAAACTATCTTATCTGTTACATTGGACCAAATTACACATAAATGGCAACTTACGTGAATATGGGTTGATTTGGTGAAAAGTTCATGGGGTACAAACATTATGACACTGGTTTTTTATACATTAAGATACGTCGTAACATACATTACAATATCATTCAGATTATTAATCCACTCAACCTTAATCACATCATTTATTACATAGTCAGCGTTATTCAAACCTTTGCACCAAAGTGAAATTCCAAGTATAACGGCTACACTGCAACTTTATATTTCACTGAGCATCTTTTTAATTAATTCCATTAAGCCAGTCCCAGGTCAGCAGGAGTCATATTAACGTCGTTAACGTCATTTTATAATTAAATAATAATTATTAACGTGACCGACTCGGAATATTAAAATTGAATTCTACCTTTATTATGTTGCATGTAAAATAACAATATAAAGTAATAGCTAATAGAATGCTAGCTACTCGTATTTTAGATCTTTTATAGTTTCTGCACGCAACTTTGACTCATATTAAAAAAGGACTGGGAATTGTGGATTTAAAAAAAAGTTGTTATTCCAGATTATAATCTACATGAACTCAACATTGTTGGCATCTACAACATTTATACTTTCACATGTTACTTAATCCTTTGATTATAAATCTACTTACATATATTAATTAATTAACGCTCCATCGTAGACCGCATTGTCGTTTAACATCATGCGAGATGGCGGTCAAGTGTAAACCTATTAAAGTTTTAAAAAAATGTAGGTATAAAAAGCCAGTATCGTTATGTATCTTTCCTGTGAACTCTTGACCACGTCAACTGATGTTCACGAAAACTGGGATTAATGTGCAATTTGGTTCAACTTAATAGAATAGTTCGGGGGTAATGTTGTAATTTTATTGTAAACAAATTGTAAATTATTAGTTTCTTTTTATGACATTACCCGAACGAAGCCAGAATAAGCCGCTAGTACCTACAAAATAACTACTCGCACTATGTTTTTGTTCGTACTACTCTGAAACGATTCGTATTTGTTTTTTATATAGCTATGTTATGAGAATAGTTTGTAAGGTGTTTTTCATATCCCCTGCTCCCCTAGTATTTCTCTTGCGATTTTATTTTGTTGTTAGAAAGATATCCATATTATTTCAACCAGTTCATTAGTTGACGTCATTTACATGAAGTGTCCGTCACTTTGACATTCTGGGTAGGTACTTCTGTGTGTAATTATTATATCTTTAATTTTATTATTTTTAAGCTCCAATAGCGTCTTGCAGTACTTACTTGTTCCCATAATTTTCCCGTGATAAAAAAGCCTATGTGCTATTCTATTTATTCAGTTAAACTTTTTTTTTATGTTTGTGTTCAAATGAACAGTTTATATTAAAAAAAAACGCAGGACAACGCCTGTCGCATCCGCTAGTATTTCATAATTATTTTTGGCTATTTTTGCTTATTTTTCTTCATGCACAATTTTTCGATGCCTTGAAGATTGTTTAAGAAGCAGAAACAAACAGTACCGTGAAATGCACACAGAGCCACAAAGCTTCGTCCGCAGAACAAATATTGAAGTTTGTTCTACAGTAGCAACATCTTTAAAGAAAATAACTTAACTCATTCAAAGCAACTTCGTTGCCCTCAAAGTGCCTCCAATATCAACTTTGAAAAAGGAATAGGATTTTATGCCAATATTACTTTACGGAATAAAAATACCAAAAGTACAAATAACATGTGAGTCGGTTTTGTATTTGTAATTCAGCCTATCAAGTTAAAGGAAGATATGAATTATGTTAAGTCATTGAGGAGAAATGTGAGTTCATGTTTCGTTTCAATTCATTTCAATGGTTAAATGACCTAAACCTAACACTATTTTTAATTATTGTTATATCGATTTTGATTTGTTTTTGTTAATTAGAATAACACACACTAATCAAAATTATCATAATACATTGTTCTCGGGCGCTTCGCTTGAACCCGCACTCCCACATCTCTCTTCTGTCTCTTATACCTATTTAATACTGACACAAAAGTATGCACAAATTTTGAGCACTACTTTGGATAATGGATGAGCTAGATATTTCGAAATATTTTGTCTCACATTAATATCAATACCTAAATTAAATGGATACAATTCCACAGTAACTAATTTAAACCGGTTTCAAAAACGGAGTTGTTGTCTACTACAAAGAAAACTTGAATATCAATATACAGGAACCAATAACTATCCGATTCAATTGTCTTATAATAAAACAGATAAAATTGTCATTATGGCTATTTATCGTCCACATGCTTATGACAAAACTAAGGGTACCAAACAAGACAATATCGATGCTTTTCTTGATGAGCTTGAAGTAATCACCGAAAAGTATAGTTCATACAGAAATAGAGTACTGATTGGTGACATAAATATAAACATTATTGAAAGTGGAAACCATAACTCAGATAGGTACCAGAATATTTTAGCATTCCATGGACTTATTGCTGGTCATTATTACGTCACTCTAGATCATGTTTTCCTTAATACTAAATATAGATCGAATATTATTGTCGTTGATAGCTCAATTACAGATCACAAGGCAGTTATGCTGGATATTGGTCTGGACTTATCAGATAAAACATCAGTCTCTCCAAACACAAGGGTCGATTATGACGCAGTGGCCAAAGATATTGAATTGAGTAATTTTGAGCCTATTTTCTAAGTGAAAACCCTCGTATGGGATTTACTTTATCTCTGTACTAAAGCCCTGGATGACCCAAGGCCTATTGCGATGTCAACGTAATAAAGATAATGATATTTCAATTTAATTAAGCAGACCTAATAATCTTGACAACAGTAAAAAGTAATCGCGATCTTTTGGACCTGGCAAAGGCTTTTGACACCGTCTCCATACCCTACTATTAAAAAGGCTTCAGGAGGTTGGAATACGTGGGCAACCCTTAAAGATTTTCACTGATTATCTATCTGATAGATATCAGTGCGTTAAGATGAGGGAGTATATTAGTGCTGATCTTCCAGTGACATTTGAGTCCCGCAGGGTAGTATACTCGGTCCAACGTTATTTTTGATTTATGTTAATACCTTATGTAACCTACAAATCAATGGCCGAGTGCTATCCTATGCGGATGACACAGTTCTCTCTTTCAAGGTCAATGCTGGAAGGACGCATTTGAGAATGCTCAAATAGGTCTAAACTTTGTCTGTAATTGGTTAAATGCTAATATCTTAACTTTAAATAGTGGCAAAACCAAGTACATGACATCTCAATATTAAATTCTAAACAGCCACCTATTGATGGTAATTTAACTCCACATACATCTGGCTGCTCTCTAACAGAACAATGTTCTTGTCATGCTCTAGAAAAATGTGAGCAGATTAAGTATTTAGGAGTTCTCATTGATCGGAATTATAAGTTTGGTCCTCATATTAGTCATATCGCAGGCAGAGTGAGGAAATTAATGTATGTTTTCAAAAACCTTAGACATGTACTACAGCCACAACTGATGAAACGTATTTATCAAGCTCTTTGTGAGAGTTTGATCTCTTATTGCATCTCTTCATGGGGTGGTGCTCATAAGTCTAGGATGAAAACGCTTGAAGTGGCGCAGAGAGCATTACTTAAGGTTAGCATCTTTAAACCTATTAGATTCCCTACATCAACATTATTTGACTTGTGTGATGTACTTACAGTGAGACAACTCTTTGTTTTGGCTGCGATACTTAAACAACATGAGGTAGTTCCGAGCAGTAGGAGGCTGGAGCATAGGGATAATCCTCAACGTACAAAGAGGAGACAAGATGATGTATACGAATTATAAACCCAATAATGTTTAATGTAACTAAATACACACAAACTCATACGAACTACTCCGCGCGTACGTTCACACACACACACATACATACACACACACATCCATGCACACACACACACATCCACGCACACACTCATACACACATGCCACATAATATCACACACACTATTATGTTCTTTTGTTTTTACTTTTATACAATTAATACCTACACTACTGTCCATTCAATGTATTTAAGCTTACAAAATTATACATAAAAATGTTATAACTATGTACCAAATGTAAGGGTGGAGCATACTACTCATCCTAAGTTTACAGGGCTTTGCCTTTTATTAGGGAGTAAGTCTACTCTACTATTAACTTGAGTCAATGGCTATTCAAGTTTAGGAATGAATAAACATTTAATATAATGATAATAATTGGCTTCAATAGGGAATTGACATTTAATAAACAAATAATTGGCAAAAAAAAGAATGGGAAACTATCCCATTTCACTTTCTTCCTCTATGTAACAGGAAAGAACTTAAAATTTGGAACTCATGCGTTTGAAATGAAATAAATAGTAATATAAATGAAACGTATTTACTTTTGGCATTTATACATTTATTTTAAAACCTTTTTAAACCAACTCAATCTAATGAGAAATCTTAATAGACTTCCCGCAAGTTGTCTGAAAAAATCTAACTTGAGATACCATCATTTGAATACATCGGTTTGATTCCACTTCTTATTTTATTACTTACAAACAAAATATGCTGTCCAAGTGGGTCGTTTCCAATGAGTACAATTTTGTTCGCAATCAGGAATGAATCGATTTCTTCTAAGTAAGACCTATGTTAAACAGCCTATTCAAATCAGACAAGACACTGTGATCAAATGTATCCCTTCCATCTTTGATAAAAAGTATCTACCTAAAAACATTGATATGTTAGTATTTAAAGCGAGCAAAATCCGGCCAATCAAATACGGATTGAACAATGTTTTTTTTATAATTTAGACTTAGATAGATCAATTTATAGCCCCCAAAATCCCCCATATCCTAAATTTAATTAAAATCGTTTTAGCTATTTCCGAGATTCAGGTTACATTTGGATACAGGAATTGCTCGTTTAAATGTGTTAGTTGTAGACAGGCAGACAACATAAAATATTGTACTCATTACAAAAAAAAAAAAATTGATGCTAATTAAATGCCATTACCTTTCAATTGGCCTCTTATAATGCTTACTGAAAGTGTTACCTACACAAATCTACAATCTTTTAGCTCTACTGCCAACAGCAGTACCTACTGGTAGCACAGTTAAAAAGTAGAATAACTTGAAGCGCTTTGCAAACGGAGAGCTAAACCGTTCTAATCCTAAAGCGAGTTCAACTATCCTAGAATTAATCGCTTCGTTTAAGTCCTTTACCAATAGCGACGTTTCGCTGAAACATTAAAACACTTTTTTACGGCGCCATGGGGTTTAGCTAAGTGCAGATAAAGATTACGATTAACTGGAGGGTTTTAGCCTTTACCTTTGCAAACACTTGAAGTTATAGATCCTTTTAAATGCTTTCACTAAATTGGTACTTAAATTCATGGCGCTGAACCTTTACTTTAGATTATTTTGCTCAAAACATTATTGAAATATATGTGCTTAGTAGAAATGTTAGTATGTTGCAGGGTTTTTAATTAATTCGTGGGTTACTTTTTTGTGATATGGTCAGTGAAGTTTAGCTTAAAGTTAAGGCGTATTCAGCGGCTTTTTTCAAGCAAAGTCCGCGCGTGCCAACGCTTCTCGTTTTTCACTGGAAAGTCTTCCAACGAAAGGGCCAGATGCGGCTAAAATTTACGCATATCACTCGTGAGTGATATGATAATGATATTGAAGTGTAACACTTCTCCACGTGACAGTCTACAAAGGATTGTACAACAAACCCACAGTCGTATAGCTATGTGAAAGTCCAAACGCGTCCGTTTACAAAAAATAAAGTTGCTCAATGACCACAACTCTTCAAAGGGATTGCAAAAATACATTCAAAAACAATATGCAAAATATTCAGTTCGTGCAATGGAATGCCCGCAACGTTGTCAAAGCTGTCGCACGCACGGCTTGTGGCGTCGAGAGATGAGGTGTGAGCCACCTTTGTACGTCGCTCACGGGTATCACTCATAGGCGAATCGTTTTTTTAATGTACCTCGGTCATATTTCTAGTATAAATCAAACATATTTTTCATTCTATCGTTCTAAAATGGATTTGCTGTGCGCTTATATTACGCGACGTTGACATCCAATTTTCGAAATTAGGTTAGTCTAAACACTGACATTAAGCGACATTAAATGAAGGTTGCAACAATGAAAAAAGGTTCAAAATATTGTAAAGACCTATTTAATGGATAAAGCCTATTATAATGTTGATGATTTCATTAAGGACAAAAATGTATGGCAAAAAAGTGTATCACAAATGTTACTACCAATTAATTAAGAGTATTTTAACATCGTAATTTAAAATTTTAGATTTAATTTTTTATTTATTTTTTGCTTTTTATAAAGCTTTTGACAAAGGATTTAGCTAATTAAAATAGTTGAATCCGTTGGACAAGGCCTCTTTACAGCCGCTTACTGTTAAATATTGTCACTTGTTTATGTATTTAAACTCTTTTATTATTTTGTATTTGACGTTACCATGTTTTCTTTGTAAAATAATGGTTCGAAGAAATAAATTGAATTGAATTGAAATAAAGTCTAACATCATGTAGTGCACGGAGTTAAAAATGTTAACAATAGAAGAGTCTTTGCAACGTCAACTATGAAACAACATCGCTTTATGGTAGACAACGATTCATGCAATTTACTTTAACGCATTAAACATGCCAAACGCATAGCAAAATCTGTTATTTACGTGAAAATTATGTATTTTAACAAACAATTAAATGTAGTTGAGTCAAATTTTGAATTGTAGTCGTTTTTGTCTTGTCGGAGCAAAATTAGATTACTTTAAAAATATTATGTTGTAACGAGTCGACTTACACGAATTATTTTACGTCATGCCATAACATTAAGATGTCAGAGATATACGTACGATTTCAGTTGCTCTTGAACCATTCCACTGACAAAATTAAGTTTCAGGGCATAAATCCTCGTAATACACATAAAATGAACAGCGTGACTCGAGATCATAACATCGAAATGACTGTATTTTATAATAACTCTATTTTCCTTGACTTTATCGTTACATTTAATAGGGAGTGTTGAGGAACCTTGATGTAAGTTTGTATTCTTTGAACTTTGTCAATGTTGAAGCTAAGAGAAACATTTTCTATCGTATTTATTCTTTACTTAGTGATATTGAAGAGCGAATTACAATTAATCGAATATTAAAACACAGAACCATTTTTGTTCTTTTCTTAGATACCAGGATGACAGGTCGAGTAAACGCTGTGATAGAATGGTCACGAAGAAATGATAAACGGAGTATTGGAAGACTAACGGCAAGATAGGTCGATGATATACATATACAAATACATATTATGTACTTACTCACTGTCGCGGGTCAAACCTGGACTCTATTGACACAAGTCCGCGAGAAAGGTGGCATGCTAGGAAATAAGACCCAGAGAGAGAGGGAAAGAGATCAATGGCCCAGCAACGGGATCAAGAAAGCTGCGAATGATGTTGACGATACTTCTAATATTATGAATGCGAAAGCTTGGAAATGCTTAAGAATAGTTGTTTCCTAAAGCTTTTAGTACCTTTGAAATTAAAACAAAATTGAATACATTGTAGGCAAATTACCTGGATCAACTAATTTTGATAATAAGTCTACCAATGTCAATTTCACATACTGGAACCTCTGAAGTTAGAATATTTTATTTATTTTCGTAGTCAGAATTATCGTATTCACGAATGAATAGTCAGTCGTTTTTCTCAGGCTGAACCCAGAATAAAAACGAAACAACATTTTCCGAGATAGCAAAATTCAACGACAATTTAAGAGGTTTTATTTATACCGTTATAAATTACATAAACTCAGCACATTTTGTAATGGACTCCCTTTGAAGTATTTATTTATGCTTATTAGTCAAATATTAGGTTAGGCCCCGGGTAACGACTGAATTCTGTTAATGTAAACCTTACACTACACTGTTTTCCCTGAATATTGAAGGAGAATACGGTTTAAGGTAGTGGCTCACTTATACGTTGGTGCTCCCGAATGTCAAAAAACCAAAAAATGTCGAAAAATATGAACTTTAGTTTGTGTTCTATGCTTACTCGTCCACCACCACCAAATCGTCTTATGTTATGCGATGACGCGATTTACTATGGAGCGAGATTGGAAAAAATCGAATCACTCTCAACTAGAAAATAGTAAAATTGTTTCTATTGGGATGAACCCACTCAGATAGCTTTACACAGCCTAAATGACCTTCTTGCTAGGAATATGGAGACAAATCTCTTAGAGAGTCATTTTGAATATATTTTCGATAGAAAAGGGGCACGGTGATATTAGATCATGCAAGTCAGATTCCCAGTCTCCGAAATGTATCCAGTACATTTTACAGTGATTAAAATAAAATAAAAACACACCGCGATAAGCAAGCTTGCCACAATCTATTGTTACTAGAAGACACACTCTAGACAGGGTATGACACAAACCTCATAAATTTATTTATCTTAGTTGTGAGCTAAGCAGGAGCAGTGCAGTACAAATGAACTACCGGCACGTAAATTTCTTATAATGCTTGGAGTATTTTTTTACAAAATCGGTACATTTACTTTTCAAAGTCTGTAAAAGTGATCTATTTAATTTACAAGCAAATAATAATAATGCTTTAGATTTATTTTCTAAGCAAGTTTCTTCAATGAAGGAAAATGTACTATAAATACATTATTCTATATTTCGCAGGAGTAGCAACATAATGTTATTTATACATTATTGTTTGGCGATAGAATAACTGTGAAAGGTGTGGTAGTTCCCCAGGTTGAACTTGCAAAGAGCCCTACCACTACAGAAATTAACGAGCAATAATTTAGAACAATATGGTTTTACGACGAGCAGGGCATGTGCCTGATGGTAAACAACTTGCTTACCACATGACAGTACATTGACACGCAACTAAAAACATGGAGAGTCCGAATATTTACCTATCGCACTGCGTTTGTCACCCAGAGACACACCCCGGACACTCCACTAAAACTTTATACAACCGCCGCTGTGGAGTTGCCTACTCTTCACACAACTACGCAGATGTCGTTCGTACACACGCGTGAATGTGTGCGTTAGCGCTAGGGCTACTGAATTGTTTGATTGAATAGTTGTGCCCCTTGAGTTTACCTGGTGACGTAGTCTATAAACTTGCTATAATGTTGAGTTATATAAATATGGGTGTTTGTATTGCCGCGTAAAATGAAAAGAAACCGATGATGGATTAGATCAGGTACCTAGATATCTATTTCTGTTAGTAGGTACACATTCGCATTTTATTTTACACTTACCCATGAAGGAAACTTTATTCTGTCACTATAATTATTCCTCCAGGCATTATCAATCCGTGCTTGGGCACGTAAGTTACTGGCTGTGTGAGTTACGAACTTTGAGTTAAAAACGACTTCGTTATTATAAATAAATAAATATTGGTAGACAATTCACACACAACACCATCTGACCCCAAACTAAGCAAAGCTTGTAATATTATAAAGCAACGTTATTGAAAAACACACACCAACCCACCATGATGTTATTTCGTTAGGAATTAAATGTTCGATACCAGCCCTTCGTTGAGTGCTCCTAGCGTATCCGAAACGGCCTGAGGGGTGAGGAAGCTAGAAATTGGCGGGGGGTTGGGAGTGTCCGTTCTATCTATATTATCTATTCTATGCTAGAGATATAAGATATTTTATCTCTACGCCCCGTAATGTCACTGTACACTTGAAACATCCAAAAGCGCTTGGAAACCTTTTAATCAGAAGCTTCAATATACAAATAAATGGCTGGCATCAAGAACAATTTGTCATCTAAGTTATGAGTAAGTTGTTTTCTAAAATTACGTTATCAGTCATTCAACACCAAGAGAGGTTGACGACATAACAATCGCGGGTCGTACCTAGACCCTATTGCACAGAATTAGAACATAAAGTGACCTGTTTATGCAATAACAAGCAGTGGAATAAATTATGCTATGGATGGTGATACGTATGAATTATTCTCATACGTATTATCACTAAATATATTGATTTATATTAACTTGTTGAATTAAACCCTACCAGGCACCTGTACTCTTTAAATATGCACCCCGGAAGAGAACTAGCTCCTACAGACACAGGGAATCCTAGTGTGGGAGCTAGGGTTACAATTTGATATCAATAATATGCATGTTAGTTTATTTAAGTTAATAAGTTATCATATAAGGCCACAATGTTAGAACGAAATAAATTTAGATGGTGATGGTGGTTATAAGATTACGTACATGTAGTAAGCTGAAACGTTAAACGTTTATGGTTCCAACTGCTAATGACGGTTGAACACACAAAGCCAGGGAACGGGTCGAGTAGCGTATTATGAGAGAAACCTATGTTCAGTAGGGGACTAATACGGGTTGATTATGATGATGATGACTAAGCCGAGAATGCAAATTATTTATTATCATGGACTACTTCGGCGTGGCTAACTAAACACGAAAATAATAACACTGATATAATTAAACCGACTTGCTCATTTCGCCAGTCCTATCCTATTAAATCAACTAGATATTTATATTGACTCTTTGATAAACGTGGAATCAAAACATACAAATGAAGAACAAGGCTGCTGGAAAACACCGCCAAAAACTTCCAACTAAGCGGTAAACATTTCCCGTCTGTAATATATCACAATATAAACCAAACACAATATTTTCCGCTGACCACTAAAAAATAATTTAAGCTCGACAGCTCGCTAAGCTTTATTACGTAGTAAACTAAAACACCAGTTTTGTAAAGCCATAAACGAGACCGACAAATTTTTTAGGGCTTAGGTAAAATTTAAGGAATCGTCCAGTGAGGCTAGATAATAAAGTTGTTTTACGCGCAAATATATGCAACGTTCATAAATCTGTTTAAATTTTGCGTTTTGTAACATTGTATGTGTAAGGATTTCAAACCATATATGTAAAGGCTTTCTGTTCCCACTGTTGGGACGAAGGGCCTTCTTTCACAAGGAGAGAAACAAGGTCATAATCCACCAAGCTGTTATGAGACATGTGGACAACATGTCCATATTCTCGTAAACTCCAGTAGCAAACTCTTTTTCTTTCTTCAGTAGCACTCGCAATGTAGTAGTGGTAGGGCTCTTGGCAGAGTCCGCCTGGGGAAGTACCATACCTTAGCCAGTTATTCTACCGCCGTATTGTGCAAACATTACTGTGTTCCAGTTTGAAGGGCAATGTTTATCTATATATATTTATGTTTTTCTTTGACCGTTCAAGCAAATGCTGTTGTCAAATGTATCCACTTATTCATCTGGAGATATACTCAGAAGCATATAACAGATCTTAGATTCTAACCTAGGACGCGAAGATTATAAAATTTCAAAGTTCTAGTCACTTGATCACCTAAGCTACTAACACGTCCAACTAACGGGTTACGTTAGGGGTCGTATTTAAAACTCCTAAGCCTCATTTTTCCGTGCAACGAAAAAGTAAGAATAAAAAGTCGATAATGAATTAGTTGCAAATTCAATAAATAAATTCTAGTGAATAAATGTAACAAACAAAATCCAATAAATGTTTGTAAATCTCGAGCTGATATCTTGTCGTATATATAAGATACATGAGTTCGAACAGTACCTACTGAACGACAGCTCCGAGTAAAGTTTTCCTTTTTTGAAAGACCAACTAATTTGAAACAAAATATCTTTCGCGAACACTCGACATCCGCCAAACCGCATTGAGCTAGTACTCGCATAATGAATTATAGAATTGATTTTCTACTTCAGAGAAAACCCCAGCGTTCTAACTTAAAAACCATTAGAGTGGGCTTATACAGTTATACCTACACGTTTACGTGCGTTAAATAATTTTATATTTTAGTTATGCATTTTATGGCTCAGTCAATTGTTCCTATTAAACAGTAAAATTCAATTACGTACCTAAAATACAAACGTCAGCAATTCAATTTCAAATGGTAATAACTATTTTAACCGTAATTGGCTATTAAATAACAATCAAGCTGGTGTAGCTAAAACGGGAAGTGCAATTGAATTAGAAGCAAAACAACGAGCAGTAGCTGTCAAATCCAAATTAAATACGTGGTGTAGATGTGTATATATGTATATCACCGTCAAATTGTGAATACCGTCAATATATAAGTAAACTGAAAGGTTTCCATTGAACAAAGAAAATATTTATTCGTTCACAAAATTCAATCCTTTACCTTAAGAGCCGGCTCACGTCGTCGCACGAAATTCAAAAAGTTTGTGTTCCGATATTTCCATCTTTAGTGTTATCTAGAAAAAGATAATTACGTTCAAAAAATAGGCCGATCTTTCTTGTTGACGTTTCCTTGTTTCAATTTTACTAATAATAAAGCCTTTAGTCGTAGGGAACGATCTCCCATGACCATTTCGCCGAAAAGTCGCCGCCGTGTCAGTTTCAGACTTCTAAATCTACAAGTGATACTCAAAATTTATACTTAAAAAAATATGGGGAACATCATACACATATTTTATTAATTCATTCAAGTCACATATATCTGAATTTTGGTCCCATTTATTAGTAAAAAAAACAAAATCATAAGCCAATTTTAAGTTTTATATTGCAGTTTTAGCGTTGTCTCTGTGTAAAATACACAATAACTCCAAAATAAAAATTAGACACGATAATACTTTGTTCTTTGTACAATCCAATTCTATAGTTACTTTTCAAATCATAGTTGTCAATTTTTCAAAAAATATCAATTACCAGCAGTCGAAATTACAATAAATTACGCTGCGCAATTTAGTATGCCGCGAGCGGCCGTCGGGGGAGGACCTGCGTCAGTTAGCGTGGGAGTCGGTTACGTAATATTTCGCGCGTTTATGACATAAACTAGAATAATTATAGTGCGACCACAAAATTTTAATTCGTTTGGCGTTTTATAACGTTTCATTCTGATTTTCGGATCGGACCATCACATTTGATCTTGTTTACTTCATGAAGAAGCAGAATCTGTCAATTTTTTTTGACGTGACAACGTCTAATAAGTCGATGAACGCGATGGCCGCCACCACAAAATGCCGAATGTCATTATTTTTTACTACTACCTCAATACCATGACCATGACCATGCACATGACCATGACCATGACCATGCCCAATGACCATGAGGAACGGCCATGACCAATGACCACGACCAATGACCATGAGCAATGGCCATGACCAATGACCGTTCCGACGTGTTTGAGCAACGAACTTCCAATATTAATTAAGTATGTACAGTATGGGTAACAAATGAAAGGACTTGACTAGTAGAATACTATGCACTGTCACAAATTTCAAATCCAAGATGGCCGCCACCACAAAATTGCGAATGTCATTATTTTTCACTACTACCTCAATACCATGACCATGACCATGCACATGACCATGACCATGACCATGCCCAATGACCATGAGGAACGGCCATGACCAATGACCACGACCAATGACCATGAGCAATGGCCATGACCAATGACCGTTCCGACGTGTTTGAGCAACGAACTTCCAATATTAATTAATCATCATTAATTTTACTACTACCTCAATATATATATCAATTTAAAGGGCTTGACTAGTAGAATACTACGCACTATGATAAATTTGAAATCCAAGATGGCCGTCACCACAAAAAAGCGAATGTCATTGATTTTCACTACTTCTCAACTACAGCGAAATTGTGCTCACCAAACATTTATCTCACACAAATATATATCACAACCAAATAGAAGCCAGAAATTAATCTAAGATGAAGAATCAGATGACATAAATAAAAACCAGAAATTAATAGAAGATGAGGAAGAAGAAGACTTTAATCAGCTGACTATTATTTAATTATTTTTTTATTTATAAATTACTAACAAATTGTCTTGCCAGACATTTTGCATGCCTCTCGCAGAGGCCAGTTTGTATAGGGCAACTTTTAAAATGTTTTGTATCATCTTATCTTACCTACAAACAGCAATAAAGATTTTTGTATTTGTATTTGTATTTGTCAACATAGGTATCAAATGCAAGGGCTTGACTAGTAAAATACTACGCACTATGACAAATTTCAAATCCAAGATGGCCGCCACCACAAAATGGCGAATGTCATTATTTTTTTCTACCACCTCAATATGGGTAACAAATGAAAGGGCTTTACTAGTAGAATACCATGCACTGTCACAAATTTCAAATCCAAGATGGCCGCCACCACAAAATTGCGAATGTCATTATTTTTCACTACTACCTCTATACCATGACCAATTACCATGACCATGACCAATTACAATGACCATGCGGTACGGATATGACCAATGACTACGACCAATGACCATGAGGAACGGATATGACCAATGACCACGACCAATGACCATGAGCAATGGCCATGACCAATGACCGTTCCGACGTGTTTGAGCAACGAACTTCCAATATTAATTAATCATCATTAATTTTTACTACTTTCTCAATATAGGTATCAATTTAAAGGGCTTGACTACGCACTATGACAAATTTAAAATCCAAGATGGCCGCCACCACAAAATGGCGACTGTCATTATTTTTAACTACCACCTCAATATGGGTAACAAATGAAAAGGCTTGACTAGTAGAATACTATGAACTGTCACAAATTTCAAATCCAAGATGGCCGCCACCACAAAATAGCGACTGTCCTTATTTTTTACTACTACCTCTATACCATGACCAATGACCATGACCAATTACAATGATCATGAGGAACGGATATGACCAATGACTACGACCAATGACCATGAGCAATGGCCATGACCAATGACTGTTCCGACGTGTTTGAGCAACGAACTTCCAATATTAATTAATCATCATTAATTTTACTACTACCTAAATGAAGGTATCAAATTAAAGGGCTTGACCATGCACTATGACAAATTTCAAATCCAAGATGGCCGCCACCACAAAATGGCGAATGTCATTATTTTTACTACCACCTCAATATGGGTAACAAATGAAAGGGCTTGACTAGTAGAATACTTCGCACTATGATAAATTTGAAATCAAGATGGCCGCCACCACAAAATAGCGAATGTCATTATTTTCACTACTTCACAATATCGGCATCAAATGCAAGGGCTTGACTAGTAAAATACTACGCACTATGACAAATTTCAAATCCAAGATGGCCGCTACCACATAATGGCTACTGACATTATTTTTTACTACCAACTCAATATGCGTAACAAATGAAAGGGCTTGACTAGTAGTATACTATCCACTGTCACAAATATCAAATTCAAGATGGCCGCCACCACAAAATTATTTTGTGGTGGCGCATTTGTTATCCATATTGAGGTCGTAGTAAAAAAATAATGACATTCGCCATTTTGTGGTGGCGGCCATCTTGGATTTGAAATTTGTCATAGTGCGTAGTTTTTACTAGTCAAGCCCTTTCATTTGATATCCATATTGAAAAGTAGTGAAAATAATGTCGTCGCCATTTTGTGGTGGCGGCTACCTGGATTTAAAATTTGTCATAGTGCATAGTATTTTATTAGTCAAGTCCTTTCATTTGTTACCCATATTGAGGCAGTAGTAAAAATAATGACATTCGCAATTTTGTGGTGGCGGCCATCTTGATTTGAAATTTGTCATAGCGCATAGTATTCTACTAGTCAAGCCCTTTCATTTGTTACCCATATTGAGGTTGTAGTAAAAGTAATGACATTCGCAATTTTGTGGTGGCGGCCATCTTGGATTTGAAATTTGTGACAGTGCATAGTATTCTACTAGTCAAGCCCTTTCATTTATTACCCATATTGAGGTGGTAGTAAAAAATAATGACAGTCGCCATTTTTTGGGGGCGGCCATCTTGGATTTGAAATTTGTCATAGTGCGTAGTGTTTTACTAGTCAAGCCCTTTTATTTGATACCCGTATTGAGGAGGTAGTGAAAAAAAGATATGTATTTCGCCATTTTGTGGTGGCGGCCATCTTGGATTTGAAATTTGTCATTGTGCATAGTATTTTACTCGTCAAGTCCTTTCATTTGATACCCATATTGAGGGAGAAGTGAAAAATTAAATGTATTTCGCCATTTTGTTGTGGCGGCCATCTTGGATTTGAAATTTGTCATAGTGCATAGTATTCTACTGGTCAAGCTTTTTCATTAAATTTGATACCCATATTGAGATAGATTATGAAGAAATATTTAGTCCACCATTTTGTGGAGGCGGCCATCTTGAATCGATATTAACCAAACATAACTAAGAACCAATGCACAAAAAATTGCCCTTAAAATGAAAAATAAATTTTACTAGTTATCAGATTTTTGAAATGCAAGAATAATTTATCGTAACGTTACGGGACAACGAACGTAACGGGACAATAAGTCTTCAATTTTCGTGCACGCAGCCAGCGTTCATCAATTTAGTAGACGTTGTCACGTCAGAAAATCTCATAAAAATTTTTAGTACACTGCCGTTACGGCTCAAGATCGTTCTGTCCGCCTAAACGCTCGAGCTGAATCGAACGGACGCACGCTGACAATGTTGCAGGATTTTACCTAAAGTTGAGTTCTGTCTTTTTGTGAGAGGGCTCTTAAACAATTTCTCAAACAGTTGGAAATCCCGAAACACAATTACGTTGTTATCACATCATTAATAAAAAATATTATATCTAAAACTAAGCAAACATATCAGCTGTGTATGAACTATATCAACTAAATAACATAACCATGTCCACTAAGACCAATTAATTATCTTTTCGATTAAGTTGTTCTGAAGTTATAGTTATAGTTTAGTTTCTTGAGCTAAATTAATTGGGATAAATTTTACTTTGTATCTGTCTAGATACAGAGTAGATCGTAATTATTGTGTTTGTAGTTTTCACACTTTAGTAATAAAATATAAACCGATCACATTCATTAACCAAGAACCCAAAAAAAGGAAGTTAAAGGAAGCCTTAAAAGTTTTAAAAGGGGTATATCTCAGAAGGAACTCTGCAAAAATAAACATCCGAATAAAAAGTTACAAGTGTCACGTATTAGGTTGAGTTTTCACGGGTTCGCGAGTGGACATAAGGGAGAGTCAACAGAACTGTACTCGGCAGTTTTACGCCTTCACTCCCCCTCGGGATCAGTTGTCAAGAAGTTATTGTCAGGATTCGTAAGCCAAATTAACAGGAAACTATTCGAAACATAAATGTGGGTTAAGTATAATTAAGGCGTGAGAAAGTAATCTTTACTGCGCCGTTTAATTGGGATATGCGAGTAGCACTTACATTTTTTGAAGTCAATGAGTACAACACTGATAGAAAAAAGCTAGAAAACATATTGATTTTTTATAATGGACGGGACAAACAATACATGTTCCTAATGGTAAGCAACATGCCTGTCTATTGTAATTGTCTGTAATAGCCGTGACGACAGGTCCTGCAATTATATTATTTGATATAACAAACGACAGTATTTAAATAGAATAAAATGTGTACCAATTTTAATTTTGATATTTTTTAATTTAACTTACTTTATGATCATTCAAAGCTAGCTATAGGGCAAGCCCATTTTAAAAGTACGAAATTATTAGAAAATGTATTTACCATTGGATAACCCAAGTTATTTTTCCAATTTCAAGTTACTTTTGTTATGAAACCAGTTTCCTAAACGCAACATTTAATATAGTTGCCATACAAACTATACGCGTGACGCATAGAAAATACGACAGTGTGACGTCACGTTTCTGTAGTGATTTGTATGAAGCGTTTTTGGGACAGTCCAAAATCGTAACATCACGGGATGTTTTTAAGATAGCATAGTAATTCTGTTACCTATGTTTCAGTTATTGGTAGCCTTTTGATGGCACATTAAATCAAAAATGAGTCGTCATGCCTATTGCTGTTGAAACATTGCCCATTAGGATGGATCACAGTAGTGTTTGCATATTACTCATCGATGTTATAATAACCAGGAAAGACGTGACTTCCCAGGCGGACTGTACAAAGAGTCCCACGATTACAAAATTAACGATTTTTAATTTTTAACGATTTACGACACGATTTGGCGTAAAATTTGGGTTATGTACTTTATTTGTCAAACGTTACTTAAATTTCGTCACAATAAAACAGAATTTATTAAATATTCTACCTCTGAGGTGCGAATGTTTCAATATTATTCCATTAAAACGGAATTTGGTATTCATTTAATTCAATGGTTATTACCAATTAACTTCAAACTCCGAAAGTTATTTTACTGAGTGTTTTAATTTATTTAATGTTTAAGATCTTTCTTCGCTTTATCGTAAGAACTAAGTGATTACCCAAGGAAATTAAGTTCTATAGAAGGATATTTCGTCGAAATTACATTTATATTGTTATGAAGTAAAATGATTGAATAAAACTAAATAATTAAATCATTTAAAATGCGTTCGTTGTGTTAAGCGTTAACTAAGCACCGTTTTCTAAATAAATTACCCAGATTACTTAATCAAGAACCAGGCATATCGATTAAAGGTTACCTAAATAGATACAGACATTTTTAATGCTTCTGACTTTATGTAACCGTAAAAAAATTTTTAGATTCAGATTTTTGGATTGAAAAAAAGGTTTTCACTTGACTGCGATCTTGCCTGGTGTGATGTTAAGCAATGAAGCGGTCAATATGGGACGCGCTCATTTAAAAAGAACAAGATACATCCACCAAGAAATGCCTACTCAGGCAACGCATTCCACAGTTTTGATATTATTTGTGTTTCAACGTCAAACGAGTCAAAGCACATAGTTCGAGTCTTTGGAACATCAACCATGAAACGGTATCGCTTGCTGGAGCTACGAGCAAAACTGTAATTTACCTAAGTCAAGTTTTGTAATATGGCGATAACTCTAGATATCTGGTAGAGATTTCTCTTAGCGATAGAGTCACTAGTTGCCACATTACTTATGTCCAAATATTTTTTGTCAACCACCACTAAAAACAATAAGACAGTAAAAACTAACAAGATCAAGATTAGTTCCCACTTACTTACCTTGCTCTTCTAAGTTGACTATGTTTATTATTTGAATGAGAAGTTTCAAGATGAAAATATACCACTGTCAAGGATAAATAAATATATATTGGTGGACAATTCACACACAACACCATCTGACCCCAAACTAAGCAAGCTTGTACTATGGCGGCCAGATAGCTGATATAACACATTTATAGTTTAAATATATAAAGGATGATTCTCAATTTCGCCTTAGGTGCCACCAATGTTACATTTCGTTATAGACTTTTTACAAAATGAAACAGTGACGCCGCATTTGCGCTTGTTAAGAACTATATTGGGTACATTTATTTGAATCATGAATATGTATGATTTAAATAAAATTGATCATTACATTTTCGAAATAAAACGGATCGATTAAACATCCTTATTGGGGCAACAAAACAAAAGGCATCCAAGAACACTTTAATTGTTGAAATGCTTATTATATTTGACCACTATCTCGTCTGATATCTACACTTACTATTAGGTATCACAAAAACACGTATTAAATAATTGAGCAAACATTATTTAAGATAAGATAAGATAATAATAAATAAATAATTTATACAAAACCGTACCGCGTACTTTCCTCCGTACGCTTATGAGTATTCCCTAGATTAAGTAGTTAAACCAGGTAGGTAATTCACTTAGGTACATTAGCTAATTAAGCCTACGATTCATTTAATTCGTAATTTGCAATTTGCCTCCCGGAATTTACAAATTTAATTTTATTACCTCTACAGTTTTACTGCTAATTAATTATAAAACTTCTAATCACTGAGTAAGACTTTAATCTTTGTTTACTTTAAAATTTCTCTGTCCAAGTTCTTAAATTTGTGGTGAAAATAATAAGTTCAGTTTAAAAATCATAATTATTTACTGTTTACGTGTTTCAAACTTACACTGATAAAATCTTTAATCATTAAGTACTTGACTGCACGACATTTTATTTTCTACTTTATTGATATCATTCAATACAATCTAATCTACAATGCTTCGACGATGGCAAAAATAGTTTCGATCGTTATCTCACGGAACTGAAGCATTGTATTTACAAAAAAATGTGGGACATAAATCTATTGACCCTTTTTTACGTTTATGCTTACTGTATTTATTTCATCTGGTAGAGATCATGATACAAAACTACTGTATACGCCATCTAGGCAGATTATTATGAAACATGCTCGGTGTCATGAAATTGTGTTTCAGGAAGTTCAGGAAGGTTCGCTTGTAGAGTGGAGTTATATTAGTACAGATTGCTGTACAGAGATGGCGCTTTGTCACTCAAAATAGAAAAAGGTCTTAATTATTTCCAAATACTTCTTAGCAAAATTAATAACCAAGAACAAATCGTACAAGTATTCTATGTAATTAATTATATTGTGTTATATTGAGTTTAACTAAATTCTAATGAAGTTTCTAATAATTTGCGGTGTATTGGCGTTCTTCTAAGCATAGGAAGTGGAAACGGTATCTATTTATGTACTGAAAATGAAAATATCAACATTGGGTCTAAACATCCTATCACAATGGTGATGTTTACACAACGACTACACTGTCTTTCGTCAATATCGGTTTAGATCAAAGGTTCTGTACCTGCCAAATTATTAATTATTTATGTCATTTCTTATTTTTAACTTTTTCCGCTTTTTACGTTTAATGGTTCGAAGTAATAAGCAGAATATTCATTTTTATTTGTTTCTAGCTCACAGGCTTTAACTATCCCTTTATTATCAATCAATTATTAAGTAAATTTGCATAGGTAATGGTCTCAATAAATAACACAATATCATATTTGTGATCTTTTTAAATTCATACTAAACACATGGTCCCTTTGTCACAATGTCAAAGCAATGTAAGTATGCTGAGAATATCGACAAAAATCAATGTTATTCTGTCATTAAGCCCGTCGCGCCCATCTTTATATTAGGCATATCGCGATAAGGCCAGCCAAATCATGAGGTATCGATGTTTCAAGAAGATCCCAATCATTTAGTGACTTGACCAAACTAACGACAACAACATGTGTTGAAATTATTGTTTGTTTCAATAGATTTAGAGAAGTACTAAATAAAAATTTAACCAAAAAATAATGCAAGGATTTATATTTTGTAGCTCCAGAAGTGTTTGTACAAAAAAGACCAGTCGTAGATTCATATTTACGAAAACACATAAATATACACGTACCATACCGTAGTAACAATAATTATTAATAATACAAAACACTAAAATTGGATCAGCAATTGGATAGCTTCTACAGAACAACGCGGAATTTTTGTTTTCCGCGAATCAACAATATTAATCTACAAGAAAAATTTACAGTATACTGATGCCTAAGTTTTCATAAAAGACAGCAATCTCACAAAACTTTGTACATTAAAAATGTGCAAATTTTAAAATATTCTGTTTCGTTATCAGCCCACGCATCCCTAGCAAAACATGAATGAGGAGTAAATCACTCTAGTTTGTTATCATAAACACTCGGTCAAGGCACTAGTCACCGACACACCGACTCAGTTTTGTCCAAAACCAAAACAAACACCAATTCAGAACCACAAGCAAAACATTCCGAACGCAAAACATTCAGTAGGGTACTATTAACGATAGGGGCAACATTATTCCACGTAAATCGTGCTAAAAGCAAATCTAGGAAATTTACCAAACAAAAATATACCTTGTTTATAATTGTAGAAAACTTAAAATTGATATAATTTTCATAAATATTTATAAAATAAAGTTGATTTATTATTTGAACAACTTGAGAAATGATAAATGTAAATAGTTGATTATGATTGGAGCGTCTAAACCGAAATGAGTCGAAGAATATTTTTATGTGTGTGCGCGATCTTCATCGCAGTGACTTTGCAGGTTTGTATCCTTGATTAATAATTGATTACATTTTCGTAATTTATAAGTTTTATTTAAGATTACCTTAGAAACATTTTAATCATAGTAGTTTTCTAAATTAAAGTCTAAAACGTACTTGAAATTGAGTAGGTATCCGATCGATATTTTTTTTCGGGAGTTTAGTCGCAAAATTTATCTACTCTGTAAGCTCTAAGATAACTTTTGGAATACGTCGTTCGTTGCTTTTCAGAATAACAAAGGAGAATATTACAAAGCGATAAATCAATCAACAGTAGTATTATTTATAATTGAGTGTATAAATTTCTGATTTTATATGTTTATAGTTGTAAAGTAAGGGATATTTCAAACGCTTTATCCCTTACTAATTGATATGTGTAAACCAACAAAACCACACGTTTTACATTCTCATTATTCCTGGAGTAAATTTTAACATAAATGTACGAACACCAAATATCAGATGTAAAATTTTGCAAATCTAAGGTACTCCTTAGACTAGATTAGACTTTATCCAAGTATAGAGTTTCTAAATTAGTTGTAACTGCTTATAGCAGGATAATTTCAAACTGTGGTACTCTTTTATGATATTTAGAAACAAGTTTCTGTACAATGAAGCGTTTTCTCGATGTATCTTTCATGTGCTATTGGACCAAAATTTTAAGAGGCAAACATTTCAAGTATCTTGCATTTATAATTATTAATTATTCCGGTTTTATTGGACTCTTTAGATGAGTTATTTACTTCAAGTTGGTTATGTAGAGTTTAGTTTGTCCGTAAGTATTACGTTTTAAAAAAATGTATTTTATGACACAGATTCTTTCAATACACATTTTTGTATGAAAATAAATCCACAAGATCAAATTTTTTTTACAACTTTTAATTTATTTTCATTAAAACATTTCAGTCGACAGATTTTCAAGATAATTTAATAAATGGATATCGAGCACTCATTGCTGACATTCAAGTCAGAACACAGAAGTCTCGAGAAGATATGGACACGCTCGTTTCACAAATCAAACTCTTGATGAAAAATGAAGCCGACAAGGCGATCAACTACATGACTGTTTACTTAGAGCAGATTTCACTTTACTTTCAGGTAAATTAATTTTAAGTAATGGACGCCCTAATTTCAAATTTCGACCATAATTTAAATAAACAAAAGAGTAAATATATATACAAAGTATGTGTCAAATACAAATGTGTTTAATGTTTTATTTTTATTTTTGTAATGTATTTTTACACTTTATACAAAGAAATATTTGTATTATGAATTAACTAAAAATTAGCACAGTCTTTTAAATTTATACTGTGGTGGTTATATTTATAGTGCTGGAAATTGAATATGCCTCCGTCCGCAAGCCGTACTGGGTCAGCATAGTGGATTATAGCCTTGACTCTCTCCATCTGAGAAAAAGTGATGAAGATGATGAACTTGAATGAATGAACTGTTTTTTTAATGAATTAATGATTTGAAGTTTTAAATATATTTTTTGTACCTTGTATAATTTTATAATAATTCAGTATGTTTATTTAAGTTACGAGCAATTCATATGTCATATGGTGGGTCCATTCCGACCATGTCATACGTGTGTCAAACGGGCAGCGATCACGCGCGCGCACTGTCCTTGAAAAAGGCCGTCGGACGCGGTTGAAACCTGAGTCGGATTGGATCGACCACATCACATGTGAACTACCCGTGACCTAATTAAATGTGTGTAACACCTACGTTTGTTTTCATATATAAGTATATTTTATTTATTTAATCAATTAACCGTTTTAATTTTTATACAAAACGTAATGTAAACCCGCAGGTCATAATTCACGATAGGAAACCGAGAAACGGCACATACTGTAAAGAGAGCATTGTAAAGCTGCTCGGGGAGAATCTCCAGCTTGCCGACGAAAATGTTACCTTATGTCTGGCGCTTGGTTACCAACGAGTGCAAAGATTACCTGGTACGTACAACAAACCAAGCGAGAAAGCGGTTTAGCGTAAATGTTTAGAATTCTGAGTTGCTGTAAAATGCGCTATAGTAAACTCTTTTGTAGAGCCTGCCACAGGACGTACCACGCTTTTTCCTTAATATCTTAACAGTACATCAAATAGTGATGTGCAAATCCCACTAATTTTATAAACATAGAAGTTTTTAAATATATGGATGTAAGTTTGTTACTCTTCTACGCAAAAACTACTGAAGGTAGATTAGATTAGCAGAATGTGTTTGAAATGCTACAAAGATAGATAATGGTCTGGAATAACACAGAAGCTACTGTGTATTCCGGGAAAAACGGGGATTGGAAACTGTGCGGTTGAAACCGCGGAGCTCTGTTAGTACGTAATATTGTGATCTCCGTTCAAAAGAAAATGATTAATGAAATTACGGGCGCACAGATACACCATTTTATATTGCTTGGCGACAAACAGTGTTTTAGGCAAGGATTTTAACTAGTCTTATTCAAATTTTTGCAAGGCACTGTGATGATGTTGGTAAACATCATGCTTATCAAGAGACGCGGTAGCAGCTCGTTTTGTAAATGTATTTTAAAAACTTGTTAATATTGGGCAAAGACTTGTAATGTATTTTTTTTTCGCTTTAATTCACAGTCGTACACATTTCTAAAATATTTATTCCCGTAATATCGGTATTAAAATTAGCCTGTTTAAGTTTTAAAACTGACGTGGTTACTACACAATTTCAATAAAACTCGGGCAACTCATGTTTGATATAGTCAGTCCAGTCCGACTCAAGTTTCGATCGCGTCCGGCTATCTTTTTCAAGGAGAGTGCTAAACGAGTTACCCGTGTTTTTCTTTAAAAATATGCCTAAATGTTATTTCAAACTATTTTCTAACTAAATACTAAATTTCATCCAGAACCTCTCGTGGCTTAGTGGGTAGTAACTCTGCCTGCGAAGCCGAGGGTCGTGGGTTCGATTCCCACCCAGTGCAAATATTTGTGTGATGAATTCAAATGTTTGCACTGTGTCTGGGTGTTTCTATGTATAATAAGTATGTATTTAAAACTATATATGTATTATATCAGCTATCTGGCCGCCATAGCACAAGCTTTGCTTAGTTTGGGGTCAGATGGTATTGTGTGTGAATTGTCCACCAAATAAAAAAAAAAAAAAAAAAAAAAAGAACCTTTCAGCAGTTTTTGCGTGAAAGAGTAAGAATCATCCATACATAGATATATACTTTCACGTTTATTATATTTATTAGTTGTATAAAATAGTTTTCAAAATCATAGCACATTTATGAATCATTTAAATTGAAAAATATCGTAACACTTACAAAAGACGGTAAAACTGTACGGCAAATATATTATTTCCGAAGAATGGCAACGTATTTCCTTTGTGAACAGAATATCTCTTCAAAATATTTTCTTACTAAAAGACGAGCGTTTCCATATAAAATCATTTCTAGTTATTTTTAGTAGATATTCCTAGAAATGTTCTGAAAGGATTTCAATAACTTGTTCAATAAATCAATGAAAATCAAACAAAAATCTGAGATTAAGATCTCTGGTTTATGTTTGATTTTCATTGTTATAGTTAGATGTTTATTGATCTAATCTAATTATTTTTTAATAATAACAATACCTTTGTCTGGTAATAATTTATAATAACGTAATAATTCATCGGGTATTTCATTATTTAAAAAATACAGAGTCCCATGATAAATACATGAATGTATCATGAACATGACAATTCTTTACAAGTCAATCAGTAATAAATAGCCCGTGATTTTGGATAAACTTCAAAAAAATACCTTTTCCCTACCAAAATTCGAGTTTTTTGGGTTAAAATATAACTTTATACGTATCTCAATTCCACATTACTATTATTATTCCACATCCAGAGGAGGTTCTTACAAAGTGGTTCAGTAAAAAAAATGGCATTCATAGGAACTGGCGTTAGAAGCGAAAACTTATTAACTCAGAATTTGATAGCTTACTTTGGAAACTACGGAAACCGGAACGTGAAACCGGAGGGCGTGGCTATGAGCATGGCCATCTAGAAATGCTGACGCATTCCTAGATGACCAATGCGAAATGCTTACGCATTTCCAGATGGCCAATGGCCATGGTCCCGAGTTTACCCGAAGATTTCTTATCATTGCCAAACGTGACGACGTTACGAGTTTTTTTTTACTTTTATAGGTTTACACTTGACCGCCATCTCGCCTGATGTTAAACGACGATGCGGTCTACGATGGAGCGGTCTACGAGTAGAATTCAAATCACAGCCCACGAAAAATCTATATGTGCCGCACCAAACGAAGTTTTCACTTCAAAATCTGGACATTTGAATTCTTCCATATGAAAAATAAGAATAAATATGAGCGTTCCAAGTTAAGATTCTCGTAATATTTGGGGATAGTGTAACCATTTTTTAGTACTTAAAATATCTGTTGGAACAATCTATTAGGTTTATAAATTAATATAAAAATCCTATCCTGTTTATTTCTCCAATTCGTTGTCCCACTCAATGACGGAGTTGGCGATGTTCTGCGTTTTAACACTTTTAAAAATAACAAAATACACACTTTTAAAAATTAAAATACACACTTTTAAAAATTAAAATACACACGTTTAAAAATCAAAAACTCCTGTATTTTAAGTTAAAAATACGACTACGAGAACGTTTTATTATTCTACAAGAATGTGTGTATCCTGCTTTGGGTAGCTGTGTAATTGTAAACATCAGTTATCAGGCCTAAGTTCGTTTATTTCTAACACTTTTGCTTATTGTTTTAAAACTGCAAAGTCTTTATCGCGGGTCGATTCTTTAACTGGTGAAGGAAGTGCCGTCAAAACAAAAAAATACGTGTTCCATATCATCCCATTATTTTTAAATCTTAATACTTCGACGGCTTCCGTGACACAAATAAAAATATAAACTCTTATTTTTTATACTCTCATATAGCGATGATAGCGGTGATTATATATATTCTTGGCGACACTGCCTAACCCTGAACGGCACAATGCTTGGTTTATAATCGAAACATAAAAATGAAAATCTGTTTACACAAATATTTCAACTTCAGAGGAATCAAATCTAGAGCCTACGGCTCTATGGACAGAGCTGTAACGAATACCTATATAATACCTATATAAACGGATAATATTTTTTTGTAATCAAACTTATTATATTACAGAAAAGTTACAAGTCCATTTTGAAACTTTGGAAAATCTTAAGAAGTATTCAGCGTCAAAGTTGTTTGAATGTCAGAAACAGCAGCAAGTTGGCGGGAACTGCTCGCATGAGAGTCAAGACTTGGAGCGGACTGTTGTAAGTAATGAATGCAAGCTTTACGAACTTTGACTTGTCTTATGGAGACGGCATCTTAAGTGTACTTTGAGACGAATATAATCGAAAAATTCGCCAAAAGTACCTACTTGTGTGTATGCTTGAATTTATTATATCTGTTTTATCGCAGCCTCAGCGACGCAGATTCGGAAATTTCGTGGTATTTTGTTTTTTTAATTTTCAAAATACAAGCTGAAAAGACCAACACGAATGCAGGCTTGATAATAAGGTCCCGTTTTTTTGAGCCCTAAATACTAAACACACTAAACACCTTACTACGTATTAATTGTAGGAAAGAATCAAGAAACACCAATTAATTATTATTATCCCAAAACTCCTTATAATTATCCTGTTACTTTCATTCTTTCCTCAAAGTTTTTTTTTTTAAATAGTTAAAATAATGTACCTACAACGTGGAGAAAATAACAGAATTAAAAATTTGTCATTTGACTAAATGAAATGTTGAGAAACTTTCAGAAATCGTTTTAGCTTTATGAATTAAGTTTGCTCTTGTTTTAAAAGAATCCTAGTTGTTAATAACAGTAATTATATCACGAAGAATAAAATAAAATCTATACGATTTTGTGAATTTTAGGAAAAGCCTGTTCCTGGTCTGTTTCCTTCAGGTTTAAACATCTATGTATATAACGTAGTGAGGCACTTTGGAGAGTGTGCGACTGATTTGTACGATCTAATACCACCTTGCCCTTTTTTTCTATCGGAATGCTCGTAGCTCGAAAAAGCGACATCGTTTCATGGTTGATGTTCCAAAGACACGAACGAAGAGATTTGACTCTACTTTCGTGATAAGAACGTCTAGGCTGTGGAATACGTTGCCTGATAGGGTTTTTCCCGATAGTTACAATCTTTGTGTCTTTAAATCGAGAGTGAATCGGTTTCTTCTAGGTAAACACGCTCCATCGTAGACCGCATCATCGCTTAACATCAGGCGAGATGGCGGTCAAGTCTAAACCTATATAAGTTAAAAAAAATACAATTATTTGAACCTGTTCAAATACATCAGTTATTATATGTACACTCGCATAAATACTCATATACTTAAATTACAGTTTTATAATAACTACTCTTCAAAAATGACTAGGAGTTGAGCTTACTGCAAATGTCTTTATAGCTTTATAAAGCAGCGATCAGTCGATCATATATCATCATCATATATCTTTACGAATTTTATGCTTTTTATATTTTTTGTTAAAAGTTTATCATCATTAATATTGGCTTCATTTTATCTTAAATAGCGTCATATTCGAAAAGTAACGGTAAAATGGTACCTCCAGAAATTAAGTACATTGTTATTGTAATTAATGTAAAGTGAAATGATAACTTAACGCGTGTAAACTTTTATTTTTCAGTTCCTGTACGAAACATCTCCGTTTCCGGTAGTTATGGCCGAAATAGCTATCCATGGATTCAAAGAAGTATCCGACTTAAGCGTTTGCCTCAAGGACATCATTTCTCGGATGATGACCCATTCAGTCAAGGTTATCGGTGACTTCAACAGATGTATCCACAACATCGAAATGCCTAAATTAAAATATCTACTTAAATTTATGAAGAAATATGCAAAATAATCTAGAAATGTATGTTTTATTGTTTAAATTTCTAACTTTTGCCTCTTTACTATCGACTTAACAGTATCAATTAGTTTTATTCGTGATGTAAATAAAATAGGTTTAAATATGCTTTTATTGAACTTAAAAGCTGGTACTTTAATATTGATGTGAATAAAAAATACACTTTAAAATTTACAATCGCAATATTTGGTCCGTGATTTTATTTGTGACTTATTAAATATTTTAATTTAAATCTGAGTTAGTTTTTTATTTAGATCTACAGAGCAAGCTAAGTTTGTAGGCTTTAGAGCTTCTCTATCTAAACAAAAGCTTTAACAAAGATTCTTCTTCAAATAGACGCGAGCCGACGTTAATGTCTTAAAAATTTTATATTGAATAAATTTAATAAAACTATTACAAAAAACAACATAAACAGTAAGACGGACAGTGCCTTAGTTATTTTAACATTCAAGACAAATTTCCAACAAAAAATTCTTAATTTTTTTTTTTACTTGAATAGATTTACACTTGACCGCAACCTCGTCTGATGTTAATCGACGATGCGGCCTACGATGAAGTGCACTTACCTAGAACAAAACCGATTCGCTCTCGATTTGAAGACACCAAGATTATAACAATCGGGGAAAATTCACTCAGGCAGCTCATTTCACAGCCTAGACGTTCTTATTGAAAAAAGTCACTTCTCTGTCCGCGTCTTATTAAGTGTGCGTCGTGTTAAGCTTATGTTAGCAAGGATTTTTTTCTATTTTAAATTCATATTCCACTAAGTAGACATTTTTTTTAATCTGGACTAGATAGGCTTAAATAACAAAATAGCTAGCTGTTCGGTACTTTTTTACTATCGTTTGATTAAAAACCCAAGATATTATCACAATACATAAAACAACACCGTAATGACAACAAGTAAATCGCAGAAAACATTTCTAGTTAGAACTCATGTAGTGGTTTTGCTTGGCTTATCAACTAGGCTAACTATCGCCATAAAACTGGGACTCTTATTAGCTGTCTGCAAACTAAGTTTGCTTAGTTCAACACCAATGTGTGCGTATTTTCCAAACCAATGCATAGTTTCAAATTATTTGAATCTCAAGGGTGCTTAACATATAGTAAGGAAAATGTTATATTACTGTTTAGACTTTAGAAAATGTTGATGTTATACTTTTGTAATTACCGTTATATCACGTCAAAAATAGCGGCCTAAATAATGCGATATGGTTTAGATTAAGGGTAATAAGTGCTGATAACGATGCAACCTTTTATAGGGCTATTAAAAGGGATTTGTACGAGCCATTTGCTGGCATCCAACAGGCATATGAATGCAATATAAATACCTATCTACAATAAACCCCGGACAACGGTCACTGACTCTATCCCAGTTTCGACACATGAAAAGGGTAAATAAACATGTATGAGTATAAATCAGAATCCGAAACTTTTCACTCACCAGTGTGATGATTACATCCGTGGAGCAAGGTTGATATTTCAGTAATCTGCTGAATCTCAGCGTTCGCTGGGCCATCGTCAAGGGACCTACGGGTCGGGATACGTGGATGAGCGGCGAGGACGGCGGCCGCGGCGGCGGACTCGACACCGGTTGCACATTGCGACGCACCGTCTCCAACGGCACAGTTCTAGCAACTAAAGTGTCACTGCCCACCGAATTCACACTTCCACTAAAAATATTCATCAAATCGCCTATCGAACCGCCACCACTAGACCCGCCGCCGCATCTTAGCTTGTCCAAATCTGTCAAACTGGAACCGCGCCGCACGCGAAGCCGCGAGCCTGTGCTAGCGACACGATTTTGGAACGATTGATCGCGTCTAACGTCCGCCTCGCTAATTGCTTGACCCTTCCTACTTCGAAACATATTCACGGCATAACACTTCAACGGTTGTAAAAACACTGAACGTTAACACCTGTAGCGAAGGAAATTTGCATACAAATGTCAGATGTTCGATATCAATTGGGCCACGGCCGCCCGCAGGATGCTACTATCGCGTCCTCGTGTGTTTCCGTCGCCATCGCTTGCGCAACTAATTCTTGCCCTAAGAGTGTTGTATTACAACTTTTTCTGGGATTTCGTAAAGGGGTGCGTACGCAGCAATGTCTGTTCGCAGACTGAGTGGTTTCGTGTGCGTATGGCTGGAGCAGTGAGCTGGACTAATGAAGTGATCGAGTTCAAAGCATATCGCCTCTGCATGTGGTCGTTATTTAGATAAATACTGTTACAATATAAGAACAAAACAGATCGCTGTTCGCTCAAAGAAACACAAATAACGTGGAAAATTTGCGGTACATAATTGAATCTTACAAGTACTTGCTATATAAAACAGTTTTTATACGACGAAGCCTTTTCCTCGATTAGCTCGAGGCGACGAGATGTCAGATGATTTTTAAAGTAGGTAGATACACAAATCAAAGGAAGTGAGTTTACTTTGTACACAGTTTTTCCATTTTTATATATCAGTATCATACATATTATAATACATTATTTAGTATCTTTATTTTGTTAATTCAAATAGAAAGAGATTTTTCTGTACTGAATAACTATAATTTAAGTTTATACATTTACTTACATGGAGGACTTAAGTATTATACCTAAAATATTTACTGGTAGAAAATTAAAATTAAAGTTATGATTACGTAAAGAATTTGAAAACTACTGTTGAGTAAGTAAGAATTTTTAGTTTTGAAAAAAAAGAACAATAAAAATATTTAACAAAAGTACCTATTCGGAATCTATGTGGTTATGTTGTCAAGGTCAATGGAAGGCATAAAGTTAATGAAGTGTTATTTTATTAGAGCAAAGCGGTTGTTCAGGCGTGTTCAATCAATTAAGATTAAGTTGGGGGGATAGACAACTTTACGCAGCTATTTTTGGGTTACGCGGAAAACCTATACTTCGCCCAAAAGATATTGTTCAGCTATCCGCTAATTTTCAAAAGTTTAAAACCTACCTCTACCATAGTACACTACACATTCACAGATAAACAGTGTCACAGAGTTATTTGAATATAAAGCTTTCAAATCACTCTTAGTTCTGCTCTGGGCTCGTCACCCAAATTTGTAATATGAGTTATATTTTTTCCATGTAATACCATTGATACTTAATGTTCAAATTGGATTAAATTTAGAATACAGTTATGTTTGAACTAATGTTCAAACTTTGAACTAATATTCAAACATAACGCGCAGTAATCTGCGCAGCTTTAGATAAACTGACAAATGTATGGTACTTCCCCAGTCGGACTCAGCAAAGATTCCTAGCTAGTACAGGCGTTAGGGAAGATCAAAGAACGACTGGACATCCTCGAAGAGGGCCCTGAGCTCCTAGCGACTACGCGAACTGTAGTTAGTATGTAAAGCCACTTGTCTTTCATTATTATTATTTCTAACGGCCTAATTTGAGAATTGTGTTGTAAAATATGTAACTCTGTCGAATAACTAATTGTTATTAATTTTGCATGCAAGCGTCAGATTACTGTTTTTTTTATCTTAACTCTAATATTATAAAACTGAAGAGTTTATTTATTTGAACGCGGTAATCTCAGGACCGAGTTCAAAAATTCTTTCACCATTGGTTTTTATCACAGTTTTTAGGTAATTAAACTATTTTACCTATTATTTTACCACGAAGCAGTGCTGTGCAAATATCACAGTGCAATGTTTGAAGGGAAATATTCCGATAAAATTACAGGACGTAGAAAATCTTATATGTCTGGGCGACGAGCACTGAGCAGTGTCAGGAAATGATTTGAACTCTTCACGTTCAAACAGCTACGTGACACACACAGTTTGATATTATTGGCAGCGGTTTACTTACCATCAAGGATATGACATATTTCTTTACAAAAAAAAAACAAAGGAATGATGAAAACGTTGATCATGTCCGGATCGTCTCGTCACCAATTATTAAAAAAAAAAGAAGTGTGGCACTCGGGGACTGCCGCGGTAAAGCTATTGCATGTTGCATGCATTTTTATCAACAAAGCAACATAAGTGACATTTGTTTACCATAAAAAATATCACGAGAAATCCGTTAAGTTGGCAACACTGCTAAGAGCATTTAGTCTGTAAAGTGAATACAAATAAGATTCAAAGTCGAATGACCGATTGGGGAGGACGGCGTTACGGTCTTCCATCCCTCTTTCTTGTGAACATAAGAAAGAGATGCACGATCACTAAAATTTGGTCCCCAGGCCCGCGATAAAAGCTATGCAATAGCTTAAAAATCAATTTGTAGAGAACTTATGTGAGTTTCAAGTCATTCGCAGAGAAAACTAACCCGATTAAAGTTTTACATAATCCCACGTGCCGATGGTAACTAGAGCTGTTTGCTGAGGATTATATGAAACCCTTTTGCGGTGAACTTTAAGCTAGCCCGTTGCGTGTAACAATTGCCCTTTACTACTACATCTAACTCTTAACTTTGTTGGTTAATTACGCAACGCGCTGATACTTTAACAATCTTTAGTTAAATGTTGCAAATTATTAAAAGTACCTGGTTGACCGAGCTTTGCTCGATTTTTTAAAATGATATTTAGGCAGGTACGAATTACGAAGTGAATAAGATTTTCTAAAAAAAAAGAACAAAAAGAAAAGGACCACCAGGATTCGAACCGGAGCCTGTTGACTCCGAGGGCGAGCATATTCCGTCTGAGCCATTTAGACTTAAAAAACAATGGCAAAATAAGTTATCGTATTCTAATGACATTGTAGGA
The DNA here is from genome assembly GCA_017562165.1 of Ectropis grisescens. Lineage (NCBI taxonomy): Eukaryota > Metazoa > Arthropoda > Insecta > Lepidoptera > Geometridae > Ectropis > Ectropis grisescens. Next base: position 16,788,199 of record CM029787.1, on the reverse strand, counting down.
GTTTTTCATTGTCTAAAAACACGCATAAAATGATGTTTAAAAAAAATAAAACCTAGCTAGATCGATTTATCGTCCCCGAAACCCCCTATATACATAATTTCATGAAAATCGTTCGAGCCGTTTCCGAGATTCAGATTCTATATATATATACAAGAATTGCTCGTTTAAAGGTATAAGATTAACTAGAGTTATTACGCATATTGTTGTTAATTTTCTTATTCATCTTTTTTTAAAATAATCCCGTTATTTTTACTGGATAAAAACAGCGACTTTATTTTATTTTTTATTTTATCTATCTTTAAGACAAACTTTTGCATTTATAATATTAGTAGAATAGTGAGGAACAAGAACAACATGCGCTCAATGATAAGTAGCACACTTACTCATAACAACTCACTATGACGTAGCAATTTAAACTTAAAGAATTTAAGCTACTTAACTGCCTAGCACTGCATGGACCTCCTCACCCATAACAAAATTATCTGTTTTGATACCCTGTAATTTGTGTGGCAACATTACGGTTCAAACCGAAACTGAATTTCTGATTTTGGACTTATTTTTGCAATTTTTGATAAGATTAATAAACAAAATTGGAGACGTATTTCAACTAGAACAAAACTTTTACTTATTCCATAATTTATTTTGAAATAAAATTCCATCCTTATTAAAACCCATTTAGGTAAGTTTTATTTCACTGTGGGCCTCATAACGAAGCTCAAAGTCACATAGCGAGCTATGGAGAGCTATGCTCGGAGTCTCTTTGCGCGACAGAATCCGTAATGAGGATATTCGCAAAAGAACGAAATTGGCCGACATAGCTCAAAGAGTAAGCAAACTGAAGTGACAATGGGCAGGCCACGTCGCTCGCAGAACTGATAACCGATGGGGAAGAAAGGTTCTCGAACGGCGACCACGAACCGGAAGACGCAGTGTTGGACGGCCTCTCACTAGATGGACAGATGACCTCACAAAGGTCGCTGGAAACCGCTGGTTGCAGGTTGCGCAGGACCGTTCGTTGTGGGAAATCTAGGGGGAAGGTCTATGTTCAGCAGTGGACGTCTTGCGGTTGATGATGATTGTTTTGTGAAACTAAGGAGAGATGTTCGTACTACTGAACAGAATTTAAATATTGTTTGCTGTTTTTGGTCTGCAGCATATTCGTAAACCGTAAAAACATATATATTTAGCATGTAATCTCAGTAATCGAATCTATTGTGATTTAATTGAGATTAATAAATATCCTTAAGCCCCATTTGTAAATACAGCATGTTCACATATTTTACGTAGAAAAGACCCTCGTAACAAATCATAGCATAAACAGACACACATAGTATAACATCCTAAGCTATGTAATAATCTAATAATCATTGGAGTAACCTCTAGACTATATTTTATATTCAAACATTTGTATCTAAAAACAAAAAATACTTAAATATATTACGAAGAAAATTTAGAGAGCATCGAAATTCGATAAAAACTTGTAAATTCATTTACGTCGATCTCTTCGTCTCGAGTCTAATCCCGTTACAAAATAAAAGCTAACATTTCGATATCGTCATTCTAATGTGGAGTGGTAGTAAGAAGGTCAGAACACGGCATGGTAACAGCATTCTCGCATTTACGCTACGGGAGGCTGTGTAGAAACCTACGGGATTCCTACGCTCGGCTATACAGCGTGCTACGAGTACTATACCTACTATACCTACTACGTATACACGTAGTGTCTGATAAGCAAAACCAAAAACAAATTAATTTACAGTCGTAAAGATTGACTTATTGGTAAAGTGACAGTTCTATCACACTGAAATAGAAATCTCCATAGAAAATTAATTCAAAACAAAATTATGAAGAAGATCAAAGTAGGCATATACTCGTTCAAGCTCCTTTACTTACTTCTGTGATTTTCGTAGTCTATCTTTCTTTTGCTCGCGTCTACTGCTATTGATGGTTGATTGGAAGAGTTCGCTATTAGTACCTAATAAGACCGTCATCTGTGGCACTAGACATAATACGATGTATAATGATGTATTTTTATCATAGTGTATGTTCATACATTTCTTTAAAGCATTTACATTTTAACAAAATTTTGTCTTCAACCAGTTATCATAAACTATTTAACTGAAGTTTTACTTTGAAAATAACAAGTCAGAAACTGATAGTAAGCTACTCTGTATTTATTTTTGTTATGGAACTATAGTTTTTACAACAAAATAGTGTAAGTAAGGACTATTAGTTTATTTGAACTCATGGTCATAATTATCTAACTTTTGTAGTCAAATGTGATTACAATATTACAATACAAATATATTTACAAAATTCTCTGTCTAGTCGTTCATACATTTATTTCATTTCTGCTGTCATTTTCACTACTTTCTATCTACTTATTTATAATAAAGTAAAGTAATCCTATATTTCGTAAAGTATATTGAAATACCTTATGGTTTCGTAAATTAAATCCAAAATAATATACGAATATAAATAAAACATTTACACAGAAATTTTACTCGTCAAAGAAAAATAATTCAAGGATTTCCATTGAAATTGGATCAATCGTTTGCTTGAAAAGTGCTGGGATTGTAATAAAAATTAAAGAACATACGTGGAAATATTTACTAAAAAAGCTAAGACTGAAATGAGTTCAACCACCGAAATATCGAAGTCTAGATTTGTTTGGAAGCGCAACAAATTTTACTTTAATGAATAAAATGCAAAAGAGCAATGAACGGCAACGGGTGCATTTTCTCTGGCAACATATAACAAGATAATACCCCCTTAGCTACCAATAAATTGCTTTAACCACACATCTAGACGTGTCTATAAACTAGCGTCCATTAAATCTCCACAAGACTACGACACATAATCAAGGGGGATGTGGCGTCCTGCAGCGAGAGACTTTTTCAATTGTTGCTATCCTCGTCCAGACGTATAGTAAAAGCACTTGCGATAAAGTCGTAAATTCTGTGAAACGAGTAGAAATACTAGCTGACCGTAGTCTTTGTTCCACCATATAAATGATCAATCAAAGCAATGACGAAGTGATCCGACACTTGATCTTAATGAGTTCATATCATTGAATGGGGGTTATATAATTTGGAAATAGTGCGCACCTACTGTATAAATAAAAATACTGAAATTACTTTTATAAGTTGGAATGTCATTCATTACTACGAATATGAAAAAAATAACCGATCAAACATTTGCAGAGATAACTATATATACAACCACAAAAATAATTATAAAAAGAAAAATAATGAAATCAGGCAGTTGTACAAAATAGTTGCGAGGACAAAAAACTTTAAGAAAAACATATTTCAAGTAACAGAGATTTAAATATGGAAATAAGTAATACTTTTTACCCTTGAATTTGTGAATCTATCCTATAAAAAAAACCTATGTTTCGTCAAATTGTGCTTCTAAATATAACAGCAGGCTAATTAGTAATCAGCAGGCTTCTAATACAGGCGTACAAAGGAATAGTATTATATTTTATGAATCGTGATGTTCAGATAATGGGATAGGTATAGTTTAATATTTCTTCATTTAATCAATCAATAGGATAGTTTATGTTTTTTTTTACTTTTATTGTTTCACACTTAACCGCCATCCCGCCTGATGTTAAACGCCGATGCGGTCTACGATGGAACGTGATTACCTAGAAGTGAACGATTCACTCTCGATTTGAAGATACAAAGATTATAACCATTGGGGAAAACCCAATCAAGCAAGATATGCCATAGCCTTGATATTCTTATCACAAATGTAGAAAATGTAGAGTCAAATCTTTTTGTCTTTGGAACATTAACCATGAAATTGAAAATTTTACCATGAAATTAAACTGAAGAAAATTAGAAATGTTGTCCTAATCTGGCTCTAGGTGAAGATAGAATAAAAGTAAATATTTCTCCACACTGGAACGTAACGTTTAAAAATAACACTCGAAAAACAGTTATTTCATCCAAGCATACACATAAAATATTATATGTAGTAAATTAAGTATGTTTAACAAATAATATAAAAGAAATGTCGGCATCAATGGTTACAAATGCCTTCTGCTTAAAAACACCAAAATCCTTAATATTCGTGTAAAGTAAATAAAATTCTACACGCTGATTTGTTACCGTCGAAATAAAAATTAAAGCTAAATATTTGCCGACAAACTCGAAGGTCGTAGCAGAGATTTCTAAGAAAATTTCAGTAAAAAAGCGGCGGAGAAAAGTTTAGTCAGCATAAAATATTCTTGAGATATTCATTGCGATGTACGTACTGTGCGATACGTAATTATTTTAGTTGGAGTTTGCCCTTAGACCTTATATATTATCAATGTTAGGAAACTTTTAGTACATGAAACATTTCTAGCATCAAAACAACTGGAATTGACAACGTAAACTTCGTAAAAAGGTAGGACCATATGTATAACAAACGTTAGCAGCCTTCCAGTAATTGTAACAAGATGTACAATGCTTTAAATTCAAATGATACACACATTACACAACTTAGACGTTTACATTAATTTAACTTCACGTTCGATTCACTCATAATGTAATTATGTAGATAAGCTAACAGGAATGTTTCCACCCCATCTTCTTCTTGTCGTGTCAGCAATCCAATTTGGACTACATCAATTTCTTTTTTTATTATTTATATACATTTTTTAATTTCGGCTTTTGTTTTTAATATTGTTTCGTTTATACGGATTTCGTTCGTAAGGATGATTATACATTATTGTAAAGATGACTTTTTTTAATAGATAACTTTAAAATTGATCGCAAAAGTACGTAAGACGATTTATTATAATTATACATATGAACAACCAAAGTCTCACACTACTATCAGCATTTCATAAAAGTTACATAGTCAACGATGTATGATCTTTTAAGGGTAAGAACAACCATCAGAACATAGATTTTTTCCCTAAACTGCTGTTAGTCATGGGCCCATATTTTTCTTTGTTTTTCCACGCTATTCTGCCGGACAACCCATCTTATACTTATTGAATTACATTGTTAACATTCCCGTTATATACCATCAATCATCTGTGCATATTTATTTATTTAGTTCAAAAGTAATGGATGCGTCGATATTGTTTTTAGCTAAGCATCGATAGTTTGTTGTTACTACTTTACTGTTAGTTAGTTTTTTACATATTAGAAGAAAAAACATTATTTTCGTTTACTTACATTACTTTGTAATAAGTTTTAATAACTAAAGATTATTGTCAAATGGGACAGTGTAATTTTCCTCAAAACGTTATGATTCAAATGCTGTTGACAAATTTTATCAATCGAATTTAACCTTAATTCCGCAGCATACAAATTGCTTAATTAATTATTTATTCCAAGATATGACTCACCTGTTTCCATAAAGAAAGCATTAACTCTCCATAGTTATCGGAAAACGAAAACCTTTGATAAAAACACAAATATAAGTGCCAATTCCTGAAAAATAAAGTAAAAACGATGAATTCAGATTCAAACCTTCACTAATTCAGTATCAACTGTGGATTTCTTGATGTATTTTATCGTTCAAAAATAAATCTCTAACAGTAATGAGCCGTTTTCAGAAAAAAGTAGCAACAAACTGTTACTATATGGCGGTAGTGGGTTTTTAATAATTAAGTTCTACTCATCAACTATATCTTATTTCATTTTATGTTAAAATACACACAAATGACCATCTGAAAGTACATGGTTAGACAAAATTTTTATTGCGTTTAACTAAATAAACTTAATAAAAAAAAAAGTAAATTAAGAATAAAAAATAACACCAGAAACACCAAACGAAAATGTTTATTAAATGATTCTATTTTTTTCAAAATATACGTACTAATTGACGACAACTACATGTCGACCCAATAGACACTGATAGAACCTTAGACATATTATTTCTGTCGATTCCTTGCCTCGTTTGAAAACGGCACATTGAAAAACATGTTAAATTATCAGAAAACAATAAATAAATGCAAAATTAAACGAAAATAATATTTTAACCGAAACATAAATAATATTTTTAGGAAATAATACAGTTTTTTAAACGTTCAACGTAAAAATAAAGTTAATATAAATTATTCTGTATTCAAATCGTAAGACATAATTAATATTTAAAAAAATGTTGAAATATCTGATTTCATCGTCAAAATCAAAAGTACTCACGTTCAGCTGCATCACGATCTTGTTGTAAGCTCGATGCCACCTCTGCTTCGGCGTTAACTTCGGTTGATCTTGAAACTCTCCTCTTTCTTCTTCGGCTCTCTCTTCCTCCTGAAACACCTCTTCTTGGTATTGTTCGTCGTTTTGCTCGAACTGCTCGTCATTTTCATCTTCTCTGAAGCTTTCGTCTTGGTACGTATCGTCACGATATTCTTCATTATCATCGTAGGGCTCTGGAGCAGGCTCTTCAGGGACTTCATGGTATGTTGTACGAACTTCCTCCTTGAAAGTGACTTTAGCCTTTTCCGCGATTGATTCTGTGAAATAATTTAAACATTAGATACAATCAAATTAGAGTGAAATCATATGCAAACTTAATTTAACGTTTCTTAAACAAAATCATTTATATATTTTTTATAACTATGCAAAAATATATAATTTTCATACACGAAGGTCGACTTACGAGTAGGTAGCTCAGAAGTGTGTCTGTTACTGTGTTACAGTGTGGATGTTTATTTCAGTATGTACTTAAATATAGTTAGATAGTATGATTAGGTTAGTAAATTTAATCCCTACACTTTCTGCGCTAACCAAAATTCCAGCAGGCAGTGGAGGCCACCTGACGTCAACTGACAAAGTCCCTCACAAAAAATGTAGAAAATCCATCATCGAGTAAAATGTCAACACATTTTTAACACGCCGAATGCGGCTAAAACTTAAGTCAGTCGAGAACGACTGCATCAGATGTGAGTTACCCTTGAATTCATTAAATGCGTCTAAATGAAAACGCATTAATATTTACATTTTGTACCAAGGTACTCATTATAAAAGTATACACTTGTAGAGTGAGTGAAATATTGCTCCACTGTGCGTATAGTGTTTTACTTGAGCTAGAATTTTAATTAAGAAACTTACCTTCTTGCGTCGTAGGAATAGATAATTTGTCTTCAGGGTGAAAAGAACTTTGTGATGTTCTTCGATCAATTATAGAAGGCGTTTGACTTATGTGACTATGGTAGCTATCCACAGAGGGCTTTCTCACTGACCCCGTTCTAGTCGGTGAAGTCTTCTGTAAATTAGGGCTAGGCAACTCTGACAAACGCCTGTCTCTCTCTACGGTGGCTTCTTCGTGTATGGTATCAGGGTACTCGTCATCCCGATACCTATCCAAAGATAACCTCTCTTGAGATTGATCGTATTCAGTCTTATGATACTCATCATCGTAGGCACTTTCGTCGAAACTCGCTTGCATATCCTCCGGCGCATCTGGTAACGTCCGCGTTCGACGAACCGATGGCCTCTGTATTGACTCCTGTCGTCTTAACGAAGGAGTTCGTGGTAGCATAACCGGGGCTGAAGTGGTTACAGTTGACACTGTTATTGAAGCTGTTACTTCTAGGTCAGAAGTAGCAGGTACGGTTGTACTTGAAAATGGTGTTATGGGAGCTGTAGATGATGAAAATGGCGTTGTAGAAGCTGCTGTGAAGGTACTAGATGTTGCTTGACTCGGTGTTGGCGCTGCAACAGCAGCAGCAGCGGCTCCAAACAGGCTTCCTAATTTTTTCGCACCACCAGCCATAAATGAGCCCAAAGTTGCAGCACCACTTAACACTGTCGTCTGCAACTGCTGCGTAGGAGCTGCTTGTTTCGCCTGTTGCTGCTGTTGTAGTTGCTGCTGATGTTGTAATTGCTGTTGCTGCTGATGATACTGTTGCTGCTGCAATTTGAGCTGTTCATCATCTAAGTACTGTGGTTGCTGTTTAAGTTGCGTTTCTTGCGACAAATGCTGTTGCTGCTGGTGATATTGTTGTTCTTGTTGCTGATACAATGGTTGTTGTTGAAATTGAAATTGTTGCTCTTGTTGTATCCGCTTTTGATTTTTCTGATCATCTTGATATTGTTGATCATATTGATACTGATAGTCTTGTTTATCTTGGTACGACGTGTCTTGATACGACTGATCAAGTTGATCGTAGGAATACTTTTGGTCCTCATATTGCATATCATATTGTTGATAACCCTTATCGAGATAGTTGTCTTGTTGTGTTGTAACAGGCGGTTGGGGTAAATATGAAGTGATGGTTGGTGGCACTGACTTAGATAATAAAGAATCTTCTTCACTAGTAACTGGATATGAAAACTGTGTGGTGGTGTCATGATCAGTCCATGGAGTTTTTTGAGCTGAAAGTTTAGAAAAAACACTGAATATATTAAACGTAAAATTTTCGTATAAAATGTGAAACAAACGGCAAGCCATTTGCGTTTACAAAAGTGTACTGATTTCAATGTCAATTCTGCGTGATATTTATGCTTGAACCGGAAGGCGTTATCGCTTATGTAATTAATGTATTAAAGTATGTGAACTGATATCTCTTCAATTGAAGTACAAAGGATTTGTGCACTGCAAAATTCAAGGAAACATTGGGGTTAATATTACCAGCTGCAGGCGGAGTGGCGTGAGGGGTTTCGTCGAAGAAAGGTTGCATCCCATCTTCGTCATAGCTGTAACAATATTCAAATTAATAAATCAAAATATGTAACACAATGTTTTCACCTTACCCAAAATAAGAATATTTTTTCAAACCCTAATAACGTAAATAATCGGGCAGTCAATCTAGATCTAGACCTAGCCTAATATTTTCCCAATATTCCAAATCTACATAAGATGAAAATTTGAAAATAACGTACGTAACACGTAGTAATTATTTTACTGACTTTTGAGCTCACGTAAACCTTCAGTAAATATTTAAACTACGGTACTAAGCCCTTTCTTTTTAAATACAGAGTGAAGGAACAAGCAAGACATAATTGATGGCACGCATCAAGCCTGCACATTACAGAATTGTAACACGTAGTTATTTGCAATAAATAAATACGATTAATAAGTAATAAATATTATGATTAATTCAAATTACTTCCTAATTAGTGCAGTGTTAGGACTACAGCTGTAACTCCGAGCTAATTTAATAGTTTATCTCAATGACCTATACCTATTTTTTTTGGAAACATGTTCCTTTCAAAACGCCGATTGACTGTTAAATAACGGGCAACGGCGTGTTTTTAGACTTTTGACACCAAAGACAACGCCAATAAGGCCGTGCTCTTTGTCAGAGTTTACATTTTTACATTATTTGTAGTATTGTTTGAGCAATCTCAAAATGTTGAATGAAAACTTAGATTACAGTTCTAATTTCTACGAGTAGTCAAACTAGGTCTCCAAGCGCACTCTGCCATGATTTCTACTACTACATAAAACCTTACTGCTTCAATGGCCAAATAATATGACATACTTACCTAGTAGTATAATTATTATCCTGATAATGTTCTGTGGCAGTGTCCCGGTACTCTGGTTGATACCCGTAACTATCGTAACCGTAACTCACTTCGGGAACAATCTTTTCGGGTTCTGGAACAAAAAGTATTTCAGTAACTATCGGTGACTACGTTTCGTGTATTATGTTTGACTAAAAGGAACATCAAGAAATTTTATAGTTTCAAACGCATGTAAGTACCTTTTTACTTGCAATTGGCCGATGTAGTGGCCTAAGCCTCGTGTTATAAAAGCCCCGAGGTAGGACACCGTCAGCGTATCTCAATAATTCAATTGTTTTTAAATTTTAAGCATTTATTTGTTTCAATCTAATATACGTACAGTTTTTTATGTCACCTAAGTCTGCGTTTTACGATAGAGGGCGCTGACATCGAGGAATCTACATATTTTTTTGTAAGGGAACTATTATACAGAAAAACTATTACGACTTGGAGATATAGTGGCCGGCAAACAAGTTGACCCAAAAGTGACGTGGAAGGGGAAAGTTCGCTCATGTGCACTTCTACCAAAGAGACCTTAAAACGTTTCAGTTTAGTTCCAGCTAAGTTCTTTGGGTCAACTTGTTTGCCGGCAACTATACCTAAGTGGCACCTAGGTATGACAAAAATGCTTTCTTTTCGATTCAAAAGTATTTTTTTTTAATCGATGTCAATAATTTTGTAAGCTGATGGTGACGTAAAAATTGTTTCAGCTCATCATTGTGCAATAGGGATGTTAATTTATTTTCGCAATTGCTTCTATTTTAAAGATTGACACTTGTTTACCGTAAAAAATTACATTTCCTTTCAAAATATTAGTATTTTCGATGAGTACATATACAATATTAGAGTAATTTTGAATTTTGCCGCTAAAACACTAACGACTGACATGATGTCACTAGTCTCAAAATATTGGTCGCGCTTCATGACTGTATGTCCAGTTTATGTGTTTTCTTATCATTACTTGAACACAAACAATCAAAATCGTCGTCGCTAAGATCGCAAACTATAATAAAAATGCAGAACATTAAACAGTTTAATCAGTTTCGACGGCTTGTTTTGCGACTAGTGACGTAATAAGGCATAATCTTGGTGCATCGGGCAGTAACTACAATTGGGTCGTTTGGTGGTGTTGCATAAACAGGCACTCCCGCGCGCTCTGTCTCTCTCTCGTTTAGTGTCACGAAGCCATTTTCTGCACTGTAAGCTGCCATATACTGCCCTGTCATGGTTCCCTTGATGACCCGGGAAGTGACATTATTGTAAATGGCTGCTTCGACCTCCTCGAGTTTCGCCTTTAAAAGGCTTTCACTTCGTAGCCTATAGGACTGCATGATGTTTTCGCAGGTCGTGAGGTTGACTTGTCGTGTCGCGCTCAGTGTGGCTATGAATTCGATGAAGGCGTTACGTGCATGGCTCCGCGGCTCCGAAGCCGTGACATAGCGGAGCGGTTCAACCTGTCCCATGTCGGCTCTCGTTCGGGCTGTTTGTTGCTGTGAAGCTGCTTTGGGGGTCTTTGACAAACGACGACTAAAATAAGATCAGACCTTACAAGTAGAAAATTACTTGTTAATTTAAGTTATGAAAAATATTATAGCTTTTTATTTTGAATGATCAGAGTTGGAAAAACTGTTAAACTGACCGGGTATGTAAGGCACATGCGTGTGTGCGGCAGCGGGAAGTGGCGCGAGGGGTGCGGTGCTCGGGGGGCGAGGCAACCTCCTCCCCCGCGCGCCGCGCAAAGAGCCTGTCTCGCTTCCGCCCGGCGGCACAGGGAGCGCACGCCCTCGCTTAGGCGTCGACGATGGTGTAGCTGAAAAAAATCGACCAATTAATAATCAAATCGAATATTTATTTTACAATATTTACAAATTTACTTAATAAACAAACTAATATTTTATCAGGATAATAAATTGTTCACTATACTTGTATGATTCATTAAGAACGGGATATTTATCATGATTAAAAAAAAAAAAAAAAACTTGTATAATTAAATGCTTTTAATCAAATCGAATATTTATTTTACAATATTTACAAATTTACTTAATAAACAAACTAATATTTTATCAGGATAATAAATTGTTCACTATACTTGTATGATTCATTAAGAACGGGATATTTATCATGATTAAAAAAAAATGAAAAAAAATACTTGTATGATTAAATGCTTACTTAGTTTGGGGTCAGATAGTGTTGTGTGTGAATTGTCCACCACCAATAAATACTAACTGGTGGAACGAATGCAAACGCATGAAAATGTCGTCTATGATACTATATATATGTATAATATCCATTTCAACTCCTTCAAATAAATTGAATTCAACCGAACGACACAGCTTTCAATAACAGCTGCTTATCAACACATCTGAGGGTAAAGCCCACATTTCTGTGACACAGAAATAGTTTTCGAATTTCTACCGGAAGAGGCAGATATTAAAAAAATCTAGAAGCTAGTTTAATGTCATCGTACCACTAGCTTCATACACCCTACTACAGCTCTGTCGTAATTTCCTCGCCCTAGGCATTTTCATTTTTAAAGTGCAAGTCACGGTGGTCCATTTGTTATTGTTTTTGTAGGAGGTGAGAAAACTGCGATGCTAGTAGCGGAGGGTCTACCGCCTAATTAAAACTGTCTTAGCTTTGATACTGATATCTCTTTTCTTTTCGCTTGAAATAACAGAGACAGCAAAAGCAAAGTCAAAGCAGATTGTGTTAGTCGGTAGAAAAGCAGGTCGTTCAACATTTCTAATTCCGAGGGGATTCATATTTGGATTCAAACAGATCACCCCCTCGCTTGATAAATACTTTTGACTCCAGTTTTCGCTAAATTAGCAGAAGTCACGTCAAACAAGTTTGGTAAATATACCTATCTTGTGAAACGCCAGTAGATCATTTGGGTTTGACAGCATACCGTAGCCAAGACATTCTTCACACCACGTGAGCTTTAGGGTCATATGGATAACGGGGCCTATCCTAGGAGGATTTTATCGATAGTCTGAGCTTGCAAACTAGCAACCGCAGAGCGCCATAAGGTGATGCTGTTACCCTTCATGCTGGGACTTAAATTTCACCATTTTAATAATATTTATAGATTCGTTAATCAGTACCAATGAGAAAATCTACCAGAGAATTAAAGTCAGTTACTAAACATAGTTCAGCACAAAATATAAGTGGCAGTAGATCGATTATATCTTTTGCGGATCCGACAATCGGACAAGATCCAGGAGTGGAGACCATGAATTGGAACACGGATACGTACCAAGCAGCGGTATACGGAAAGCAGCTCTGCTGGTAGCGGTTGGATTTTTGTATTTTTTTTATTTAAATTAGCCACTACACAGACTCTGGGGTCCGTGATCTTTGTCATTACAGTCATATTTTTTTTTACACATTTCTTGGATAAAGGAGAAGAAGAGGAAAATAGGAAGGAGTGGGGTACATTTAAAATCTAATTCTAGTGCTCGTCTATAGAGCCGATCACTACCGGTTGGGATTCTGCTAGTAATCGACTCGACATCGAGTGTTTGCCGAATTGTCTTTTGCCATTTGCCTAAGCCGCCGTCGACGACGTCTTTTGCCTAAGCCGCATCCTCCCGGCCCAGAGCCTCCACCACGGCCGCATTTCTGTTCTAGTAGGTAGCGGTTGGATTCGTAAGGCCGAGAATCCGACTAAGTAGCGTATTATGGGGAAGCCTACACCTTGGAGACGAGTACTATAGACCGATGATGATTTTGACATTATGAAAAACTCTACCCACGGTTAATATAGAATACTCAATTATATCAGCGTGACTCTGCAATAAAAGCGTTTTGCTTTTTGCCGATTTTTTGCTGGCCTATACGTACCTATAGTTTATGTTAGCAGATAACATTTCTATGACTAAATGGTACGAATATATCAAGTTATAAATACCTGGAAGACTGGCTGCTGTCCGTCTCGGTCGCGGTCTATAAGGAGCCATCTCATTATAGTCCGAATACCGCGATGACAACGGCATCTGAAAATAACATTAATTCTGTTACATCTCATTTCTAATTAACTAACAGCACCCCGCGTTTTCTATTGTGTGGTGCCTGATGCCGTTTATTTCCCTGATTAAATATAGCCTGTATGTTCTTCCAGACCCTTAGCTATCTATGTACCAAATTTCATTCATATCCTTTCAATAATTTATTGAGTAGTAGCCTGAAAGAGTAACAAACGTACATCCACATATCCTTACAAATCTTCGCGCTTATAATATTAATATGACAATATCAACAAGCATTTTTTGTTTTGAGAAATGACTTCAAATGTGAATCTTTAGTGTTGGATACTCAAAAGTTTTCAACATTTAAAACAATTAGATACATACATTAATATATGCAAATATTAAAAAAACAACAAAAGTGTTTCAACGTAATTATATAGGCCACATTTATCTTTGCATATAAAGCATATTTATTTATTTCTTTATTGCTATAAATACATTATTTTTCTAAAAAAAACTAGTTTTTTAGGTTACAATAATGCATTAACCCTATATAAAGAGCGTTGCAATTTTACGATGTGCGTGTTCGACAACAAACTTTGACAATCAAAACATACACACACGCATACTTAATACTAGAGACAAATTTCTTAATAATAACTAAAGTTCAATTTTTTTTACAAAATTTTACAATAGGTGCTCTTATGCTCTAAATAAAAATTGCATGCTTATATTCTAAATATACTTAAACATACGATTATTTATAGGACTTCGCCCACAACTCACATGAGTGTTTACATTAGTAATAAAAAAAGAATAAAAGGGAGATCAAATTTTGTCATTATAAAAGTCTTTTACGCAGTAGTAACACTTATCTACTAAAAACGAACGGAGTTTCTTTCGGAATGTATTGATGTTTGGTTCTTTTTTTATGATTTTAGGGATATGGTTCTAAATATTGATTGACGAGTAAAATGGACCTCACTATACTCACTATGAGTCTAAATTTTCTACTACATTGAACAAAAGAGCGTATAACTGAAACGGTTTTGATGAAACAAATACTCCCGACTAATTCACCTTTAAAACAAAACAAAATCAAAATCGGGTCTCTGCAGTCGTGGTCGTTCTGCAGCTACGATATTACAAAGAAACACACACACACACACCATCAAATTTATAGCGTTTTATTTTAAATTTATAGTGTATTTCGTCGATTTTGCGTTGGGGTTTAACAATAACTGATTATTGTCGTGATAATTTTGATAGCACGAGAATGTTGTTTCTGTTTCAACACATTTTATTTATTTATTTAAAATTTAGCAACTCCACAGAGTCCGGAGTACGTGACTTTTGTCATTTGAGTACTTTTTTTACAAATATTTTGGTTTAAAAGAAACCTAACACATAAATTTAGGTAGATAAAGTTATCAGGAATAGTGATTTAATATTACTGAACTACACATTTTTTTACATGGTATAAATTCAGACCTATACAAATTGTCTTGCCTATATGCCTATATTGCATGCCTTTCGAAGAGACCAGTTTGTATGGGTCAACTTTTAAAATGTTTCGTGTTATCTTACCATCAAACAGCAAAATAGATTTCTGTATTTGTAAGTAAACTATACGTACATGTTTAGGCGGTACTTGGGGCAGCTGCACAACAGATGAACGTCGTTTGTTTACGATGTTCTCATACTCTGTCGGCGTCATGCCATATCCATCGTCGTAGAAGTACTGTCCCGGCTGCACTCCATGCGTCGTGTGTCCCCCGCTGTCCCATTGCTTCGTCTCGTCCCCCAAATACGATGTCTGATAAGGAAAGCTACTCGAGTCGAAATACTCTTCGTAACTTGGCTGCTGTGAGATGTGTGATTGTGAATGGTCCCTGGAAAGACAAGAACAAGTTATGTGAAATTGTAAGTCAAATCTCTGTATTTCAAAACAAAGCTTAATTTACTTTAAGATTGCAAAATATTTGATAATTTACAGTAAAATGATTGTCAGTAGAATATTACTGTTTACGGTTTGAAGAGTAATGTTTGCAGAGAGGTTCGGGGGAAAAGAGATGAATCATTTTATTATCTGGGTAACAGTAGTGCAGTGCTAATACCTAGTGATAGCTCTTTGGACTCTTCAACATCATAGCTATATCTGTATGACACTGGGATGTTATGGACAAGCATGGTGCTTATCATTAGAAGATTGTCTTGCTTGTCCCGTCAGTCTGTATTATTATAAGAAAATGCATTATCTGCATGTTCTAATTTTTTTTTAACTATAATAGGTTCGCACTTGACCACCATCTCGCCTGATGTTAAGCGATGATGAGATCTATGATGGAGCGTGCTTACCTAGAAAAAACCAATTCACTCTCGATTTGAAGACACCAAGATTATAACCATCAGGGAAAACCCACTCAGGTAACGCATTCCACAACCTAGACGTTCTTATCACAAACATGGAGTCAAATCTCTTCGTTCGCGTTTTTGGAACATCAACCATGAAACGATGTTGCCCTTTTGTGGAACGAGAAGTCCGATAGAAAAAAGGGCAAGGAAATACACAACAATGCGTAACATTACCGCCCATTAAGATTCATATTTTGTATTATTTTATAATAATATTATGATGAGTCAAAGGCAATAACTTGCTTAACAAGAACAAAATTAAAAATTTTGATTAACCCCCGACTACCTCAGATTTGTAATCTGTACAACATTCTACTAGTCAATCCCTTTCATTTGATACCCATATTAAGAGAGTTGTGAAAAATAAATGTATTTCGCCATTTTGTGGAAGCGGCCATCTTGGATTTGAAATTTGTCATAGTGCAACAATGTATTCTACTAGCCAAGCCCTTTCGTTTGATACCCATATTGTGGTAGTAGTGTAAAAAATATATAATTCGCCATTTTGTGGTGGCGGCCATCTTGGATTTTAAATTTGTTATTGTGTATTGTATTCTACTAGTCAAGCCCTTTCATTTGATACCCATATTGAAGTAGGTTGTGAAGAAATATTTTTCCGCCATTTTGTGGAGGCGGCCATCTTGAATCGATATTAACCAAACATAGCTAAAAACATCCGCACGGATATTAACTTACAAATAAAAAACCACATCGAAATCGGCCCATCCGTTTGAGCTCTACGGTGCCTCAGACAGACACACACACAGACAGACAGACATCGATGTCAAACTTATAATACTCCTTTTTTTGGTCGGGGGTTAAAAACAGTTGAATGTTTAATTTTATCACAGGATAATTGTATGTGATTGAGCAAACTTGGATGTCTGAAAACCGGGTTGCGGTCTATTTGCAACCGTGCTTATGAAGTTTAAAAAGACTAAATAGTCTTAGGCATCTGAGCACTGTATTTCTTAACTTAAATTCTTGAAGGTTTGTCTCGATGACCCATTTTTGATGAGTACTCCTTTTATAAATGTTAGTAAAATCATTCTCGACACGAGGCTAGTTTTTCAAGCTAGGACAGCAAGCTAGCAAGTTAGTACTTCTAGTTTTGTGTAGACAACGCTACGCAACGCCAGTTCTGTCTACACGAAGCTATAAGTACTACTAGCTTGCTAACACTAGCTTGCTATACTAGTTTGAAAAACTAGCCTCGTGTCGCTCGGGCATTACGCAGTGCAACAATATTTTTGTTTTTTTTTTTGTTAAAGAAGTGGCAGTTGGTCTCAACTAGACTCTTCTGCCAACCAAAGTAGTATAGATTGGTGGATACCTAATGTGCGTGCTAGTCGGGTAGGATTCGAATGTGTAGCCCATATTGTCGTCGTACAACGTCGTTTGCCGTTCAAGACTCGGTCGCCGTTGCTCTTCTGAAATGAAAAACAGAAATCCAAAGTTAAATTACGTTGTTTTAAGCTATCACGGTTGTTCGGTAGTTGTTGTTGTTTCTAAATGACTTCAAAACAGGACGAGGAGTTTGTAAGTTGTATGTTTTTTTTTGTATGTATGTTACGCGATAGCTCCGCCAACTGTTAATCGATTTTGAAGGTCTTTTTATGGTTCCGTAGCCAAATGACGCAATACGGGACCCTTATAGATTCATCATGTTTGCCTGTCTGTCTGTCCGTCCGTATGTCACAGCCACTTTTCTCCGAAACTATAAGAACCATACTATTGAAACTTGGTAAGTAGATGTATTCTGTAAACCGCATTAAGATTTTCATACAAAAAAAAAAATTGGGGGTGTCCCATACCCGTAGATACCCGTAAGTCTTCAAAAATGATATTGAGGTTTCTAACATATTTTTTTCTAAACTGGATAGTTTGCACGAGAGGCTCTTCCAAAGTGGTAAAATGTGCCCCCCCCCTGTAACTTTTTAAATAAAAGAATGACAAAACCTAATAAAAGTGGTCAAGTGCGAGTCGGACTCGCCCATAAGGCGTAGCCTCGAAGGCTCGTAGGCGCCCTTGTAGTTCGTTGTTACTTTAATAAGGGTTTTAACAATAGTGAATTTATGACGTATTAAAATAAAACTACTTACTAGATCTCTTTCGAACCAGCAGACATGTTGCTTCAAAATTCGCAATCAAGGCATATCCCTCGAATATCCGTGTGTTGCTTACATTCAGACGCATGCATGTCTAGCTTGTTTTGTTACTCTATATCATAAAAAAATGGGGATGCTATTTCTTAAATATATTCGTATTTTTAATAAGTACCTTTGGTTAAATATTAATTAAATATTTTAAAAGAAAATTTCCAGGATTCTAACCTTCGCGTAAAATCGTCGATTTTGATCGACATGAAGTGTTCAAGTTATTCTTCAACTTTTAGTTTTTTTTTGTAACGTGTAAGTATTTTTACGTAAATAATTCTATAGTGTTGCAAGAAGGTATTTACCTCCTGACTGCCAATCGGCCGCTGTCCGCCACGATATTGCAGATTCGACGCTAGCTTGATGCAACTGCGACCATGTGTCTATCCTGGAACATCAAAATTGTTTACATTATTTATCTTCATAAGTCTTTTTGAGCGCTTGGTACATATGCGACACGTGACCAACATGCTGGCGTTTATTTAGCTCAACGCATAAGTATTTCCATTCAGCGTATGCCGCCAGCATACAAGGTACGCTTCCGAATAGTAGTAGGCTTGAATATCTTGATTATCTGCAGACCTTCATTGGTCTATACTCAATACGGTGTGCTTAGGGTAAGTTAGTGAAGTAAGATATTCATTTATAGTATGTTTTACTTCATCGTCCTCCTTGACGTTGGAATTCGTCAACGGCGAACCCCGCTAGGAGCGGTTGTCCACGCGAATATTATTTGCAAAACCAAGTTGGAATTAAAGAGGAAACAAACCAAATGAACAAAAATTGGTAAATTTCAGTGTTGACTACTTTTTGTTTTGGTTATACACAAAACGTTTCACAGAAGTATTTAGACTTTTAAATAGTGATTAGTCAATTACTCATAATCGTTTTTTTTTCTCCTTGTCTCAACACTTAAAAATGAACAATATACTATAATATACGAAGCTATGCCTGATTTTACTATCTTAATCATCATTCTCGTCTCCATCAGTCTCTAGTCTCCATTATCTTATCTCACTGCTAGATTTGGGTTAATTCTTTCTATGGCATTTCACTCGGTATTGCGTTATTTTTTTACTAGTACTAATAACTAATAATACACAATACAGACTCAATACAAAAGTGTGGTGGTTTTCACTTACCTATTACTCCTCGGCTGGCTATTGTAGTAAAGGGGATCGGTGTCGCCGTGAAGTTGGTACTCTTCTCTTTCGTATGAATTCTCTCTCGATACCTCAAGCGATCTCTGAAAGTACAAAGAGAAAGGTAGCTGAATATCTAATTCTTCTAAACACCTAGATTCAGACAAGACATGAAAATTGATCACAAAGATATATGAAAATCAAACTCAAAATCCATAGAAAAAGAAAAATACTGATGAGAGAAATAAGCCACCAATCTAGTTCTTATTGTAATAGACAGATCTAATGTGAGAACGTATTTATAGATATAGGTAAGGATTTCCGCTGCACTTTTAAAATGATATATCTCTACTCTTCATTGACACGAAAAAAAAATACATTGTTAACTAGTGTGACATTTGATGGCCTTATCACTGTCAAGTGATATATTCCAGGCAACCTTAGAATGGAAAATGATATGTGTAGACACAGGAACAAATAAAAACTAAAACAAATTTAAGGATCAAAAAAGGAAGGAGACATTAATTTCTTCGAAATTCTAACTCTCAGGCCTATCAATAAACCTATTTAAATGGTTCGTTAGCTAGAAGGTGCTAGAAGCCGATAAAGACACATTTTATCAAACTCACTATAAATAATAATAGTACCTGTGGCGTGTGCATCTGATGGGCTGCACTTCGGAACTGGGACGCGCTGCAGTTGGCATGTTGCCCCACGGGGTAGTTGAGGTCTGACGTGTAGTCGGAATCTTCTGAGTAGCCCGCTGGAAACAGAGCGTTAGCGTTATTAACAACGAGCTTAGTCTTATAAATGATTCAACTATGGACACTCAAAGACACAAAAAAATACAATCCTGCGAGTTAGCGAAGGAATCAAAAGAGCACGAGGTGAAAAATCTTTTTCTCTCGAGTGCAACATGTAACTTTTCATCCTACCTTAACGGGAGACTAACTGCTTTGCGCATTATTAACAAATTCAGTCAATTCTGTTGGCGTCAAATAAACTTTTTCGTGGCTAGAATCACTCATTTTAGGTTTTCCACATGTTTTCAAGTTTCCTGTTTTCGATCTAAGGTTTTAACCATAACAATATGACGTGAAAATGTGGAGAGTTGAGATACCTCTACTTCTATCCTCTATACGTGACACAGATCACTATAATACATACGTGAAAAGAAAAATGCACGCAAATCATATAAAAAATTTACAAACTAAGTATAGCAAAGCGGTCTCGAGGCTGAGTTTTATACAAATTAAAAAAAGTTGTATGTAATGTAATAAAATTAAAGTAGTATGTAATTTGTGTAAAAATTACTTTATCACTCAGATATCAAAGAGAAAAAATATTATTTCCGATGTGGTGGGATAAAAAGAGTTTTTATGCGTGTTTGTGTGTACAATCATATACATGCTGACTACAAAAACAGATACGTAATTTGCTCGCTTTTGCTTTTTTTCAGTTAACGCGGTTCCCGCGTCCTTTGGGCAACACAATACCAACCAGTAATTCATACAATTTGCGTTTGATTTCTATGAATGATATATGTATCATTCACATTTCCTTCCGTCCGCTAAAAAGTTATTATCGGAAAAGAGCACTTTCCACGTATAAAGGAATAAAACAACACTTTTTGAATAGAAAGGATAAAAGGAAATTGGCAGATAGTTTTCACATACCATCAACATCATCTAGCAGTAAACTAAGCAAAGCTTGCATTATGGGAGTCAAACAAACTAATCCTACTAATATGCAAATGCAAAAATTGTGATATTTGTGGCTCAGTGACGTTGGAATGGCTGAATACAAATATAATACAGTAGGTACATAACATAAGCCAACAGTTTAATTAACATTTTCAAGTAGAAAGTTTAGTGAGATAACTAAATAGGATTTTAGATCGCGATCTGTTTTATCATGTTTTCAGCATGATCATACATGAAGCATACACGCAGCATACGTGAAGTATACCACGCATGCAAATAATGAGTCATCGTCCCTTGAGTAGATATAATTCGTTCAACTCACAGTGCGCAATGTACTGCATCTGCCGGCGCGCTTGTTCGGCGCGCTCGGCGTCTGCGAGCGTTCCGTTGAGCAAGTCCAGCTTCCGCTGTAGGTCCGCGCCTGCCGTGCCCTCTGCATCTAGAACAACCATATACATTTGATTAATAACACAATCCCTCTAATATAATATAAAAGAACGAAAGTGGCTGACATAGCTCAAAGAGTAAGCATGCTGAAGTGGCAATGGGCAGACCACATCGCTCGCAGAACTTATAGCTGATGGGGAAGAAAGGTTTTTGAGTTGCGACCACGAATCGGAAGACACAGTGTTGAACGGCTTCCCACTAGATGGATAGATTACCTCACAAAGATCGCTGGAAACAGCTGGTTGCAGGTTGCGCAGGACTTGAAATCTAGGGGGAGAAATGTTCAGCAGTGGACGTCTTTCGGCTTATGATGATGAATATAAAACATGAAAATGTTTGGATATTTTGATGTTAACGCCATTAAAAGGATAAGTACATACAATTTATGAAAACAGTAAGACTAGTGAAACAACTGTTTCAATATTTATTTGTTGTTCAATCACGTTGGAACCTCTTATCGTGTCGTGTTGAAACTTAGACCACAGTTAAAAGTATAGAAGAGAAACACATAGGCTACTTTTTACCGCGATAAAGTAACGGACTGCGCGGGTAAAACCACGGGACGTTACTACTAAGATAACAAAAAATTAAAAATATATATAGGTAGTCATAGGAACTGCCGATAGAAGAAAAATCTTTAAATTTTAGTAAACTTTGTACAGTAGTTACGTCTTCTGTATAGCTACAGATATAAGTACTACTATTATATATGTTAGTTACGGGAACTCACAAGATTTCGCCTTAGATAAAGAATAAGTAAATAAATCAGGGTTTTCCGCATGGTTCCTTTGTACCAATCGTAAGCAGATGTGGTGTATGTTAGCTATGGCAACAAAGAGATGGGCCGCGACAAAATTATGACACTTCCACAAGAGCGACAAGACAAGAGCAATGAGACCCGTGCTTTCGGTGTAAAGCGTTGTTCTAACTCTATACATATTATACCTTTAAACGACCAATTCTTGTAGGTATATATATATAATCTGAATCTCGGAAACGGCTCGAACGATTTTCATGAAATTATGTATACAGG
Organism: Ectropis grisescens; assembly: GCA_017562165.1. NCBI lineage: Eukaryota > Metazoa > Arthropoda > Insecta > Lepidoptera > Geometridae > Ectropis > Ectropis grisescens. Next base: position 16,765,877 of record CM029787.1, on the reverse strand, counting down.
GAGTTTTGGGCACGATAACTCGATTTAGCTAGGTTTTATTTTTTTTAAACATCTATTTATGCGCGTTTTTAGACATTGAAAAATACATGTCATTAGAATACGATAACTTATTTCGCCACTGTAAGTCTAAATGGCTCAGACGGAATATGCTCGCCCTCGGAGTCAACAGGCCCCGGTTCGAATCCTGATGGTTACACTGGGGACTTTTCTTTTTGTTCTTTTTTTTCTGAAAAAATCTTATACTTTTTGAGCCTTTTATAATCGCATTTAATTCGTATCTAAGTAAGCCTAAGTAAGTCATCACTACGTAATTCGTATCTGCCTAAATATCATTTTAAAAAACCGAGCAAAGCTCGGTCAACCAGGTACTAGTAAATATAAACTCTTTGGATTTCAACCCATCCAAAAGCATCTAACGCACACGTTCCGCTTCTCTGCTCCAACGCCGCCCGACATTAGTGACGTGAACCTGCGAAAAAAGTGTTCCACGAGGCTAAATACATGTTCTCTTTAAAAATCGATTACAAAATAAAGTATATCGCGTAAACTATTTGGATTAGTTACACCAGTAATAATAAAATGTGCATCAGGCGAACAATAAATGTGTTCCAGTGTTTTGAATTTCCATGTTCTAAAACTGGTATTGTTAGTAACGCTAGCGTGTAACTTACCATTAGACATTTAATGTGATCATCTCGTCACTCTATTGTTTAAAGGCAATTTCGATCATAAACAATTTAAATCCTGTCTAATGGTGTATTACGTAGACATAAAGTAGTAAAGCTGCATAAGCTATTCAGTGGGGACTTATCCCCGTTGAATAGCTTACGTAGCAATTTACAAACACTGATGTTTATGCCTTCACAAATTAGTGTTTGCACATTAACTGCTTCGGTAGAATAACTAGCACAGGCCAAATTCATTAAAGCTAGATTTTAAAGCAAAGCATTAAGGTTAACCGGGAAGCGCTTGAGCCCCAATCACCAGCCTATCTTGCTCGGTAAGACAGTCTTCTTGCGACCCAATTCCTAAGATTAAATTTGTTTCCCCTGCGACTTCCTCGGGGGGATTATTACCACCGAGAATTATGAGTATAGTTCCTGAATGCTAATCACTTTTTACCGCCACAATACAATCGGTCTGGAAGTGAAATTAAAATTGAAATAAGTATCCTGTTAATTTAATTAAAAAAACAGTTTTGAAGTAAACATGTTTAAGACGCGTTATGCATTTTTGAGATTGAATAAACTACCGTAGGCACTCTTGGAGTACCACAAGTTTTTAAAATAAGAATCTTTGTTTCAAAATGTTATTATTTTTATTCATGCCGGTATTAGCCAAAATATTTTGAGTTATTTTCTAAAATTAGTCACTACTTTCATCTATAATGTTTCATTATATATGTAGATATATATAACGTTTCATTATATTTATATGTTATTCAAGTAAATAATATAAAAAAAAAGAGAAAGAGAAAGTTGGCGTCCCAAGACCTCAGTACAACACATAAAAAGCTCGTCACATCCTCAGCAACAGTGGTATACAAATAAAGCAAGTTCTCAACAGGATTTTATATCGACAAGATAAACAAACTATTTAAAACAAAGTGAACAGATGATTAACAAAAGATTTTCTTTATAATAGAGAGTGAGGAACAAAACTAGTGACTATTAACTTTAAAGACAATTATGTATTCACAATTATAGTTACCTAATAATTGACACTGCTTGATATAATGATATTAACTATCGAGGATATCGTCCATCATTAGTTAAATATTAATAATCGTCATTACAAAATTTCCATAGCAAAAATCAAAATATACAATACCGACAGCAAAATGAAATCAAACTTCGAGCAGAATCCTTAAAAAACAGCATAAAACATTAATTTCCCGAAGTAGACTCCATAAAACTTTTACCGTCCTAATCTCGTGACCCATGTTGTATAACTCAGTCGCCAGATCTCCAAGTCCTAACATAAATAAAAAAGACTTCGTAACTCATAATCCCATCAAAAGTTACGGCGTAATCATGGGAGTTTAAGGTCGTAAAAGTAAATGTTTTTGGGGACCAACGAAGGCTAAACCTTACGCTTCCGTTTGAAGCGTCATTACTATCGCCATTGCAATAAAATTAAGATGGTGACATTTTTTTTTTGCACGGTTTATTTAATTAGCTTTGATTTTGCCTACTTAAGGAAATTACTAAAAAATGTACAAGTATTATTAAACTATGATGTTGTAGCGTCCGCTACACTACAACTTATGTTTGTTCTCTAATTGCAAATATGACTTTACTCCTGGATATACCGATTGTTTTTTGATCCCTTGGAATGTCTGTTTTTTAACCCCCAAACAAAAAAAGGGGTGTTATAAGTTTGACGTCGATGTCTGTCTGTCTGTCTGTCTGTCTGTGTGTGTGTCTGTCTGTGGCACCGTTGAGCTCAAATTAATGGGCCGATTTCGATGCGGTTTTTTTTATTTGAAAGTTAATATCCGTGCGGGTGTTCCAAGCTATGTTTGGTTAATATCGATACAAAATGGCCGCCTACACAAAATGGCGGACAAAATATTTCTTCACAACCTACCTCAATATGGGTATCAAATGAAAGGGCTTGACTAGCAGAGTACTATACGCTATAACAAATTTCAAATCCAAGATGGCCGCCACCACAAAATGGCGAATTATATATTTTTTTCACTACTACCGCAATATGGGTATCAAACGAAAGGGCTTGACTAGTAGAATACTTTGCACTATGACAAATTTCAAATCCAAGATGGCCGCTACCACAAAATGGCGAATTAAATTTCTTTTTTCACAACTCCCCTATTATGAGTATCAAATGAAAGGGCTTGACTAGTAGAATGTTGTACAGACAACAAATCTAAGGTAGTCGGGGTTTAATCAAAATTTTTAATTTTGTTCTTTATTATCTACGCTTTTTTTCTTAATCACAGCTTTGTAAAATTATCATTGAATCGGCTTTGACATTATTTTTTCAATTCGTATTTATTTCTTTAATTTCCGGTATACTTTTGATTTGGTATAAACCAAAGTTCTTCGAAGTTGCATTGTGTATCTTTCATAACGGAATATAATTTATCTTTGAGGCTGTCGCTTTCCACTAATATTATTTTAAGCGAATTGTGTTTTTCTGTTTGTATATATACGTTATTTTGTTGTTTATAATTAATACTAGCGGTCCGTCCCGGCTTCGCATGTGGTACATAATATATTGGCCATAGCACTCGGGCGTCACGTACATATCCAAAGGTGAATGCATTTTTTAAATCGGCCCAGTAGTTCCTGAGATTATAGCGTTAAAACAAGATACCTCTACAGTTTTATAATATAAGTTAGATTTATTACAGTGTAAAGTAAGCTGGTTAGGTCTCTTCCCCCTACCCCTATAAATAAATACAATCTTTCAACGTCTTCTTCAACTTCTTTCAAACCTTTTGTATTCATTGCTAAAAAAATCTTGTTATAACGTCTACTTTTTCAGATCTGATGTTTTGTAGTTTATGATACCAAACGTGTACAATATCACTAACCACGTAAATGTTTATGGTCTTTAGTAGATTTTGCGCGATGTGAAATTGATAGATTTTAGCATAAATCTATAACTATACAGCGTTACTACTATTTTCAAATCAACTTTCCTATATCCTATTTCCTATTTCCTATATAGTCAAAGTCAGTCAAAGTCAAAGTCAAAGTACTTTATTCATAAATGTACAATTTACACGTCAATTAATAAAAAATAAAAACAAAAGAAAGAGCATACAAATTGTATACATTTTCAAAGTTTGAAACTACTACTTTACTGTATTACAATAATTATTGTACAGAAAACTGTCAAGCATTATACGAGTATAATGTCTTTATTGCAATTGTACTAACCTATGTCAAATTTATTTATTTACATTTTTATGGGAACTTTGCCATCACTCTCTAAAAATTCGCTGTAACTATAAAAAGTTTGATCGATAAGCCAGCACTTTAATCTGTTTTTGAAGCTGCCGAAACTTGGGGCCGATATAACTATTTTGGGAAGAGCGTTATAAACTTCCGGTCCCATAATGTGAGTTAACTTCTGTGACCTCGTGAGAGAGTGTGGTATAACATGCAGCTTGTCGGCGTTGCGTATGTTGCGAGAATGTCTCTCTCCTCGCGTGTTGTACGATTCTAAATTATTTTTGACATACACAGCCACTTGATAGATCAAGATAGCAGGTAAAGTAAGTATACCAAGCTCCTTGAAATATGGTCTGACGGATGTACATTGCGATACGCCAACAATGGCACGTACGGCACGTTTTTGGGCGCGGAACGCACGCTTCCAGTCGGCAGCGCGCGCGTATAGCTCGGCGCCGTATTGTAACCGTGAATGCACTGTGGCGAAGTAACATGCACGTGACACTTCCGTAGACACCACTCGGGATACTCGTCTTAGCGCAAAGCACGCACTGCTAACTTTAGCACACATCTTGTCGATGTGATGTTCCCACGTCATGCTGCGATCAATCTCGAACCCCAAAAATGCGGTGTTCTGTACCTGCTCAATCCTAACACCAGTCTACGTCTACACCAGCGGTCTAAGTAGGTTGCCGCAATATTACTTTTTCCCATAGATTTTTTCTCATGAGGTCACAATTTGCATATAAAAAGCCCCACAGCCACCATGACCCGTAGTGGGAGTGACGTGTGCAATAACCGCACTTCAATTACTAAAATGATTTATGCTCCGACCGATATAATTAAAGAAAAAACCTACGCATTCTAAGTGACTGCTTTTGCTTCAGACGTGACTGGAAAACTACAGTAGTAATTAAGACGATTTTTTATAAGTATTTTTATAGATATATGTAAGACAATTGCAATTTCGCCTGATGTTAAGCAATGAAACGCGCTAACTTAGAATAAACCGATTTTGCTTTAGACTTAAGGACCCTCTCGGGAAATGCATTCCAAAATTTTAGATGATGGTAAGTATATTAATTGATTGTTAGGAATTATCATTACTAGTAAATATTTAGAGGTTCGTTAATATTAAACATTCGTACTTTTCAATCACATTTTAACATAAATCGTTTTAATATTCTTTTCTTCCAATACCACAAAACTCTCCAGATACTGTCCGGCTATGACTGTTTTTATTTGGTAGAACTTTTATGAACAAAAATAAATTACAGTAAAAACTATAATATATCTATGTAACTAAGCACATCTGAATTATCCATAAACCCATGAAAGTGCAGAGAAAATCAAGGCGACTAAGTTCGTTACCGGCTAAAATCCTGTCCCGCATTTTAGCGGTGTTACTACATACGTTGAATAAGAATAAGTATATATTCAGGCAAAAAGCACCAGCATTTTAAGGAATTCGGTAAGCAGTAGAAGACACCTGATGTCGGGTGCGAAAAGTCCTTTAAAATGAAGAGTACCTCTCATGAAGGGTTTCGGTATCAAACATACAATAGCCATACTTCTTATTTTAAGCATCTATATTTTGTTGTTTAAAACTATTAGAATGATCTATTGCTTGCACTTCGGGCTGTTGCGGAAGGCGAAAAACTCTGCTAACTATATTTATAACATACAAAGAGCATACCAGAAAGCATTCTATAAATCATCATGATCATCATCAGCCACAAGACGTCCACTGCTAAACATAGGCCTACCCCCTAGACTTCCACAACGATCGGTCCTGCGCAACCTGCAACCAGCGGTTTCCAGCGACCTTTGTGAGGTCATCGGTCCATCTAGTGGGAGACCGTCCAACACGGCGTCTTCCGGTTCGTGGTCGCCACTCGAGAACCTTTCTTCCCCATCGGTTGTCAGTTCTGCGAGCGATGTGGCCTGCCCATTGCCACTTCAGCTTGCTTACTCTTTGAGCTATGTCGGCCACTTTCGTTCTTTTGCGAATATCCTCATTACGGATTCTGTCGCGCAAAGAGACTCCGAGCATAGCTCTCTCCATAGCTCGCTGTGTGACTATGAGCTTCGTTATGAGGCCCACAGTTAAGGACCATGTCTCAGTTCCATAAGCCACACGCGCAGTGGCAACACGCACTGGTTAAAGACTTTCGTCTTTAGGCATTGGGGTATTCTGGACTCAAAGAAGTGCCGAAGTTTCCCGAACGCTGCTCATCTGAGTTGGATCCTTCGCTGGACCTTTTTGTCGAAGTTGGATCTACCTAATTGGATCTTTTGACCCAGGTAGACGTATTCGTCGACAACTTCGAGTGTGGTATTCCCAACAATAACCGGTACAGGTGAGACATGAACATTTGACATGACTTTCGTCTTGTCCATATTCATCCTCAAACCTTCCTGTTGGGATACTCTACTGAGGTCCCTGAGCATAGCACCGAGATCCTCCAGCGACTCCGCCGCAATGACTATGTCGTCGGCAAACCGAAGGTGAGTGATGTATTCGCATTATATAAATATGTTTACTTATTCAGCGTTATCTATACTAATATTATAAAGCTGAAGAGTTTGTTTGTTTGTTTGCTTGAACGCTAGGATCTCGGGAAGTACTGGTCCGAATTGAAAGATTCTTTTCTATTGGATAGTCCATTTATCGAGGAAGGCTTTAGGCTATAGAAAATAACGCTACTATCAATAGAAACGGAGCATGAATCAAGAATGTAACAAAAACGGGAAAAAATATTCCCCTTTTGAGAGTTTTCGTACGTTTCGTGCTTTGACATGACACATGACAGCATGTGTCAAAGATTGCGTCATTGAATTTCAGTAATCTGTGAATTGAATACAAACCTTTGCTATTTTTTGACGTGACAACGTCTTAAATTAGGTTGCGGCTGGGAGTCACTTATGAAAAAGTGTAACGCTCGGTAACGTTACGATGAGTCACCGAACGAGAGAGAGGCCCGCCGAATGCCTTGCGTCTCTCTCCCACTCAACTATGATCGGTCTGCCGCGCGCGCAGCACTAGAGAATTAGGCGCATTGAATCGGCGCATGCTTGTGTCTCTGTCTTTGTCTTTCTCGAACGTTCTTGGCGTTGGAAAAACAAGAAAGCGTCATAATACAAGTTCACACGTGTGGTTAAAGTATCGTCAGCTGTGTCTGTAGTGAAAATGTGGAGTGCTTAGATTCGTCATTTACAACAACTACAACAATAAAGGTAAATAATTGTACACTGATATTTCATTATCGTAAACTATGATTGATTGATTAATTTCTTAATTTCATGAAAATACGTATAATCTTGATTGCGTATCAAACGTTTCTAAGTCAACTACGTTAAAAGGAACAACTATCGACTTGACTTTCGCAAGACACATTACAGCAGAAACACTTCCTTTCATTTCATATTTCTCCTATCATCGTCCTATCCTCAACAAAATCACTCAAATAGGAATTAGTTAAGTTTAAGTTTACATGTACAATGTTTTAGTAAACAAAATATATTTCTATAGTTAAAATTTGTGCAATTCTTATTTTCATTCAATTCCTTGTTCCTATTGTGCAATTTAATTATATTCATATCAATAAATATTCTACCGAGAAAAAGACGTTGTCACGTAAAATCTTCGCCCGTAAAACCGACTTTACAGGCAACCAGATTTTTTTTCTAAACCTGAGTTAGTACGACCAATTTCCGACAGGTGGCGTAGCAGGTTGCTGAAGAGGTTTTTTGTTTGAAATCGATATTCTCAGGAATGAGTGAACCGATTTCAGTCATTCTTTCACCGTTGGATATGTACGGGTTCCCGATGAGTGCTATATAATATACCACCGAAGCCGGGGCGGGCATCTAGTATAATATAATCAGCCTTCAGCGTATATTATATTATGTATACTCGCTGAGCGCTGACGTATTTGGCGAGTAAATCTTAATATATATAAATCTCCTGTCACGATGTTTATCCGCGATGGACTCCTAAACTACTAAGCCGATTTTAATAAAATTTGGACACCGTGTGTAGATTGATCCAACTTTAAAGATAGAATAGTTTTTATTTCGATTAATGGGCTTTGTGTGACAATATCCAAGCTAGAAGTATAAGGACGGTAGTGTTTTGTAGAAGTTTTCGCCGTCCTCGTAGTGTATCGCGCTGGTCGTTGTTTGGTTGGAGAACTTATCACAATCTAACCAGGTTTAAAACACATTATTTATAACGCTTGGTAGATGGTTTGGCATTGAGGCAAAATAAATAATAACAGCCCTGAGGTCTTAAATTATCTATAAATAAATAAATAACAACATTTTATTTTAATGTAGAGTGATGGGACGACCAAGACTTACGCCTGACAGTAAGCAATAGGGTCGTCTATTACAATACAATGATACGCAGATATTTGAACGTGACGAGTCCAAAGAAATAAATCATCTTATATCTCAGGGTGACCAGCGCCGTCCAGTGCTAATGGTAATGATTTGGATTTCTATATTTAATTAGCTGTGTGACATTATATCATTACGGACAGGCATGTTGCTTACCATCAGGCACATGTCCTGCTCTTTCCGCCACTCGATACTACCTCTATAAAATAAAAAATAAGACATTTGAAATGCATAAAAATAATTCAATAATCCGCAACAAACCTTTTAACGAGAAACAAAAGCTACAACGTATATTTTAAGAGTTCAACAAAATTGTTGCCCCAAAGTCATTCATCACATCATGGAACATTTGTAACAGGCCAGGCAATAAAACATTTATTAAATGGAACAAACATCTCCGAAGGAAAATATTTTATTATGATGTAAACATCTTCTAAGCTTCGGTCACAATTCCAACGAGGAGCGAAGCCGTAGCTAACCATGTCGCTGATCAGACCAACTATTTTTAGCTGTATGTCGAACATTTTTTGAAGTGAAAACATCTTTTGGCGTACCTCAGACAGATTTTTCATGGGCTGTGAATTAAATTCTAGCGTCACGCTATGATAAGACATTTTCCGGTAAACTCGGGATGCTAGAGCGATAATGAAAATATAGTGAACCAATGCGCCAGCTGAGCTAGAAAGATAATATAGTCAACTGCTCTTCGCTGTTGTGTCCCCATGTTTAGTTTATTTATGTCTTTTTTATCGTGACATTAACTTTTAGATACTTACCACATTAATTGAACCTGTCAAGAAATATGAAATTTGCATTTCACATCCATTGCAAAAAAAATGTTGGTTGAAAAATATTACTGTTATCACAGCTCTACTACGTTAACACACAAAATGATACCTATTTTCATCACAGTGCACATAGACTATAACACAACATATCTATGTATTTCTAGCGAAATACCTATAAAATAAATAAATAGCAATAACAGCAAACACTTACAAAAAATTTGCGAGTCAAATATTTATTCCCGACAGATTCCCGAGATATTTCCGACTCGTGTAAAAATTTGTTTTTAATTTATTCTTGGCCATGGATACTAGTCGTTCAGCCGCATGTTATTTTCGTGTTGCTCTGCTTACTAGGTATATTCGATTTCAATTTATAAATCGTTTTAATTATTAAAATTATTTAGTAGTCTTATTTTGGTTTTCACTTCTGCCGTGCGGTCTTATGCGCAAACATTTTTTATTTGTATTAAAATCCAATTACTCAAAAATAAATACCGAAAAGAAAGTTGCTTAACTATGACAAAATTAATTTGTTTAAGTAATTAATGTCAGGTGTAAGTACGTCAAATACATGACTTAAAGAGATTTTAAATAATCGCATCTATTGTGTCCCGAAACAATAGAGTTTTATGCCTAACCGTTAAATTGTTTTTGGTGCTTGATCATACAAATGCGTCGCGACATTAAATTAATCTATCGTGTAATTTCAGTATTCACTAAAACAACAAAACGTCACTCTCGGATGCTTGGAGCACATTAGATCGGATGCACACTGGATGCTTAGAATGCTCAAAGTGACTATCACTTAGAGCTAGTAGCACTGCGAGAAAAGTCATTGATAAGAGGATACGTAATGATGCTCATATGCATACGTCCTGACATATTTCTGGTACCTGCAAAACGTTGCTAATATATGATATTGTCAATATACCTCTTCCACAAGAGTCAAATAATTTTAAAGTGACTCTTTTATTCGATATCTCCGTCGCATACCGATTAGCTACCTCGCACACCTGGAGTGGACGTCCAGCCTTCCACCGAACGCCGTAGTTGCCGCCATGGTTTGAAGGACTTTATTAGTCAACTTCCTTTTAGGGACTTTTATGACTATTAGATGAACTTACAATGTGTTGTTCGCTAAAACGTCACAAACAAACCGATAAATTTTGGGACACTTTCTCACAAATAAACTTCGCTTTCAATAATTTCTAGCAAGTGTATTAATAGTCAGATTAATTCATATATTTAAGTATAGTACATGAAAAAATGTTTCACGGATGCTACTTGTTTGAAATGATTTGCTCTTTTACAGTAGTTTCATTAAATTAATGTAGTCACTATTTAATTACTATTGAGATTGAAATTAGCAGTCTTCATACTGTTTCTAACTAAAATTATTATTTAACATCTTTAAATGTCAAAGCTGTGCTATCTAACATTAGACGCAATAAAGGTTAAAGTTCTTTGATAACCATTACCTACAATAATACGCTTTGAAAGGTCACCTAATGACCGTAGCAGTTACGAGTTAGCGAGATGTCCCTACGGTGTAATTACTACGCGAGAGACTGCATTGCAATAGTAAGTTATTGTTATACATCACAACACCAAATGGCAAAACCCTTAACATCAACTGGCATATCTTGACCCAAAGAGAAGTGGCCATTCTGTAAAAGACCATACCTATCAATATTTGTCAACATCATAGTCGTTCAACAAACATTGACCCCTGGTTCTGAAGTATTGTAGCTACTCTTGAGGTCAATTTATGCTGGAGCGGTTCTGCGGTTTAAGTTTCCCAATTTTGAAATACAGGCGCTATATATGCCCCCGTTTCGTCGACGTCGTAAGTAATCTACCACTTCACACGAATATAAACACAACTCTATGACCAAGAAGACAAGAGTCACTTCACAAAAAAGCAGACATTTTTAACTTTGTCGACGCGTAAAGTTTTACCTATTTGCAGGAAAGTTTTCTCTAGACTGCTTTGCGTGAAACCACGTAAATTCTATTTTATTTTTAATTTATTTGTCTAAATTTTACGTACTTTGCATTCAGCGTAGGTGAGTTGGCGTTAATTTCAACAAATGTTATGAAAAGTTTGCAAATACCAACGAAAAGTAGATTGATAGTAAAGGAACATCACACCAAAAACATTCTGTAAAAACTAGCCAAGTCTCGATGGAGCTGTATAAAGTAATGAAATCTAGACAAAGCCGTACCAAGTCTAAGGTTCCTTACTGCGATTTCTTTATTATTACAGTTAATGTTGTGTGACTTGGCCGTTGAAGGGTTGTGAGTTCGACTGAAGAATATTTTAATTCTTCGATGAATCTGAATAAAAAAAATTACGAATCAGGTATAATTTATTTATGTCAGACATACTCCCCGGAAATCTGTGGCATCGTTACGGAAGCATCTCATTATCGTTTTCTTTTTGCGTTTGATTTAGAGCAAGCATTTTTTATTTATTAAAAAATAACGATCTCTTTCAAAACGGCATCATTTCAATAAGCCAGACAAATAAAGTTTCATGCTAAGATTCGAGTCTCGTATCTTGACGGCACTGTGAAGAATGAAATACAGTTGGTAATATGAAATATTTACATTAAAGGACGAACCGTCTGCGTTGTAATCTCGAGCCAAAGCCTCGGGCACTCGTTATTAAGTCCTTGGTATTCAGAAGTTTTGAAACTACGAGTAAAAAAGGAAAACGAATGAGTTTTCTGTTTCCCGCGAAGTGTTTCATAACTTTGTGTCACATGCGAGGTTCCTGCGCCATTTATAATTCATTGTGATCTCGTATTCTCGGTGTAATGAAGGTGGCCGCAGAGGTTGAGGAAGGTGTAAGCCGAAACATTTGCTTTGCTATATCTTGCTGGATATAATTGTCTCGCAAACCGGTCTTGTGAAGGAATTTCATTTACCGTCGTAACCCGAATATTTACTCAAGGTCTTCGTGAATCAAAAAGCTGTATAATGATTTAGAAAAGGGGAATCATGATACGATATCGTGCTTATGTAATGTTTCGGAATATATGGGTTCAAATATAAAAAATAAAACTAACATAAACAATTTGAAAAAGTCACCAGATATTTAAATTCTTGTATGTTTTTTTATAATAAAGCAAAATAAATGCAAGCCAAATTATCGCTTTAACGTGTTTTAGTCACATATTATTGCCCTAAGTGAAACTAGGTACGACAAATTATTTTAAAACAGCAAATTTTAAGTTAAAATATTTTAACACGTTATTTTTAACCCCCGACCAAAAAAAGGGGTGTTATAAGTTTGACGTCGATGTCTGTCTGTCTGTCTGTCTGTCTGTGTGTGTGTCTGTCTGTGGCACCGTAGAGGTCAAACGGATGGGCCGATTTCAACGCGGTTTTTTTTTTATTTGAAGGTTAATAATATCCGTACGGGTGTTCTTAACTATGTTTGGTTAATATCGATTGCCCGCCTCCACAAAATGGCAGACAAAATATTTCTTCACAACCTACCTTAATCTGGGTATCAAATGAAAGGGCTTGACTAGTAGAATACTATACACTATAACAAATTTCAAATCCAAGATGGCCGTCACCACAAAATGCCAAATTGTATTATTTTTTTTCACTACTACCTCAATATGGGTATCAAATGAAAGGGCTTGACTAGTAGACCACTTTGCACTATGACAAATTTAAGTCCAAGATGGCCGCTACCTCAAAATGGCGAAATACATTTCTTTTTTCACAACTTCCTTAAAATGGGTATCAAATGAAAGGGCTTGACTAGTAGAACGTTATACAGATGATGCGAGATCCGAGGTAGTCGGGGGTTATAAAAAAAAATTTTTTTTTCTTGTTAATAGTTATATGAACCTTTCCAGGGTCCGCCTGGGAAAGTACTCGTACCACATATCTGCAAGTTATTTTAACGCCAAGCAGTAATGTGCAAACATCGCTATATAACTGTTTGAAGAGCAACTTTTCCGAAAAGATTATATAGGGCATAGAGATAAATGAACATTCTAGATGGTGTTGTGTGAGAAACCCCACATAATTATTTTAATGTTTTTTATAGTATTATTATTTATAAATATACAAAGTTAATTTTTCGTCTCAACTATCAAAGTAAGTAAAACACCAAACAGTGTAATTTTTCTGTTTTAACCCGAATTCCTCTCAACGTAACATTTATAGGTCAATCTACACTAAGTGCCTTCTCATTTAAATGAGCTAGGTACAGGTTAGGTTGAGTACCTTTCCGACTAATGTGCAGCTGCCCCAATTCCCTTTACAGCCGGATACATCTGGTTGTAGGTCACTTCTGGTATAATTAATCAAGAAGCAGTCAGAATTTGGCGTGTAAATGTTAATGAACTAGTAAAATCCCACGGTTCACGAAGTTCCTGATTCGTGTATTTTAACGGGATAAAAAGCCTATATATTATGTTACTCCAAACTCCGAGTATGCGAGCTGACATCAAAAACAGAATAAAATGCAGTCATGGTGGAGGCATAAAGCCAGGAGGCATAAAGAGGCGACTTAGAAAGCAGCAAAATTGGAATAAAAAGCACTAGAATTAGAATGGAAGTGTTCTCTACTCCCTATTTTCCTTTTTTTCTCCTAATCCAAGATAGTGATAGAAAAAAAAAGAAAACAAAGGACAAAGATCACGGACCTTGGAGTCTGTCCAGTTGCTAAATTCAAATAAATAAAAAAAAATACAATAATCTATGTACCTACCAAATTTTGTCCAGATCGCTTTTGTAGATTTTGTTGAATCAGTAACAAACATGGAAATGCACATTAAATTTTCGCATATATAATATTAGCCGTGCCCAGCGGTTTCACCCGTGTAATTCCTGATCCTGTTATTTTATCAGCATAAAAAGCCTAAGAGTTATATCAGACTGTTATCAATCTATGTACGAAATTTCATTGAAATTTCTTCCTTAACTAGAGTTATACGTACAGCCTAACAATGAGATATGCTGCCCTAGTAGGTTTACTAAATAAATACAATTTGACAAATTTCAAATCCCTATAGTGAATAAATCGGCTTCATCTACATCTTACACCTCATCGTCGAGACATGAGAAACATGATTTACATCCGGCGAGACGGTTCTCAAGCACAAGCCTATCTTTGGATAGAAAACAAAGTTTTTTAATTTTATTTTTGGAGTGTATATGGTTGCCTGATCTTTTTCTTTTCTACGACGCCGTATTTTAAAGAATATACTGATATTCTAACCGCCAAATGTTAAGTTCGTAGAGCATTACAGTTTTGTATATGCTTCTACCATCAATTCTGTACATATATACTTACGTAGTTAAGACTTCCATTGAAATATTTTTGAGCTTCTATAGTTTACTCATTGTTTTAGTATACGAGTACAATGGAAACGGTGCTCAGATAAGCATATAAAGATAATTTTTCTGTACAATTTATTACAGCTTTTTTGCATATTATTAACTAAAACATTTTCAAAGTGATATACTATTAATGAAGCAACTGTTTGGTAGGCAATCTGAACGGTAATTTATGGGTCACTAGAATATGTTAAACGGGTTAGAGCCCCAGCCTTCCTCGCTAATAAGTGACCGCTCCAATTTCCAAGCTGTGCCCAGGGACCCCATCATAACTGAATCAGCTGTGCGTCAAAATAACAGTTGCTAGTAACCAAAGCTTTACTTTATTATAGTTACTATCTACGCATTGCGTTTTAATACGCGGTTTATTGAATAACCTAATTTTAACAGAATAATTAATAATTGCTTTAATTGTAGTAGTGTACAAGCTAGTACGTACGAGTATTTAATTTCATTCAATCCATTCAGCTGTGCAGGAAACACGTGAGTTTTCCGTGAATCTATACTAATATTGTAAAGCTGAAGAGTACAATTGTTTGAACACGCATCATTTTTTGAAATTGGTCTTGGATAACAAGACCGATTCAAAATATCTTTCATCACAGGATATCTTATGTGATCCCCGAGTCTTATAGGTTATATAAACACCGTTATTTTTTTTAATTAGCAAAATTTTAACAACGTTATTTATTGCCGTTACTGAATACAACTAGTTGAAAAACAACCGAAAATCAGATGAAACAAAAATCACGGAATTTATACAATTCATGGTCACTGACGCGCATGAGTTTTGTAGTATCCGTATCGTATCGTAGTATTTACATGTTATAGTCAAGGTCACGAGTCACGACCGCTCAACCGTGACTCCAGCCTACCCTCAACTTACTTACAATCACAAAAAAACAAAAGAAATAATCACTAGCATTTATTTTCTTCAGTTATGTGTCGATCGCTGTCAAGGTCAGAGTTGATGATATTGTAGTGTATGCGGTAAAAATACTAGTGAAACGTTACAAGAGTAGTGATCTTTTTTTGGGAGTAAAATAAAACGCCGGGTTTCTTTTGGTGAATCACTGCGCAAGTTTTAAAACGAAGTGAGGTGACAAAGGTGTAAGCCTGGTTGAAAGAGCGTGTGTGTCTATCGATCATGGTGGTGGAAATTATTTGAAACAAGTACTAAATAGCTGTAAGTACAAATAGTTTAGTAAATTAGTGATTGTTGTAAGTCGTTCGTATTTACTAAAAACACGTTATTTTTAACGATATCTAGCGAATAAAGATTAAACTAACTAAACTGAATGTAATTGTGCCGGTCCAGGTCCATGAAATTATGAAGAAAAAGTATTACATACATCATTTGAATTATAAAAAGTAGTGCAAAACTACTTTTGCAAGGCAGGCACGTGCGGTTGTCGTACCGGGCGAAAAGCCGTCGCAGGTAGACCAGAACAGAGTGAGAGAGATGAAAATAGCTGTGCAAAAGAGAATACTATGACGTAATTTTCCATTGATACTAACTTCGTAGTGTTTTGTTTACAAACATAACCAATTGACCATACTTTTAGGCAGGATTTTTGTAAATTTCAACTGGTCATAGATTCTTTAACATTGAGTTTAAGAGTAAACTTATTGCACAGTTACAAAATGCTCTGTTGCCTACAACATAGCCTGTAAAAATTTTGCTAATTAAAAAAAACGGTGTATATAGCGTATCGGGCAAAGCCGGGCGGACCGCTAGTTATGTATAATGTTATATGGATATTTGAATTCGATTTAGAAATGGACCGCAAAATGATGTATTGCAAATAAAAGATTTTTTGACACATGTGACTTGTGACATTTTTTATTTTAAGTGGTAGATTGCTTGAAACCCGCAGAGAGGCAATTAGCCTGTCTGAATATATTATTCTGTTTCTAGCCCGCAATACTGTTGCACAATGTTTTGCCTTTGCTGAATTTGTGTTAAGTGCCGACAAACGTACTAAAAATGAATTTGCCAAAGTTTCTCGTATTCACTAGTTGGAAATATGGTACTGAAGTTTTTATTTTAAAAAGGTTTGCATAATGACTTGCTCTAAAATTAAGACTCGACGGACGGTAATGTGTTTTATTGTTTTATAGTTATTTTTGAACGATATTCAGAATAGAGTGGTTCTGCGTCGGTTTCTTCACAATCTTCCTTTTTTGTTCGCATGTCCTTCATGTGGTAATTATTTATTTTAACCTATTTCTATAACCTATGTATATTCTGAAGAGTTATTTAAAACGCGCTCATCTTAAAAACTACCAGTAGAAATTAATGAAACAATTTTCATTAGATTGTTAAATTTACCAAGGGTATAGAATACCTATACATAAATTCAGTATCATGATGTTTGTTTCCAGCAAACTCTTTACCAAGTCGACCGATC
Organism: Ectropis grisescens; assembly: GCA_017562165.1. NCBI lineage: Eukaryota > Metazoa > Arthropoda > Insecta > Lepidoptera > Geometridae > Ectropis > Ectropis grisescens. The sequence goes on along the minus strand of CM029787.1, from coordinate 16,748,990 downwards.
TTCACTAAAGTTCGCAAGAAAGTGCAATTTGGTCCAAGTAGATACATTAGTTTTTTTTTTAACTTTTATAGGTTACGATGGGGCTGGCATAGACTTGTAGTCTAAAAGCTGCTATAAAACTAAAGACTAAAAAAACGTTTATAGGTGTACACTCGACCGCCATCTCGCCTGATGTTAAGCGACGATGCGGTCTACAATGGAGCGTGTTTACCTAGAAAAAAAAAACGATTTACTTTCTATTTGAAGACACATAAATTGTAACCATGGAGAATCTACTCCGGCAACGTTGGATAGTGTCAAATAAAAACATATTGCAATAAATCGATCTAGCTAGATTTCATTTTTAGAAAATATAATTTTATCTGAGTTTAAACCCAGCAGTTATCCAGGTAGGTACTTTGTTTAATATATGACAGTATTCGCGAGGAGACGGAACGGGCTAGTAGTCAACGTATGACATTATTATAGGATAGCTAATAAAAATCAGAGTATCAATAAAACTAAAATTACACATAATACCGTTGTTTAGTCATAAAGTTAAGCCTGTTAGCAGGTATATTTTTCCATGCTTATCTCATGACCTGGTTACGTCATGTTATTAAAATATTACTCCCGTATTTCCTTTTCCAAAAACGATATTCTAAAGTAATGTAACGTTAAGATAATCCGCAAATATGGTGAGCGCGAAATACTTTTTCATATATGGATTCATGAGTATTCTCAGCAAAAATACAATGCTTTTTCCTTGCTTTTTCTCCTTTTTTCCTTTTGTTTTAATTCACAGACTATAGTATCAGTTTGAAATTTGAATTTAGAACGGTTATATGCCTGGAATAGCACACAGGTCACCCGAATTCCGAAAAATGTAGAATTTACTAAGGCTTTTTTTTAATTATAAGAAGACAAAGCTGCGGGCATGTGCATTTACTAATGTGTGTATAAATCAAAATTAGCAATGGACATAAACATATTTTTAATACTTAAATCAAAGCGTGCTGAAGTACAAAAAATATGGCTGAAACAACAACACAAACTCACATGCTATTTAACCTACAAATATATGATTATAGACTCCCAAAGCTAATTCTGACGCCATATATTATCTCTGCTTTATTTTATCTTAAAAAATATCTTTGACTTGCGGTAAAATACAAGAGTTTATCTAATTTATTATAACATAGTACTGATTTAAACATAAGATCCCTATCTGATTCAGTTAACCTGCTATGCAATAACCGTTATTGCATATCAGGTCAAACTGTAGAAATTATGGTATTTTGAAAATTATATTTATCATGATTCCTAAAAGGTTAAAAACGGATACTTCAGTCAATACTTCAGTCAGACATCCTTGCTACGATAAATATCTACTATAGATGCGAATAATTGGATGTTTGGTTTTTGTTACTCAATCTTATCGGAACGCCTGAAATTTGGAAGACAAAGAAAGATTTATATCGTCTAAAATAATACATTTTTGATTCCGGGAAAATTACAGGAATGGAAACTACTCAGCTAAAACCGCGGGGCGTTCGCTGAGCTCAATTTTTTAAACATTATTTAACACATTTTTTGTCTCTTTTGATTCTTGTGACAAACATTGTTTGTGTTGTTCTCGTCACAAGCTTTGTGAATTTTTATAGTAATAAAAACTCGACATATTTTTGTCTTGCATGAGCTTCGAGTACTAAATGTTTAAAACACTACGGATAATGTACTTAAAGGTGATACAAACTTTAGCAATTCAAGGTTTTTATAAATTTGGTAAAATGAAATACAAATTGTGAAAAAGTAGGACCTCGCAATCCATTAACCCTTCCTCTAAGCTACAATACAAATCCCCATAAAAAGTTGAGTAATCTTTTCTTCGGCAGAGTCGATCCCAATTATCCTATTTCGGACAAAAGTAATCCTTTCCGCAACAGGAATAGATGTAGAATGAATAATATAGAGGAAAACGGATAGTTCGATAATATGTTTTTTTAACCATAATAATATTTACTGAAGCAAACTTTATCTTTTGCAAAATTTATCTGAAATGAAATAAATTATGAAGCGGTAGTGATAACCTAAGTAATACAAAGTAGGAAAATGGCCGTAGTGGCGCAGTGGTGACAACGTCTACCCTAACAATCGTGAAATCGTAGGTTCAAACCTCGCCTGCACCTCCGAGAGTTTTCCATCTACATACTCGTATGTATACGTTTGTCATTAATTCCTGTGTAATAATCTTCAACGTGAGTTCAATACGGAAAAAATTAAAATCAAACTATTTTTATCATTACCACTGTGAATTAAAGTGCAAGTGAAACATTGAGCGGAAACTGATATGTTCCAAGAAAGGCAATGTATCCGATTGAAGGGCAATGTATCCAGTGAAATTACAGGGTACAGAGAAAAACACCTAATATATCTGGGTGACGAGCGCAGTACAGTGCTAGGTAATTATTTGGACTTTTCATGTTCCAATGGCTTCGTGTCACTGTGCTGTTATGTAGCAGGTATGTTGCTTCTCATGAGGCACATGTCCTCCTCGTCCCGTCACTCTATAATATAAAAGACAATGTTTTCAATGATATGTCACATTTTGCCAGCAAAGTCAATTATGGCCCTGACTCTTTCCTTGTAAGATAAGTCCCAGCATCTTAGTCCCAAAAGTAGGAACAACAAATGGGTTCTTCCTGTTTTTATGTTGAAAACTAAGACCCATATTTCTACAGTCATTATGTAGTTCCCGTGATTATAATTACTAAAGAAAAAAAATATTTATGGTGAATCGTCATAGAAGAAAACGTTTTAAAGCATTTTAAAACTCCTTATCAACCCAGTGGTGTGCACAGTTGGACTCTTCATGTTCCAATAGCTACGTGTCACTGTGCTGTTATGTGGCAGGCAATAGGAACATCAATTCAAACGTCCAAGTATTGGCAGGGCTTAAAAATAGGAATAGGATTGAATTAAAGCAACACGACGAAAGCATGGATGGCTGTAGGTTCAATAAAGATCAAAGGGCGCTCGCACGCTCGAGTAGGCACATTAAGTGACGTGACCTGAGAGAACGTAGGACGTTGCATCTGTATCGGTAATAGATACATGACCACGTGAACAGAATGCGAACAACACTTTTTTCAAACTCTATGTAGTATGTAGTGGTAGGACTCTTTGCAGAGCCCCCTCGGAAAGTATTACTACATCTTTGCTCAATCATGCTACTGCCCAGCAGTAATGTGTAAACATTACATTTATTATGTTCTGGTTTCAACGGCAATGATTCCAGAAAAATTACAGGGCTTAGGGATACAAGATCTTAAATCTCTGGATGACGAACGCAATGCAGTCCTAGGTAATGATTTGGACTCTTCATATTCCAATGGCTGTGACACTGTGCTGTTATAGGCACGCGTGTTGCTTACCGTAAAATGCATGTTCTGCTCTTTTATCCATATGTATTTTTTTGTGTAATGATTCGCAGGTCGAAATTTGTCGAAGAACAACTCAGACTTTGCAAAATTCGAATTAGCTCTTTCTTAACTTTTTTGTGAAGCAACTGATATGTTAGATTTATACCTGAGTTTCCTACAGAGTGTTTCACTTAACCGTACAGTGATTTTTAGCGACATCAAAAAAGGAGGAGCTACTGTGTTCGAGTTGTTTTTTTTTTTCTAACCATGTTCACCGATTTCTCCTTCAATTGTGGACCGATGTTCAAAACTCTTTTTTACTAGAAATAGTACACTCCCGAAGTAGTCCCATGAGAATGAGTGAAGTGTGTGAGGATCTGATGGTGACATCTTGAGAAATTGAGGGGGACCCTCAAATTTAAAACGCACATAAAATGTTTTTCACATTTTATGTATTTTTTTTTTTTTTGTTCGAAAGAGTAAAACTCCAAAAAATGGTTTGATATAAATTTTATCAAAATTTGTGGAGAGGTTTTAAAATTGATGTCGGTTGTTTAAAAAAACAACTGTTAAAATGAACAAGATTATGTCGATCCATTCTTTCTATAGCCAGTAAACTGCAGTCGTTGTGGAGAGTAGATAGTTAAACGTTCTCTTGACTTGACTGTTAAGCACTTAAGTGCCCAGTTTTATAGATAACGCCCTCACCACCTACGTTCTATGACGAAAGAGTAGTACTACTATTAACTTAGACTAACACTGTCGCTTCGTTATTAAGTAAATACGAAGGTGGCGACTCGTGGGAACTGTTTTATGTTTTGTGTAGATTAAACCAAGCATTTCAAAGAAAGAAAATGCAGTACAGTATAAAGCTGAACAGAGATTATAATTGTATTCCCACAGGACTCCGTCGAGAAAATAAAAACTACAATTTATTGTGCGCCCGAGAGGAGTTTACGAAGTGAAACCGGAAACTATCCGGTTAATAAGGTTGCGTACGTAATTGTACTTTAACTGAAATATATAACCTCACCGGGAAATATGTAGTGCTTTATCTTAAATATACTTTTTGACTTTCATGGAGAGTTTTCTTCAAATGTTTATTTTTTATTTAACATACAGTGAAGAAGCCTGCAAGGTATGTGTGTAGTAGTGGTAGGGAACATATTCTGCCGATAAAAATAGAGTGCTACGCAGCTATTTGAATATGAAGAGTCCAAAGCACTGCACTGTGGTCATCGCCCAAAGATATAAGATGATTTAATCCTTGTCCTGTAATCTATTCGGGACATTGTCTTTCCAAATGGAACATAGTAATTTTAACGTTATTGGTTAGCGATAAAATACCTAACTAGCAAAAGTGAGGCCAAGCAGAGTATGCCTGTGGAAATAATAATTTGTGGACTCTGTGAATAATCTTACCACTACCTTATTTACTGCATTCCGAAATCACATCATAATTATTTATCTAAACACTCGATTTCCTGATAGAAGCATGCAGTAGGGATAAATGGATGGTGTTGCAATTATAAAGAATACACATTCGTAATCATCCTTGGTTTTATTTATCTTTACAGGTGCTATAAGTAGGGTTTTTTACGAAGGACCTTATAGCAATTGGCCTCAGATGGCCTCCACTGTCTGAGCTTTAAGTAGCGTCATAAACGTTAAGAACACTTTCTTTGATGTTTGAAGAGCGCAATATGGAATCTGCAATAGGATCTTTTTTTAGATAGATTGACGAAACGTGCGCCTTCTCTATATTATTTACCTATATTAATATTATAAAGCTGAAGAGGTATTTTGTTTGAATGTGATCCCTGAGACGAAGCTGATCCCTGAGAGATCATCAGACGAAGCTGGGGCGAACCGCTAGTGGTAAATAAAACGGTTGCACACTAGTTCTTTGCAATAATTTCAACATTAAAAATTCATATTACTGTCCCGTACTTCACTACTCCTTTTACTCTATATTTACATTACTCGAAGATTCAAGGTAAATTATTTACTATGTAATTTTTTTGAAAACTTTGCGCTTCAAACAGTAGTTTGAAAACGTTACTGTGGCTGGGCCACAGTAATGCTTTAATATTCCTGTTTGGTGGGAAAGAGGAAAAATGTGGTATTTCCCCAGGTAGAATCTGTAACGAGTTCTACCACAAAACACAAAGTTCACTGAAGAATATAAAGTTTTTTAGGGAATTTTTATTTTTCAAATTCTATGTGGATAAAGCCGCGTACGGATGTTAGTTTCTTGTAAGATAAAATATAAAAAGTAGATTAGTAGACACTGCCTTCCTAAGTCTCCGTAGTAAAGTTTGTACTGATATTGAACAAAGAAAACGCTAGTAACAGCTGCCAGCCATCAAATAAATGGGCAGATCATGGTAAAGGCTCAAACGCGTTACATTTTTGTGTTGTGTATTACATTTGTCTTCTTAAGTTTGGTCAAATCACTTAAAGTACCGTATCATAAAATTAAGCTCACTTTTCGCAGCGCTTATTCGATGCAAGGCGTGACCAAAGTGGTAAAAATAAATAAATAAAGTAAATAAGCACAATTTGGTCTAATTTAATAGAATAATGTTATGTCTGTCTAAAAAAAAAGCAATGTCATTTAACGTTGTAATTCCGCCAACATGCCTCTGATTAGCAGTAGGCTTATAGAAATGTCTACTTATATTTATTTGTCACTGTGCTGTTATGGATCAGGCATGTTGCTTACCATCAGGCACATGTCCTGATCGTCTCGTCACTCTTTATTTAAAAAAAAAATTAACCTTCATGGATCTATAAGTACTAAGCGCATTGCAATATATATCTATGATATCTATGATATATATTCAAATGCGCTTAGTATGAGTACTTAAGGATTTACACCTCTGCTTATTTAAGAGCATCATACGTGTTTCAATACATCTTTCAAAGATATGTCGCACCCTCCAACTCACACTTAGACAGCGTGGTGAATTATGGTTTAAAATTTCTCCCTGTGAAGCCGCATCAAGTATTAGCTGTACAAACATTAAGTGGGTTGAAAGCCTGGTAATTCTACGTGTTATCCTACGCAGTCACTTAAATAGAAGTATTTTATTTTCAAGATACTAATATGATATCGTACTCTGCAGACGTGTTGATTATCGGTTATTTTTTAAGTGTTTTCTTATATCCATTAACTGCTTCTAAATTGATGCGTTTTTTCACCAGAAGTTAAAACTCGGAAGTGGTGCTTATATGCCAACATTATCATTTTTACGAGCCTATAACGCGATATCACTCTTACGACGGAGTTATCAATGTTCTTCTACGTCACTACTAAAACAATTTCAATTATAATCCGTGATCCAATTCAACCCCCATCGAAAAACCTTTCTTACTATCGGACTGCTAGGGGCAAGAAAAAGCGATTGATTGCACGTAGATTGAAATTGCGAAATCGGGATTCTTTAATTGAAACTCGTTTTCGTAGCGCGTATTCAAAGTCATATGCAAGTTATATTAAATGTGAAATATGAACATTTTGTGCCTTTGAATGTGGCTGATGTCACAAACAATGAAATTTTGTTACCGATTTGATTTTAGTGAAAAAAGTTGGGTTTCAGTCGCATAAACCTTATCTATGGGTTCTAATTACATAGTTACTTTCTGAAATTAACCTATTTTTTAATAATTTAAGTTAATGCGGATACGACGGTTAAACCGATCAAAAAATTTAGAAACGTTTCAGATAATTAGAAAAGTATTACCTATAACAGACGCCGTAATAGAATTACTCAGTGAATGAATCGATCGATAAAAGAATTACATGCAAATGTATTTTAAGAATCTCATGCGCTATGAAACCGCAGAATTAACAAAATAAATAAAATAACAAGTAATAAAACACGTTTCAATAATATCGAACGTTAATGAAAACCGTTCTGTATTTCACTTGCAAACTACTATTCAATAATATATTTATCAAATTTTAGTTCTAAACCACTTGTCATTAACAAATGGTAGTCTATTCTTCCTTGTCCCATAATTCACCTGACCAATGAATGGTTTCATCTATCTAGCCTAACGGAGTCATTAGAAAGGAGTTCGTCCTTATTCACATTAAGGACGCTTTAGACGTTAACAGAGTAAAAAATATCGACACACGTTGATAACAACTGGAAGAATGTGTCATTTTACAACAACTTTTAAACAGAAACAACAATTTTGTTTTTGGTTTTTACATTATAGAGCGACGAAATGAGCAGGGCATGTGCGTATAGGAACTTGAAGAATCCAAATGTAATAATTTTACCTAGCACTACACTAAACACATCACCAAGATTTACATATAAGGTGTAAATTTGATTTTCTCTGTACCCTCTTGTTATCTGGAAACACTGCGCTTCAATCCAAATGCAATGATATTGCACATACTTGGCATTACATTATATAGCTTACCGGAAGAAAAACTGACGGCGGACTCGGCAAAGAGTCCAACAACTACTAAAAATGTACCGCCCAGTACATCGATATAATTAAAGAAACGAAGATGAGGTAGGCTTATAATCTAACGACAACATAACGTTACGAAAATTTGTTTGAAAAATTTGAAAATTAAATTGTCAGCGAACGTACACAATTGTCATCGAACGTAAACAACTCCTTGTTGCGACTGAGACTAAATCAGGAGACGTCACCTGATTTTGCATCGCCATAGTAGAAGCGCGTTTGCCGCTTCTGCCGTTTTTAAGAGTTCGATGGCCCAGTACCTAGTTGTACCACTTGCAACCGCAATATAGTTGGATAAATAGAGTTGCGATATAGGTATATTTTCTGGTTAGTTAGGTATATAATTATAATTTTCTCCGAAAAAAAAATTGAATTTAATTCAAAATTACATTCAGACACTCTACTTTTCATAAGACGCTACCTATGACCACGTCGCGTCGTCTAGATAAATGTAATTACAAGTTAGTTTTTGTTGATATTTCAGAAATCCCCACACCGATTTGAATAAAGTGTATGTGGGACCATTTCTGAAATACTTTCTACAAAACAAACAAGAATCACGAAATCAATTCACAATTGGCGAAGCTAACGCGTAACAAAACAACAAAACCTCTTTTTTTAAGTTGTTTAATAATATGATTACTATGGTATATTCCACTAATTCCTTATACATTATTATACGAGTACGTAATACGTATTCCCTGACAGTATAACTAGAATTATTTCGTATATTTACTGTTTCAACGACTCTATTTCACTGAAATGGTGGGGCCCATGAAGCTCACGCCGGAGACAGGCGACGGATACGAAGCCTCATTTATGATCGTACTTAGATGTTACATTTACCTTCGTTATCGCATTTTAACATTCTGCTGATGACAAAGTACCTTCAATTCTAAGTATGTACTGAAGAAAATGTTCCATGATTGTTGTTTGAAAACATCGTCGAATGTTTTTTTGTTTTTATTTTGATGTTTTGTTTATAATGATATATAATGATGTTTACTTATTAGTAAATGTTTGTCCAGGTTTGTCCTGTTTTTTCCTTCCAAGAGTCTCTCGTAGAATGCCATAACATATTCTATGGTTGAAATAGGTATACGATTTTGTGCTCAATGTTCTGTTTGTAATTTTCTAGTAGTGGTAGAACTCTTTACAGAGTCCGCCTGGAGAAGTACTATACCCTTGCCAGTTATTGTACTACCAATCAATGATTTGTAAACATTATTTTGTTCGAGTCTAAAAGTCAATGTTTCCTGATAAATACACGGCAGACAGATAGAACATCTCTAAGTGACGTACCCAGCGAAGTGAAAATAGCTGCTTGGCTCGGTTTTGTCATGGGGAAGCATGTTAAATAATACAGAGTGAGCACTCTGTATTTAAAAAAAAAAAACAGATGGATTTAGAAAATAAATTGAAAGAAATACGAATAGTTATATATTTTTCTTAAATATGTTTGTCTATATACACCATGCACTACTTGCTTGTCAATTTTATGTCTATTTTAGTACTATGTGTTTGCAGTAAACTTAAATATATTTGTCTATATACACTATGCACTATTTGCTTGTCAATTTTATGCTTATGTTTTACGCGTTTGCTGTAAATTTGGTGTAATATTTACACACGGTGTGGCTTGCCAAATTATTTACTTAAACTTGGCTGACCACACTACCGTCGTGTGTCTATATTAGTGTATTGTATAGTTATTAAGAATCTTAATATCATAAATTAGTTATTAATAACAAATTATTAATAATAATCGTCGCGTTTTGTTTTTTTTTTTTTTTGTTGTGAATAATCTATCGTTTTGGTTGTCGAATTTTGAAACACTTTCAGTAATCTTGTTATACTATCCATCCATTCACGGTGGTAGTTGAATGGTGACACAATGACCTTGGCAATCCGCCCACAGCCGCGCCCGCCCAGACGGCGCCAAGGCATCGTCTGATTATCACTAGAAAAACCGCCCAACTCCGTAACGGGTCCTGACAAATTTTGGTCGTTCAAGTATAATAAAGTAGTTTTTTGTTTGTGAACATGTTTATGTTCGACGCTGGAAAGTGTGGCAAGGTCTTTGATATTTTTACGTATTTTGGTATGATATACCTATAGAACCATAACAATATACGTGGCCTTTTAGTCGTATCCTCAACGCTTTCGTGAGACAAAAAACCGACCATAATAAATAGGTAGACTACGACGGTAAGACGTATACGACAAATAATGGATAAAAGTATCTGTGAAAACTTTAAAGACACTTTTAACAGCCTATTCAAGTATTTATTACAACATCTCTCAAATTTCAAAACTCTGTTTTTTTATTTGATAATTATTCGCTAAAGAAAAGCTTCGCCATTATAATAGGAATCATAAAGGGTTTTATGGGTTTTGGCGGGGGCCTATGGCAGTTGGCATCCAGTGGCCTGTCTAGCCCACTTAAATAGCATAAAAGGAGTGTCAGTCGCACATTAGTGTTTGTAAAAGATTCTTAAAAACTAAAGAAGGATAACTTCTTGCGTGTGTAGATACGTAAGTAGGTACACACATCTATTTTGCTATTAATATTTTCTCTACAGAATCACTATGGGAGAGTATCGTGCAATCAACATTTTTTACTGCCATGCAACATGTGCGTTTATTACATTAAAAAAAAGCAAATGTAATTCTTAGTTTACAACGACTATGGAACAATTTTTACAAATAAGTAAACATAGGTAATAATTCTATTTTAAATGAGGTGACTGTCCTATTTATTATACTTATCTTGTCAAATGTAGTTAGAATAAGAATTATTATCTAATAAAATATAGGTAAATACCTAATTCTAAGTATGTCCTACTTTATGAAGTAAAAAGGTTTTAGGACAAAAAGATTGACGAAACAATATAGGCGCCATAAAAATAAGTCAACCATCATGCACGAAGAACAACTTTAGCCTATATTTTTCAAGCCTCAACTAGGATGTTCCAGTTGGCAAGCTTGGACCAATCCTAGATATATGCGGTGGTTCTGGACAGACGGGCGCCACTACGGCACACTTGAGTCCTGTGCCAAATGGCAGCTTTCCCTATCCTCCTTTTATCGATTGCGGTGCGTTTTTATGAAGGGATATATGGGCGGAATGGGTATTTCAATGGCGGAGGGAGAAAGTCGATAGAGTGGAATTGAAATCGGTTAGTATATTACTGTTAAGGGAATTCAATTTCGTTTGTTATTTTGGTGTTTTGTTTAAATTGGTACCAGCAATAAAAGGATTTGTTTATGTAATATATTTCTGTTGTTCTGTTCTGTTATGATGTTTCATGTAATGTTCAAAAAATGCCTAGCAGAATTGAGGATAATTAGCGGTACCTTTCAGCTATACACAACTGAAAATAAAGACTTCGCGGGTCGCGGGAAGTGGTCCTTTGCCAAGCCAAACAACTAACTGAAAACTATTTTTAGAATGTTCTAGGTATTTTGCCGAATTCTTTTTGCTAGGCAACCATATTATTTCGCTATTTTGAAATGCAAAGTAATCAGAGAAGGTGATGTTAACTGGTTTATGAATTTAAGTGTTTTATTGTGATCAGTTGAACATTTGCATATATATAATTACCAACATAACCTCTAATAGCGTTTTTGTGACAATGCTATCCAAAGAATGAATGAATGAATGAAAACTCTTTATTGTTCACACCTTAAAATAGTACAGAAAATAAATATGTACACAATAAAACGAGTGAAACAACTGGCGTTACAACGAACGAAAACAACTTTGGCGAAACAACAAAGACGTCGAATGTAAGCAAAAAAATCGAAATCTATGATGCTATCTATTTTTTTTGTGCCAATTGTTTCTATTCTTAACCCCTTTACGCAAAAACGATGGGGTGTTTTAAGATTGACGTGTCTATCTGTGGCATCGTGGCTGCCAAAGAGATGCACCGATTTTTATATAGTTTTTTTAACGTTTATAGGCTTACACTTGAACGCCATCACACACTATGCGTTCTACGATGAGGCGTGTTTACCTAGAAGAAACCGATTCACTCTCGATTTGAAGACACCAAGATTATAACTATCGGAAAAACCCACGCAGGCAACTCATTCCACAGTCTAAACCTTCTTATCACAAAAGTAAACTCAAACTTCTTTGGAACATCAACTATGAAACAATGCCGCTTATTCGAGCTACGAGAAGTCCGATAGAAAAAAGAGCAAGGTGGCATTAGATCGTGCAGATCCGTGGCACACTCTCCGAAGTGTATACGATAAAAAATTGATAAGCTAGCAATTTTCGGCGATATTCAAAACATTGTTTTTTTTTGTTTGAGACGTGAATTAGTCGGGAGTGTTCTTTCTTTGTAGCTATATTTGATGGAAATCGGTTCAAGATGGCCGCCGCAACGAAATGGCGGATAACATATTTACATCATACTAGCTGTACTCTGCCACGCTTCGCTGTGGCCTGTGACACATTGTGATGCAAAAATTAGATAAAAACAATCCTTGATGCGGATTGATACTTGATGAGAATGATATATTCGTTCTAAAATTTCCGCACGATCGGTGCAGAACTTTTTGAGTTTTTGAAGCGTACACAAACCAACATAACATCTTTATATATAGAGATGAAAGGGCTTAACTTTTAGAAAACTATACGCTATCACAAATTCAAAATTTACGTTGGTAACTACCATAATTTGGAGAATTGCATGTTGTACAACTCCTTCAAAATGGGTATCAAATGAAAGGACTTGATTAGTAGACTATGACTAATTTCAAATACAAAATAGTCGGGGGTAACATTTTTTTTTAAATACGTGCTTGTGTTCGTCTAGAAATAGGGGTATTGTAAAAGATATAGTTACCGAAAGGAGGTTCGAATCTGCAGTCGAGCAGCAACGCGTGGCCGGTGGGCCCCGTGGTGCCGACGACGGCGCCGCCGCGCATCATCAGCTGCGCTTCCAGCTCCACCCACCGCCCGCCGCCACCTCCGCCACACTCCTGACAATCACCAACACAATATTATACGAGATGGATCAAAATAATGTACTGCAGTATTGTACCCCTTAAGAAGGTCTACAAAAAAGTCAACAATGGTATATGTCTATCTCTTAAGGATAGCCCACAATAACCATTTCTATTGGTATTTTAGTATAAACATTGCACCCGTGGGAAGCCGGGGTGGGTCGCTAGTATTACACAACAAATAACATATAACTCATTTATACGTAACTAGCAGAGCCTCGTGGCTTTACCCACGTAGTTCCCGGTCCCGTGTTTTAAATTTAATTTATGATGATAGTAGGACTAGTTGTTCCATTGGATTTAACCTGCTGGCTTTAAGACTTCCCTCGGGTTTTTCTAGGTAAGCATAGTCCCTTATAGACCGCATCGTTTTGTAGCATACAATTTTACAAGATTTACCTATAAAAACCCCCATTTACTTTCAACTTGAAAACATCAAGATTGTGACCATCGGCAAAAACTCACTCGGGCAACGCGTTCAATAGTTTAAAGGTCTACATTCGTATCACAAAATTGAGTCCAAGCTCTTCCTTTGACTATTTGCTACGTCAACTAGGTAATGATTTCTTTGTTTTAAGCTAAAAACAACAATGGTGAGGTGGTCGTGCAGATTAGTTGTAGATATACTCCCCAAAATGGATGGGATAAAAGCTAGCAATTTTGCGGTAATTTTCAAGTCTTTGTGAAAGGATCAATCACATAGAGCGTTTCGGTAAATTGAACCGAAGTTAAATATTTTATGCACCGATCTTTTGTGATGACTCATAAAACTCAATTTTCACTGAGATTCACTAACAATGGAATCAAACTTGTTCCAATGCAGTTAAAACTCCGAGCAACCTTGGAGTATGCCTTTATGACAAACAATGGTTCTCTGTTCCCCAATTATCCGTTTCGTAGTTTGTAGTAAACAAGAGAGGTAGAATATTTATTATGCTATCCATAACTACACAACCTAAAGCGTAGCACGCAAACTGCGTACCGGTCCGTTAGTAGAGCTCGGCTTACTAACAAATTGTGGACGTCCCATGAATATTTCAGCGTAATCTGATCAATTACGGATGCGCGATGACCGCTTCAGCGACAATTACGTGCAATTTCAACTCGAACAGCGTAAATGGAGTTAATTTTGTGCGGGTAAACTCACAGGGCGGGCGAGTTTTTACGGACTACGTTATGTAATGAAAAGGATCTTGTCAGCAATTTGGGCTTCGGGTATTATTTTACAATTTCGGAATTATAAAGTGCCTGACAGTGGCGCAAATTGTATTAGTTTCATTTTGTTTTGTAAGAGTCTAGGTACTTGCCATTGTCTGTAGCCCTGTAATGGTAAATTTCTACGCAGAGTCCACACCGGGAAGTACTAGACACCTTTTCAAACTATTTTACTGTTAAGCTAAATGTAAATCTAAGCAATTGTTTTATTTTGGTTTCATTAAACGACGTTTTCCAGATAAATTTGATAGAAAAGAGTTAAGTCATATTTTAATGCAAAGCACAGTGCAGTTCTAGGCAGGGATTTCGTTCCTGTTCAAAGAACTGTGAGACTGTGACGCTATGGCCAAGCGCGTTGCTTTCCATTAGGCACAAGACCAGCTCGTTTCGTTACTTCTTATTATTTATGAACACATGATATGTATTGTCAAATACTTGTTTTAGCACTCAACAACAACAACTCTGGTATCAAAATCTTACAAAAAACTTTCAAATTTAACAAACACAATACTTACTAAACAAACTTTAACTTGCAATAATTAATACATAATTTTACCATTTTCTGTGGACATTTCCGACAAAAGAGCAAATTTTTGCGCACGAAATGTTCAACTAAAACTCCATACGAATGTGAAGGTTTACCTCAAGGCAATTTAAATGGGCAAAAGTTTAAAAACACTTTTTGTAAAGAGGTATTTTTATAACAGCGCCCCGTGGTTTCAACATAGTTCCCGGTCTCGTTATTTTCCCAGGATATGTGTGATAACTATTCTATCTATGTACCCAAATTCATCCCGATCCTTTCAGTAGTTTTTGCGTGAAAAGTAACAAACATTCATCTCACTCACAAACTTATTTTATTATATTACTAGTAGTGCCCTGTGGTTTCACCTGCGCAATTTTCGTATCCGTTATTTCCCCCGAGATAAAAAGTAGCCTATGCTCTTTCTAATACCTCCAAAAATATGTGTTCGTCACCGTAAAATCGAAATGACGAAAGGGTAAAAAATATACCATCCTAATTAGTTCGCCGTGTACATTTTAGAAAAACATGTGACATGTATTTTTTTAATTAAATAATCATCATCATCATCATCATCAGCCTATCTTAGTCCACTGCTGGACATAGGCCTCTCTCTATGGCTCGCCACTCAGCCTTATCCTCTGCTATACGTCTCCATCCACTGCCTGCTGTCTTCCGTATATCGTCACTCCATCTAGTTTAATTAAATAATCAAACATAGACAAAGTTACAAATCACCAAACTTCCTGAATGGGGGCTGTGACGCCACTCAATCGCAAAAATCGTACCATAACTTGACGTCACTCGAAACTTCTGTAACTTCGTTAGTTTTTGTTTGTGAAACATAAGAAATTACTAGTAATTACGGTGACATATACAAAGTTTTATGAGAATCGGTTAAGTAGTATTCGCGTGAAAGCATAACAAACAAACTTGCGTATTTATCATATTAAGGATAAAGAAGTAGACTATAAAATTTCATCTCACCTCGTTGTAGGCGACAGAAGTGAGCGGTAAGTAATGGTACCCCAACGCGCGGTCCCAGATGACTCCTTTGTTCCACACCTCCACCAGCAGACCCAGGTTGATGTCGTTGATCTCACTGTTTAAGCAAGAATAAGTATTGTTACAGACAAGGTATTATAAATAAAAACAAATAAATTGATGTAAATTATAAAACGCTACAGAATCTTTAAAATTAAAATATCTTTAGGGTGCTTTGAACATTTTTTGGAATGTGAAAACAAATTAAAACTCGCTTCACTGTAGCTGTTACCAATATACTGTTTGTACATAATATATTGTTGCATCGCTCACACCGCTGTATATAATTTGGACTCTTTATGTTCGAATCCTAGTAGCGTGAAAGTGTGCTACTTTTACTCTTAAAATGTTGGCATACTGTCCAGCACACCAACAAACACCACACACACAACACAACCCTTCCTACAAAACTGCGTTATGTTGTATTTTTTGAATCACGGTTTTGTTTTCTTTTTGTCATACGAGATCCCTTGATTTGCTTTGTAATACTCGTAATCTAGAAACATACCATTCAAACTCACAGTAATGTTTGCAGATTACTGCTTCGTAGCAAAATAACTGGAGAAGTATGCCAGTCTCCAGTTGTCTTTTTTTTTGTTTATTTTCTTACATTTTACAGTTTATTTATCGGCTTGCCTGTACATTTTTGATAAGATTTTTTGTACCATTATCTGAGTTTTTTATCGAAATTTTTATGCCAATAGACGTAAACTTTTTTAATTGTTAATAGGGTAAATCAGCTCAAATTACGAAAACCTTTTTAAGCTAATTCGATCTTAAAAAATAGGTTACCAGAAATATGTATATCTTTAATTACAGCCTCTTCCTCATAATTGATGTCCCAAGAGATTCTCTTGTTTCGCTTCCATTAAATTAATTGAGAGATTAAATTAAATAAATCAACCTTTTTCTCTCGCTAACAAGCAAACGGCAAAGAATTAAAAATTCAGGGCAGACTGCGTGACCTCATTACTCAGTGCCTAGTTTATTATGAAGAACATCATTAAATTCAGTATAATTATGTTCAAACAAATTTCCACAGATTAGTGCTATCAAGATTGCTACGAATTATCGAAAAGAAAAAAAAACGTGTACGCTAAAGACTCCACGGCAGACTAAAATAAGAAATACTGAACTATTTAAAGACTACTAAATAAAAACGATTTCTAAATTGAAATTGAATATACCTAGTAGGCACAACAACACGAGAGTAACTTGCGGCTGAATGACGAGTACCCATGGCCAAGAATAAATTACAAACAAATGTTTACGCGGGTCGTAAATAGCGTTTGGACTTTTAATTGGATCAATTAATATGGTAAGTACCTAGAAGTTAAAGTCGCGACAAAAAATATAAATGTACTAAACAAACGGACGCAACAGCAAAGAGCAGTTGACTATATTACGAGTAAATAATATTATTACACTCTGTATCAACTGTACTTTGACGTGTCGATTAAAATATATATCCAGGACAAATAATACGGAAATCTTTGTAATTCTTTGGATACTGGCTGTTTTTTATCATAGTTTAAATTGCAAAACCAAAAAATATAACAATTTACAACACAAGTATCACCATCTAAACTTTCGAGCTATCAAATCAAACACATAAAGCAAAGCAGATAAAACAATAATAGTAAATGAGTACTGGTAGTCAATTCATCAAATCTTTGTTTAAGCAGGGAACAAATATCATTTTTATTTCATAAAATAAGTAAGTTCAACAAACCAATTCGTCACAGTAAACAATATACCTTCTTATTTCCCAAGCCAATATCAGAAAGCCTACGACTAATTTTACCGACTGGAAAAAGAAATATTCGAACCAATAACAGGTACGGCTGAAAGAAGTAGGCAATTCCTTTTTTGCACAGTTTGCCTATCTAGTTTGAAGCACAATATGTAAAAAAATATTTTAACAATATCTAAAATGTTTATTATTCTCTTAAAACTCAATTCAATTTAATAAATAAATAAATATTGGTGGACAATTCACACACAACACCATCTGACCCCAAACTAAGCAAAGCTTGTACTATGGCGACCAGATAGCTGATATAATACTTATACGAGTATAAGTAAATACATACTTACTATACATAGAAACACCCACACACAGTGCAAATATTTGAATCCATCACACACATATTTGCACTGGGTGGGAATCGAAATCACCACCCTCGGCTTCGCAGGCAGAGTTACTGCCCACTAAGCCACGAGGCCAGTCAATAATAATTAAACTCGCACAGTTTACTTATTGTCATAGAGTTAATAATTAACTGATATATGTTTATCATCAAAGCAAGTTTTAAGCAAAAAGCATTTAGTCTAATGTAATTTAATATGTCACATATACTCCTACGAATATTATTCGTAGGAGATCCCGCTATACAACGACCTTCACCGAGCTGATTATTGGATGAAAAGTGTTTTATATATATACGAGTAAGTATAAGTGTTTTATATATTTTATATATATCGAATTCGATAAAACTTACATGCGAGAAGTCTACTTCGAACAAAAAAAATATTAGAATGGATACATCCTGTCGAAAGTTCTGAGGTAACAAACTAAAATGAAAATATAGTTAATTTGAGAACTCTTTTTTCTGAAGTCGATTAAAAATACAAGGCTAATAGATAAATTATCTTATATTACAGAATAAAGAGCACAGTAAAGTATCAGTAATTTAAATCCTCCGTGGCACCATGATGTACCTAATGGACTGGCGTTCTACTAACCATAAGCATGAAGACTTGGATCTTTTTGTCACTCTAAATTAAAAAAAAAACATATTTCAGAGCGTCCTGGTTTGACTTGATTTGAATTTAAAAAAGGGATTGTATGATAAGGATAAGAAATGAATTTATAAACGGCGAAAGAAAACAGCAGGAAGAAACTGGCATGTTCCTAGAACTCTTCTAGTTCATGCCTCATCCATTAACCTGCACTGGGTCAGAATGGTGGATTATGACTTTGACTCTCACCTTACAAGAAAAGGCCCCGGGCCCCAGTAGTGAGAACATTTAGTGGGTTGTTTATGCTAGAAATAAAAAAATTACTTAAACATTTACTTTACGACTGACAAGCAAGGACAACTCTCAACAATTTTCACATCAATATTGTTCCACAGGGATGACCTTATTTATTATAAATACTAACTATTAATTAATTTATTTTGTTTATTATTTAATTTAAGGTAGGTACATAGCTAATTCTTAGGTGTGAGAACTTATTCTTTAATTTGTGTGACTAATTTTGTAGCGACTAGTCACTACAAAATTAGCCCTTACTGCAGAAAGCCCCAACCGAGGCCAGGAGAACAGTTCTCACACAAACAGCCAGTAAAATCACATCCCAAGCACATAAAACCGTTCCTTCGCAGAAAGTGTATAAATCTAACAAACTGCGTCCCTTGGAGCGTAAACAAATCAAGCTTAGTAATCTTGGTTTTACTAAGCGGTAAAGTCCACAGATTATGAAGGTAGGGTACTATCGCACATCGAGTAGAGTTTACATAGTTACATCAGCAGTTATGATGTGAAACAAAAAGTTTGGAATAGGTTGGTGGTACGAGTATTGTATATTCTCATTGCTCACAAAACACAAAAGATAAACTTAAGGTACAATCTCAATGAAAAAATGAAACACTATAACTATAAATACACTAGCAAAACTAAACGAGCTAACGAGCTCAAACGAGCTGCGAACCCACGCGCGCATTCTCCTTGAAAAAGATCGCCGGACACGATCGAAACTTGAGTCGGACTGGACTGACTATATTAAACGTGAGTTACCCGTGTATTTATGTAAAATATTTTGCGGCTTTTTAATGTTTATTCTTTTGGCACATCATTTATCGAGGGTCGCTCTTGTTACAAATCGTTACGAAGAATTTGATGCTTTTAGACCGGGTGGGTAAATACGAGTACACCTTTTATTGTTTTTTGTATGGGAAAAAATATAAGAATTTTTATAAGCTGTAGAACAAAAGTTCTTGACATCCCCTTAAAAGGATGCAGGCTAATTAACAATAACCTTGTATACATTTTACAAGAATTGGTGTGGCGGGTTTTGAATTACGAACGAAAAAATCAAACTCGTACACCTTTTATTGTTTTTTGTATGGGAAAAAATATAAGAATTTTTATAAGCTGTAGAACAAAAGTTCTTGACATCCCCTTAAAAGGATGCAGGCTGATTAACAATAACCTTGTATACATTTTACAAGAATTGGTGTGGCGAGTTTTGAATTACGAACGAAAAAATCAAATTCTTGATTTTTTTTATGAAAATGATTAAGATTCTGATCAAAGGTGAAGTGTTTGACTTTAATTTTAAATTGAAGTCGGCTTTTGCTGTTTCGGAGAAATAAACTATTTATAATTTTTTTCACAGTCAAACTGTATATTTCTTTGTTGGCATGTTCACAAAAAATAACCGTCATTTTCTTTGTCAACTTGTTCAGAGTTTGGTCAAAAACAAAACCGGTACCAAAAAGGCTGATGATGTTTTCAGAGAACTCCCTATTTGGTTATTTATCAAAGCAACTTTCTATTTGTTTAGCGTCGCGGTTTCAACCCGAAGTTTGCGCTCAACCAAAGTTCGTGTTTCATAGCTTTGACGGACGAGCACACGAATGGCACGTTTCGAAACTTGTATTATGTGCTTGATATACTGAAATTGTATTACGTGCCTCATATAGTGACAAACAGTCGCAAAGCTATATTGTATTAGATCGAGACATTTTGAAACTTAATTTGTGCAGAGGTTTTATTGACAAAACTAAATTTTAATGAAAACAATACTACTCTGGAGACCGAACGTATTTCTCTAAACGCCTCTTAATTATACTTATAACACGATAAATGGATAGAAGTAATCAAGAGGCTCAAATCAACACTAATTGAAAGCGTTAGGCACGGGCATATTGGTGGTGTTACCATGCTACATGACTAATGAATAATACTTGTATACAGGTTTGCTATTACCACTAATTTTATGGTGAATAAAATCACCGTGAGACGACCGGCGTATTTCAAGAAAGACATATTTCTAGTACATACCTCATCTGCCAACTCACACTTGTTGAGCGTGATTGGTAAAGGAATACTTTGTGATTGCCCAGAGTCCCAGCAGTGGGAATAAAAATCTATGCATATGCATAACAATTTTTTTACATTAAGGGCGTGTGGGCCGTAATTTTGAATTTTTAAAACAACTTTAAGACCTTTAAAATAGTTTATTAAACTCTGAAAAAAAAAATGTAATAGTTAAGGATCTAATCTAGTGCAATTTGCAGTCAGTAACACGATTTAATGAATTTTACTTGATAGAAAAAAATCCCAAAGTTACCCCTTTTCAAAAAGGTTTTTCAAGTTTATGACTAAACTAATGAATTTATTTACTAAATTTTTGTACTCAACGAAAGCCACTAAAAAAGTTATAGATGCATTCGCAGAGTTTGACTTGATAAAAAGTATCAGTTGTTCACTATGTTTTAATATCTACCATATACATAGCGCGCCGTTCGGCAGGCCTGATCAGTCGCGTTTCGGCGCTCACAGACGACGGGTCTGTGCTTGATTTTGCAATTTTTACAACCGATAAATTTTAAATATTACGATCATAGTGCCACAGTATAACAATATCAGTAGGTATTACTAGTGAAGCACGCTATGATCTTGATTTTTGATACCGTTTTCATTGGAATTGCAAATAGACGCTGATAATAATTAATACGCTGTTTACTTTATGTTGTAGACCAAAAGGGGAGTCTCAAAAAACAGACGTCGATAATACATCAGTAAAAAAGTCAATGCGGATGCAATGGAAAATAGATAAGTATCGGTAAACTATTCGTCCGTTCAATCAGCGATCGGGATAAGCAAATAATGAGTGGGAAGAAATCCCCTGCGTAAATCCCTTAAATTAAAGGCAAGTTAGGTATCATTTGATTATACCTAACTTGCATTTATATGCCATTTAGGTGAATTCTTTGGTAGTAAGGTACTTAGTACTTGGAAGAAAAGTCCTCACATACAGATTTTACCACTTTGGAAGAGACTTTCGCGCAAACTATTCAGTTTAGAAAAAAAATGTTAGGAACTTCAATGCAATTTTGAACACCTTTCCATAGATACACGTATGGTTTTGTTAGAATTTTTATTTTTTTATTTCTTTTTCAAGTTTGTGACACCACCAAAATTTATTGTTTTTTCTTTTTTTATGAAAATGTTAATATTGTTCATAGAAATTTAGACACTCAACCAAATTTGATAAGAAGCCTTTTAGGCAGTAAAATTACTCGTAGAATTTAACTCTGCACCAAATTGCCGATTCGTATTTTGTATATAAGGTTTAGAATCATTTCCTGAGCATAAAATCATAAAATAATAACAAATCCAGGTGGAGCTAGCTTCAAGCGCCAGCTCGAAAAAACGTTTTTGGCCGATATTCTGAAAAAGTTATAAAGCTTTTTTATTATTGATGAAAATAAAATTTCCCATCTTTTGTTGCCAGTAAACTTTTTTTTCGAACTTACCGATTACGATTTATTATGTCAAATTTGATGATAACAATGTAAAAATAATAAGTTGTGAATTCTGTTCCCAGTAGCATAAACATGTCCCTTTTTACCGGAATGGAAGAAGGGTTATGTTTTTCGCGCGTATCTTTTATGTTTGTAAATCTTTTATTTCCACATATCTTCCAAACGGCTGGATGGATTGTGGTAACTAAAATATTCTAAGACTGGTCTGACTCGCCAAAGTGTCCTTAGATAGTAGGTAATATTTTTTTACGTGTGGATTTTTTGTAGTCGGGGTTTTTGAATTAAAGTTATTCTATCATATTGCTCGTTGCTCGAATAAACAGCACCGTTCATCATCATGATTGAAGAGTTGAATGAAGAGTTTGGTCTCCACTTTTGTAATAAGAACAACTAAGCTGTGAAACGCATTGCCAGTGGGTTTTTGTCGAAGGTTCGAACCTTGGGGTTACGAGGTACACTGTGTTTGTTTCTATTAGAGAAACGCGTTCCATCGTAGACCACATCATTTTTATCCACTATTGTCGGCATCATCGCAATCGTATCATTAAATGGGTTATAAGTCGTAAACGGTAAGTTTTACAAAAAAGTTGACTAGCAACAAAACATGCAAAAATTTATTTTCTACAATTATTGTCAAAATATATAGTTTCCAAAATATCGGCTAAAACAGTTTTTTTCAATTGGTGTTTGAAGCTCTACCTGGATCTGTGAGCATTTTGTAATTTTATGCTCAGTAAGTGATCTTTCATAGAAAAAAAATGGATTTTGGAAAGTTGACCAAAAAACCTTCTATTTTTACTGGCCTTTCATTACGTTTCAGCACATTTTTTTTAATTTTTGACGAACTTATTAATTATTAGGAAACATTTTAAAAAGATGCATGAAATTGGAAAAGCCGTTCTTAACTTATAGTGTGACCAAAAAGAAAAGGTTGAGTTTTGTATATCTCCGAGTATAGAAATATTTCTAATAAATTTAATATTTCTTCGTTTATATATCAAAAAAACTCTTATCACTTCACAATTCACAAAATTGTTATCACTAACTAGTATAAACAAATCTTGAACAAAAAATGAGTTTAAATTACATAGTCCAATATTTTAATGTTATTTCTGCACTGTGGCACCGATTCCGCGGTTGGTGACGGTCGCGAGAACAACACAGCGTTATTGCCTAATTTGACAGAACTACCTGGCCTTAACTCAAATAAACACAAAAGTTTTGTGAAGTGTCACGTTGACTGAAAGTCATTTTTACGCAATATACAACGTACAATTATACGTACACAACGCCCTCGCAAAGTTATCCAAATAAACAGTTTTCGTCTCAACACAAATATTTTCGATAGCAAAATTTGCGGTAAACAGTATACGGAGCCATGGACAGCGTTGCGTGTTATTATTTTTACTAAAAATACCATCGAAAGAAGTTTGTAAATAATAATAATGTTCCTTGAATCTTGGGTGTATTTTGTAGGCGATTTCGAGGTAAGGGTATTTTTTCTCGTAAAAAAGCTTTCTTGGAAATTTTAAAAGCTTGCTTAAGTTTTGTTTCCACAGTTAATCTCAAAATTAACAACATTATAAAATATATAAACTTAGTTAATTTTCAGTCGTAGCAGCTCCAAAATAGTTTACAAATTATAATTATGAGGAATATTATACGCCATATTGCTTACCTCAAAGTTCCGACCACTTCCTAAGGCTGTGCTGCAAGGAAAACTTCTGCTGCTAGTTACATACACTACGTAATGTACGCATTCGCTAACAAAATAAACTTCGAAGTTCAGAGCTGAGTCAAGCCTTCTGCCACATATTTATGTATATAAGTGTAGAAGTACGTACTCAAGGAACACAGAAAAGATATATCTACTAATTTCTATGATACTAAACTAAGGTTTAATTCGCGAATAACTTCAGCTGTATCACACATATTGCGAAGATTGGACAATATATTTTATACTATGGTGAAGATAGACCTTAAGATAAGATAAGATACTCCATTTAACATAATATACCCGTTCTGCATAGAACCTGAAAAACAATGTCCGTTCAATAGTATGACGGTTTTTCGGATTGGTTGGAGATCGAATAAAAGCAAAGTCGTCTCCGATTTCCGTAAAACCCTGTAAAAGTTTGAATTTAAAAATAATTACAGAGAGCAGTTGGTCTCTCTTATGATATGCCTTGAATATGAATACCTTAATTATTACACCGGTTGACAAATTTTTGCTTACCCAAAAGGATGTTTGCAAATACTCGTTTTGGAGTGTCCCTTGTTGACATTAGAAAAGCATGTGATGGATCCAATAGTTTCCATAGACTGTCGGTTCGCGGAAGAAATGAACGGTAGAACCGAACGCTCTAGCATATTCAGGTAGTATATACATAGGTACGAGCCCTTTAAACCTGTACAAGGTTTTTCTAGGACAAATAGTTCCCGACACATTACAAGGTGAACATTAAAAAAAGGACATTACGTCGACAAAATACCTAAAATTATCACAATTGCACATTTCAACAGATATCAGCACACGTGCACCTAAGACAGTCGTATGGGTTTTAGTTCAATGTTAAAGCGGTTCGTGTTTTAATTTGCCCATATGAACCGCCGTAGTCAGCGCGCGCTGCATTCCTAAGATACAGGCTGCTCCCACTTCGTTGATACTTGGAAAAAATATTCCAACTTTAATATTTTTTTCGTTTAATTTTAGCGTTTGCACATAACATTTTTTTATTTAACAATTTCGACTCTGTAAGGAATCCAGAAGTTGAATTTAGGAAGCAAGACCACCGCCTTTCCAGAGACTTGTGCAGTACTCTATAGAAGGCGTACCGGTTCTAAAGCGAAAGTCACTGACCTGGTGGTATCATTTCGAACTATTCACAACAACGACCATAGATAAAGTACATATGTAAACTCTTTGATAACGACCTTCTTGAAAAAGTGTTTTACTTTAGCCCCTAAGTGATCCCGAAACCGGATCTCAATAGAAATGTTGGCTACAAAAATCTCCAGTTCTCTGCTAACTTTATGAGCTGCCAATAGCGACCTTTCAACAAGAAGAACTTTATTCACGGCGAAGGCACAAAATTGTCTCTTGGTGGCGTTAAAGATACCTGATTTCTGCTAACCATATAGCAGACGCTTACCCTAGAATTTCCTCACTATTATAACTCCATTAACAGATTATGTTCTTAATTTCCAACATAGCGTATATGATGAAAATAGCATGGATGACAACACAGAACTCTGAGCTAATATGATCTATTCTATGCCCTAAGGGACTCATGCATAGCTTTGAACATAGCGTCTAAATTAGAATAATTCATATCTGATTACGATTGTAGTTTTGTGCATAAATTCATGTAATGTGTCATCTTATTTTATAAATTGATTCTGCAGGAAGTTAACTGAGCAAAACCTGTATCAGGTATATATTATGCTTATAAACTGAATTTAATTTACCATAGGTCTTTTAAGATTGTTAAATAACGGTTATGAAGTTTCTTTCGTCCACACTCTTATCATTATTACTGTAATCAAATATTCACGATTTATTTATTTATAATATTTATTTATTAACTAAAACGGGCGTACAGACCAATTACATTAGTTACCCAAACCATCAAATACAATGTAGCTATATATCACATGTATACATACAAGTCCACTTATTAATTCAGTAGGTACAATTGTAATATACACAATTGTGCGATAAATAAAAATAACTGCGTTTTAAATTCGTAGTCAAAAAATATATATTTGAAAGTGTTACTTTTCTATTTTAGGTATTTTGACGTCACAAAGTCGAAGTCAAAGTATTTAATTCATAAATGTACAATTTACACGTCAAAGAAAAACAAAAGAAAGAGCATACAAATGTATACATTTTTAAAGTTTGATTAGCAATTAAGATAGAAAGCATTATAATAATAAAATATTGTGCAGAAAACTGTCAAGCATTATACGAGTATAATATGTCTTAACACTTAAACACTCACAAAATTTTAATTCAGTTTATATAATTTGGCGGTTACTTTTCTGTATATCTTGTGATAAAGTTGTGAAGGTCTACAAGATGTAGCATATTAAAAAAAATTCAAGAAGTGCAAAAAACACAAATTGAAAATAAACTCTACATCTTAAAATATTTTACCATTGTACGAGACATAACTGAATTTGATGTCGACTATTACATCAGAAATTACCCAACAAATAAAACCAATCAGGCGATTAATCGAAACGTAAATATACGTACTAACCCTTCCGAGCGACAAAATAGGTATTCAAAGAGAATCAGGGCTAATCCAAGTGGAGGCCACCGACGATTTGGCACGAGCCTCCTTAACTACTAATTGCACCATTCATGCTCTAACAACAGCTTCGTAGGCTATTATGACGTTAAGTGCTCATATTCTGAAACTAATTTTAGAAAGACAAAGTTGCTTTGCGATTCGATATAGTTACAATGATAGTATATAGACACTTTGCCTTCCGAAGTAAATGGGTTCTTGATCTAATAATTCAAACAAAACTAACACAGTTTCGCATTATCTATAAATTAATTATGTGTATTTCCGTTCAGTATCGATAAATTAAACGAAGTCATAAATTAATAAATTTCAGTACATTTATTGTAAGAATCTTATGTGTTCAAAGCTCTGTTATCTTCTGTACTATGTATACAAAAGTTATCAGTACATGATAAAGAAATGGTAATTTAGTAAAAAGTGTTTTGTTTTTGCCATTATAGAAGATATTTTTGGAAAAGAAATTTATTATTTTAGTCGAACACTCCCATACCACAGTTATTCTATTTTGCTTAAAATATATTTGTATTCTGATCTAACATTTTATTCTAGGAAAAAAGTCTATGTGATAATAAAATAAAAGGGGAGATAGGTTATTGCTATCAAAACCAAGTTTATTTTTAGTAAGACAGATATCCAAATAGTATCGCCCACCTCATCCACAACCGTCAACAACAAACACAAACAAAAAACAATTCTTAGAAAAACAATCGCTAATACTGGTTTCATTATCAATTAGAGTAATGGGAGCATAATACAAAATATTTTCTTTCATATCAAACGTTTATCGTATAACTTTATTACCTATCTACACATCTACTTAAAATCGGGTAGAGCCAATATATATCGTACTAACAATAAGGAAATTGAATGTTATTAACTACTAACAATAAGGAAATTTAATTATCTGTAGATCAATAAAATCCTTTAGATAATTAAGATTATCAAGCCCCCACCAGTTGAAAACTATATTCTGGCAATGTAGTCCCTAACCGGCACCGTCAGACCGTCACCACCAAACTATGTTATTACTTATTATATTACTTACTAGATGTCCGCCCCGGCTTCGCCCGTGGTACATTATATAGCACTCATCAGGATCCCGTAAATATCCAACGGTGAAAGAATGACTGAAATCGGTTCAGTCATTGAACTGACCTGACCTGAGAACATCGCTTTCAAACAAAAAACCTTCGGCTACCTGCTACGCCACCTGTCGGAAATTGGTCGTACCAACTCAGATTTTAGAAACAAATTTGATTAGCAAAGATTTATATTCAATGACGCAACAATAGACAAATGCTGTCATGTACAAAACACGGGACGAAAACTCTCAAAAATGAATATTTTTTCCCGTTTTTGTTACATTCTTGATTCATGCTCCGCTTCTTTTGATAGTAGCGTTATGTCCTATAGCCTATAGCCTTCCTCGATAAATGGACTATCCAATAGAGAAATAATCTTTCGATTCGGACCAGCACTTCCCGAGATCCTAGCGTTCAAACAAACAAACTCGTCAGCTTTATAATATTATTATAGATTAACATTTGCACTTTGAAAAACTCAGCGGGAAATTCGGAGCTCGATAAATGTCCTGTAATCCTAATAATACTATATATGGGAAGGTTTAGGTGTTTGTTGCAGAATTACGTTAAAAAGCCCGAAAATTTGAAGCTCAGATTCTAGTCTGAAATAGTACATAGGTTACTTTTTATGGCGGGAAAGTAACGGAAACGGGACTACTATGCGAATAAAACCGTCGGGTGCCAATTAATATTAATATTAGTATACATAATAAACAGTTCTAGGGATAACAGATATTGAAATTGGACCCTATATTTGGGTCATTGTGTTGATCGGGACAGTATTTTGTTCCACTCACCCTAATTACTGTCACCATTAGCGTGAATGGAGCAAAAACTTTCCCGACCAATTCAAAGACCCACAAACAGGTAGAAAGTTCGGTAACCTTGATATGACACGATTGTCCTAAAATGGGTTTTGTGATTGTACGTGACATAAGTGGGGTCTTTCAATAATTTAAAAACCGTGCTATATTCAAGATGAGAGTGAAGCGTAAACCAAATAAATTGAAAACCATGTTATATATGTTATGTGAGGATCCATGTTATAAAGTACTACAGAATGTATCTGTAATCTGTGGTTCTGCAGATTTGTAGAATTTGTTACAATGGATCAGCTAGAACACTCAATTCATTTTTTGGGGAATAGTAAAAGTGCAACCATAAGACTCGAACCAGTTTTCTTAATTACCTTTTACGAAGAAAAATCTTACAGTAAATAATCGATAACCAATATGAAGCTCAACCAAAAGCTCATTTGCTAAATTGAAATCGTGTTGCACTATCGTGGATTCATAATGACCTGCAGCTGATAACAATCTATGACATAGCGGATCGATGAACGCTGACTCACAACGTGATAACGAGCTAAAAAGTTAATACAATGACTGCTAAATATAGATCGGAATATTTATTACTAGCAGCCCTCCACGGCTTTACTCACGTAGGTAGTTCCTGTTCCCGTTATTTCACTGGGCTAAAATAGCACATGTATTTTTCCAGACTATAATCTATGTTCCAAATTTCAGTTAGTTCCGTTCATACGTTATGACGTAATTGAGCAACAAACATCCAAATATTGACATTTGAAATATTAGTAGGATAATATTTTTTAATAAGACGATTCAAATCGCTACCTTTTCAGTTATTTCACTGAAAACATTGGCAGCCTTCAAACCAAACCGCAAGCAGGTAATCACACCATGAGTTTTATATTTATCACTGTTTATCGATATTTATATGTTTAAAAAGATTCCTATTATTGATGAGGTCTATGTTACTAAGTACTTTATTCAAACTAGTAAAAGCACATTTATGTACTCATTATTAATATTACTTGAGACGTATAAAATTATCAATTTATAACAACAACACTGGGAGGCTAGAAAAGATAAAAGTTACAGTATAATATAATAAAATAATAGTTAGCAAACAACTAACATTTAATTTAATTCTCATTCTGATAAATTCAGTCACTGAAAGTATTCGACGCAAAGGCTTTATGCATGGAAACATAAAAGCAATATAATTGATACCGTCAGCGGCCCCGGTGAAAACGGATTTATTCGACAGCTGGAAAGGGGAAGCGGCGTAAGTTAAACGGTTTGTTTGTTTTGGATACTGCGACCTATTCTGTGTACAGGAAGGATGTGGGAATCTACCGTTGTGTTGAAAAACTTTACGATACTGTCAAGAGAAAGTTTAGGTTTAGGCAGTGGGTGAAAATTATGGGCTGTATTAGCGGACGTGTTCAGTCTTCGGCTGCGATGGTCGTAGGACCATCGCGATTGATGAGCAGTTGTGTACAACCACACTTTAAACGACTTCAAAAAAAGGAGAAGGCGCTCAAAAGTTTTAACTCAAGGTTTCATGTTTTTTTAAAGAATGTTACGCGATTGTTCTTGTTTATGAATTGAACAAACTGTTTGTTTTTGTTAGTTTAGAGAAAATTTAATTATTCACAAAGTTTTCCGGGGTAAATCATCGATTTTTAATAAATAAACAAATATTGGTGGACATTTCACACACAACAATATCGGATCCTAAACTAAGCAATGCTTTTATTGTGGAAGCTAGATAGCTGATACAATACTTATTAGTTTTTCTTTAATTGGACAGTCTTTAGTAACAAAACTAAAATCATGAGAACGCTACATACCTAACTAACTACTCTACACTAAGCACATCCGAATTATCCATAGATCAATGAAAGCCTACAGATAATCAGGATGTTCAAGCCCACTACCCGTCGGAAGCATGCCCAGCATGCTGACGGCATAACCACGCTGAATGAAATATAGTTGAAAATACACATATGTACATACTCGTAACATACATAGAAACACCTAGACACAGGACCAATAACTGTATTCATCACATAAATATTTGAACTAGATGAGAATCGACCCCACGACCCTCGGCTTCGCAGGCAACTTACTACCAAGTAAGCCACAAGTGGTGAATATTTTTGTAAATACATCTTTCAGGCTTTCACGCCATGCCACGTTTGTTGAAAAAATATATCCTATAGACTGAAAAACGTCTACTGTATGTAACTTATGACGTTTTCTGATGTTCACATTCAGTACATTCTTTCTCATGCGAAAAAAATATAGGATTATTATTATAGTATAGGATTAAACATAGAAGATGAAAGTTTATAAATATGTACTAAAATTTGAAACTGTTCTTTGGGGTTTTGCTTAGATATTAATAAATATTTCAACCAAAAATTTTAAAAGTTCTGGTAACGTATTTGGCAAAAATAAATTATCGTAAAAAACTAGGAAGTCACGTAAAAAACTTTGGAGTGCAGCTAGTAGAATATAATCCACATATTTATTTTCGCCCTTACCACACCTACGAACTTCTTTGTTTTCGAAAGAATTCTTTCAGAAAGATATCATTGATGTTTTGCCTTGGATTGTATGAATTCTCAGCGAATATTTCTCTTAGTAAAATCGCTAGGCCATCGCTTGCTCGTATCTTCAAGCTGTGCTAGGTACATAAAATAAATATTACACCGAAATATCAAGTAGGCTTATTACGACTTCAGAACGAAGGAGTAAGGCGCAAGAATAATAAATCTAAAACCAAGGTAAGACGTTTTATTTTCGTAATATAACCCGGGTAAATAGAAGTGTACTCAAGGCATGTCTTTGACGGGCGTCATATCTTTCACGAGACATCGCCTCTTCATTTATCTTCCTAATCGGGACGTATTTACCGTGTTTTTCCACGGGCACGTATTGAGAGCGAAAAATCGGATCTTGCTTTTAGAAATTCCTTTTGATTAATTGGTTTCAGTACTAACAGATTATTTTGCCGGTGTACCTACCTATGTCTGTACGTTTCATTGTTACTTTTTTATACCCAAGGCTTATTTTACATAGTGCAACAATAAATATATTCTTATACCTATTCTTAAGTTTGTATATTAACAACGAATAACGTCTACATACGTTTGAAATTTTGAAAATATATTAAGTCATTTGCACTTTTTTAGGGTTTCGTAAAACGTAAGAACGGAACCGTTATGGATTCGTCATGTCTGTCTGTCTGTCTATCCGTCTGTATGTCGCGAAAGACACTTCCAAAGTGGTAAAATGTATTCTCCCACCCCTGTAACTTCTAAAATAAGAGAATGATAAAACTAAAAAATATATATATGATGTACATTACCACGCAAACTTCCACGGGAAATTTATTTGAACTCGATCTATTTGGTAGTTTTTTTAGTACGGCATAAATACACTATTATGAAAACATCGATCAAAGTTACAACGAAAAACAAGAACTTATTTTTATGTTACTTGTTGCTACGAAATCCTTCATGGGCAAGTCCGACGTTCACTTGGCCGTTTTTATTATAACAATTCTTGGTGATAGGACTAGCAAAACATGCTCCTGATGATAAGCAACGCGTTTCTCCATTGCAGTACAGTGATATACGGCTCTTAGAACATGAAGAGTCCAAATCAATGCCTTGCTCTACACTGCGCTGAGTCAGTACTCGTAGTATAAGAATACCTATTTATCTTTTAGCCCTGTAATATCTTTGAAAACATAGCCCTTCAAACCCAGACACAGTAAAATTAGCACAATACTGCTTGGCGGAGGCATAGAATGTCTAGAATATAAGAGTCCATTGAAAATCGTACATAATATGTCAGAATGTGCCAGTATCGCAGTGATCGCAATCGGTCCCTTTGTCTACGATCGGTTTGTTTTTGATTTTTCTATACATAATGACATTCTTTGACATTGCTCACACGGCTGAACTGCAAGAGCTACTACTGCAAGACCTTGGACTCTACATGAAACCACACACTTGTCAAAGTCCATAACATTATCCTGCTGAAGCACAAGACGTTAGCGTAATTGTACTCATCAAACATATCACACTAACATAACACAACGGGATAGAAGCCAGAAATTAATAGACGATGAATCAGATGACATATTTATGATGTTGTATCACAAATATGTCATCTGATTCATCGTTCATCATTCGATTAAAAGTTAAAAATAAAAAAGAAGAAGACTTTATCAGCTGACTATAATTATCATTGTATAAATTCAGACCAATAGAAACTGCGTTGCCAGACATATTGCATGCCTCTAGAAGAAGAGGCCAGTTTGTATGAGTCAACTATTTAAATGTTTTGTATCATCTTATCTTACCTGCAAACAGCAATAAAGATTTTTGTATTTGTATTTGTCCGGAAAGGCCCGAATACATATAAGTACACGTTCCTACGACAGAATACCGAGTCCCTTCTTCAACGTCGAGAATAACCGACACGTCATTTTATTTTAGGATCTTTCACTGCATCGTATCGGCACAGGTCAAGTGTTACTACGTCCCGGGTCCATTCTGAGCCAGACACTACAAGACACCTCACCTTGACTCCATACACGGTGTAAAGGTGAGACCGCACTTGGATACTCTGTGCGCCTCAAAACAGTGATGAAAAAGAAAAAGTATTCAAAGGTTGTTAACAAAACAAAATATAATGTTTAGGGTTTTTTCTGTCTAAAATGCCTTGTAGAAACTCTGGCCCACCGATCGGGATGCATTCTAGCTACATGACCCGCCCACTTCCATTTAAGTTTGGCAAACCTAAACCCTACGTCTGTAACACGTGTAACGGAACGTAGTATGGTGTTGCGAACACGGTCTTGTCTTTTAATAACTAAAATACTACGTGCCACTGCTCGTTGACAAACTCCGAGGTTGCACCCCGATCGGAGGGCCAGAGTTTCTACGGAGTGGACGGCATCGGTCAGTCGACCCCAGGGTCGTCCTCCAACCTGATGGAAGGACGAGCTCGGAGCGTTTCAAAATGATTGGACCATGGCAGCTCAGGACTGGATAAAGTGGAGGTAATTGGGGGATACCTTCACCCAGCAGTGGGGCAATGGAGGTTAAATAAA
This sequence comes from Ectropis grisescens, assembly GCA_017562165.1. NCBI lineage: Eukaryota > Metazoa > Arthropoda > Insecta > Lepidoptera > Geometridae > Ectropis > Ectropis grisescens. The sequence continues at coordinate 16,715,411 of CM029787.1, read as the reverse complement.
AAAAAATGTCTTGTAAATTTCAGGAATCGAAATCCAATAAAGTTGAGTAGCATACCATAAAAAACTCCGGCACTAAACTTAATGTCTGATGATGTAATGTTTTTGCCAATAATTCATTTGTGGTATATACTGTTATACTGGATTTAAAATACTTCGAAATACTGTACTCATAAAAGTATTGCAGGACATTCCTTACACAAGACTAAGCAAAGCTTGTTTTCGTGCAGCCAGATAACTGATGTAATAGTTTTATAACTGTAACACATTCTAATAGTACCTAGAAACCCCCAGACTCAGAACAAATATTTGTATTCATCACATAAACGTTTGTCCTGGCGGGGAACCAAATCCGCGACCTCCAGCTCAGCGGGCTATACTACCTACTAACTAAGCCTCAAGGCCAGAACATATCTATTTATCTCCATTCCTTCTAATTCCTTACTCTAAAACGTAAAAAAATCAGTAAAATACCTAACTCTGACAAATATAAAGAAAAATGTATTCTGTCCGCAGACATAAACTTTTCTTTTATTATAGTATCGGGGAATATCTTTTCAGATTACTTATGGTACAAGACAAAGCAAATATCAGGAATAGTACAAAACAAGTACTTAATTTTAAAAATTGGTTGTCTGTAAAGTCGGTTGGTTTATGGACGATAGTTTCACGTCATAATAAAACATTGATATATGCGGCGCAAGCGTACAATGAGCGTAACGGGACATAACGGGGCACTTTTTCGTGCATGCAGCGGGCGTTCATCGGTTTATTAGACGTTGTAACGTCAAAAATAGCTCGGCTTTTTGTAAAATCTATTAAAATTAATTAATAACTACCTACTACAAACGACATTGCAACTTTCCGATTTGAAAACCGCAAGCCGAACTTAGGAAGCAGTAGATATTTTAGAAAGATTCTTAAAACCCCAACGGTAATTTTCAATCAAATTACTCTTTTTCCTGCTTCTAAGTAGGTACTTACCTATTTTTTGTAATAAGAGTAAGCGACTTAGTGCGAATTAACCACGAAACAGTATAAAAATACTCACAAAAGGAAGTCTTGCTCCCAACTTGGGGTGGGACCCTTAACTGTCACCGTCGTCGACTTGACATTCTGTAGCTTGAGTGTCACGTACGTGTTAAATTGTGTTGCTGCGAACAAAAATAACACATATTAACATAGAGCCACGGTTTAAATTACATAGCGGAAAGTGTAAATGAGTGACAATGGATGAAAGGACTTACAACAAGCATCAGGTTACACTACGACCAATTTATTTGCAGGTTCGAGTGAGGGAGCCACTGTTCTGTGTATTATAGTTTATTTTTTGAAGTAATTTTCTTTTTTCATTTTTTTACTTCTTTAAAAGTTGGTCCGCTGAAAGAGCTTTATTTTCCACGGTGTGGTTAAAAGAGTTAATGTGGATAGCAAACACGTGTGGGTGTGTTTAAATGTTTGTGTTGGTACGAGTATATACGCTGTGTTTGAACAGTTAAGCAGAGAGGACAGTGAGGAAGGATTGATATAAATGATAACAGCGAATAGGATTTGAGAAACTTCTGTTGAAATTTAGTTTAAATAATTTATTAACACAACTTATCTACTTTTAAGCTTACCTTGTATACCAACATAGCGCGCCTTTTTTACTGCAACAAAGAAAAAAGTGTGTTAAACATTTAATTGGTACTCTTTCATTACTTCATACCTTTACCGTTAAATTTATCGCTAGACTAAATTTAAATTTAAAACACTACTGTGTTCCGGTGTGAACGGCTTTATTGTCAGAGAGATAAATCATCCTAAATTTTAGGAAATCCTAAATTTTAACTCTTCATAGATATTTAAATAATTAGATGCATGACACCATGCTCTTATAAACAGGAATGTTACGTCATGTGTTATGCACATCCAGCTCGTTCCGATACTCAATTTTTTTTTAATCACTCGCTTCATATATCCACATTTAATTTAAGTTTTAACCTGAATAAGTTAACAACATTGATCGATTTAGGTACTTTTATACAACTAACTTAGCCAACATCTAGTCTTAAATCTAAACACTTTCGGTTGCATTTCATAGATTCAAGCAGTTAAATTTAGTAGGATGTAGCTCATATTTATAAATCCATGGTAAGCCGATTTATTTCTATTTTGTCGCACCTTTACATTATTATAAGTACACACAGACTTTAGTCTAGTTATAGAACGTAAGGTTGCACAGAAAACTTGAACTACGAAAGAACGTAGTAAGAAAAAACCAACATTACATATATTATATATCTTATAACATAGAATATATTAACGTAGCACAATATTATGTATTTATAGCTATAGCTATACTGCTATTATGGATATCGGTCATGCGAACTTACACTTAATTACTTAAGATTTCATGCATCCAAAAAGCGTCTAATGCACCTCTCCGATGCTACACCGCTATGTCTATTGACATAGCATAGACTTAGCATATTGGTTTTGTAGTGGTAGGACTCTTGACAGAGTCCGCCTGGGGAAGTACCACACCTTTACCAGTTATTCTACCGCCAAGCAGTAATGTGGAACCATTACTGTGTTCCGGTTTGATGGGCAATGTTTCCAAAGAAATTACAGGGCTTAGAGATATAACATCTTTTATCTCTGGGTGACGAGCGCAGTGCAGTTCTACGTAATAATTTGGACTCCTCATGTTCCAATAGCTGCGTGTCACTGAGCTGTTATGTGGCAGGCATGTTGCTAACCATCAGGGGCATGTCTTGTAAGTCATGTCACTCTTTATATTTTTTTAATTGGTGACACAAACTAGTAAGATTTCCCCCAGCACATAAAGTGCTAAAACGCAGTTAAAGAAATTGCCTCTTCAAAATATACTTCAGAAAATGATTATGGTAAATATTTTTTTCGGAATATATAAATATCAAGTTTATAATAATAATCATCATTTCAAGTCATAAACACTCATGACTTACATAAAATGGAATACAATTATAATTTCAGGACAGTCACCTTACATTATATTACATTAATAAAAACAAAATATAATAAAAACATATTAGTTTTAGAGCGTAGTTATTACAGTGAGCCCTTTTAGTTTACATACACCCTTTCTGGTTAACGCTGTTATAATATGATTTATGCACGTCCTAGAAAGCAGTTATGGGCAAAAATGTTTTTTTACAGTCTGCCACCCGTCGCAACGGTCGCGTGCCACACGTTATGTTCAAAAATAGTAGCATAATCGATGGAGCATGTTTAAAATGCTTAAATTCTTTGTGGTCAGTAAAGAAGTTGAAGCTGCAGCATAAAACAACACAATTTGCTAGAATTATGTCAAGGTTTAACATACTCCTCATTTCTATTATTACGTTGTTGTAATAGTGACCTAACAACGATATAAATGGTCTGTTAAATGGTTTAAGAAGACTAAGTTAATTTAAAACTGTATTATAAGTACTGCATACTTAAATAGCTACTAACATTGAGTACATTAAGTTAAGGCTGGTCTAGTCGAGAGAACGGCACCTACCGATCTGGAGACCCCGGGTTCAAACCCCACACGCACCATTCCCTTTTCGAAGTCATGCGCGTAATGCCGCTAACTTAAAACGGTGAAGGAAAACACGTGAGGAAACCGATATGTACCTAGAACCTTTCGAAGTTATGTGTCATCCAACAGCACGCACTGGGTGGGGTGGATTATGGCCTTAACTCTCTCCTTGGGAGAGAAGGTCCGAGTCCCAGTAGTGGGAACATTTAGTGGGCTGTTGATGATGTAATTAATAATATATTTTAATATATATATCTAACTGATTTTCTTCATAAATATTGATACGAGAATACTAGACTAGCTTCACACAACTCTGAAAGATCAGTTTTAGCGTATTAAACATACGTCTATGGATAATTCAAATGTGAGTACATAAACTGAAGACTGGATAGAAGTGGTTGAGATGATCAAGCCCACTGCCAGTCGCAAACGTGCCGAACACGCTGTCAGAATTGTTACTCTGAATAGTAATGATAGATAGATAGATAGATAACTCTTTATTGTGACACAAGAACAGAAATATTACAGTAGAACACTTATGAACTAGCACCACAAATGGCGGCCTTATTGCTTAGAGCAATCTCTTCCAGGCAACCAGCTTAAAGGAAATTCGCCTACAAACATGGTTAGGCGAAGCGAGGTGACACTTTTCCTAATACTAATAATTAAATACTACAATATAAAACAAATTAATACATAATATACACAATCATCCAAAGTATAATAAATAAAAGTGAGTCTAATACATAGGAAAATACAACTTATATTAATTAGGAACATAACCTACAACCCCGAAAACAAAATCATGACTAATTAGTAACATAACAACAGAAAAAACAAAAGTGACAAGAAATAGCGCCGGAGAACTGCATTAGTTACGATTAACTGGTGACGACAGTCGTGCATTGTGATAAGTAAAATTTCTTTACATTGCTCTTAAACACGTTTAAAGACTGCGACTGTCTTATAGAAGCCGGTAAGGCATTCCACAAGCGAACAGCCTGGACGGAAAAAGAATCTTCATAAAAAGATGTTCTGTGTGATGGAGTGACGAGGTTAAGCGCTACTGCCGCTCTCAGAGGAAGGGGACGTGAAATTTCATGATAATAGGTAAAACGCTTCTTAAGGTACGTCGGGGAGGCAGGATTAAACAGAACGGTATACAAAAATGACAGAATGTGAGCATTTCTGCGAAGGCGGATAGGAAGCCACTTGAGCTTAGTGCGAAATTGAGAAACGTGGTCATATTTCCGCAGACCAAAAATAAACCTTATGCAGAAATTTTGAAGGCGCTCAAGCTTGTTTAACTGTTCCTCTGTGAGATCCAGGTAACAAATGTCGGCATAGTCAAGGATAGGAAGTAGGAGAGATTGGACAAGCGCAATTTTGGTAGACGTTGGAAGAAAGTTACGTAGTTTCATCAATGCCCCCCCTGCCGCGGCATACAATTTTTTACTAGTAGCTTGAATCTGCGGACCCCAGCTCAAACAACGATCTATAGCAATACCCAGATTCTTGACAGTGGTGCTGTAGGGTATTGTGACGCCATTAAAATCAATTTTGGGAGCGTTAGCCAATCAATGCAGGATATTTGTCTAGAACTACCCAAGATGATAGCCTGCGATTTGCTAGGATTTACATGCAGACCATAACATTCGCCCCACTTACAAACATAAGCCAGATCGACATTAACAGTGTTTATAGCCTCAGAAATGCTGGAAAGAGGAGCATGGGAATAAATTTGAAGGTCATCAGCATACAAGTGATAGGAAGACGAAAAGTTAAGGGAAATAGAATTGATAAAAAAGGAAAAAAGCGGAGGAGATAGGACACCACCCTGGGGTACACCGGCAGACGTCGGACACCAAGAGGACGAAGCATCCTCAAGGTGAACCCGCTGTCGACGACCACAGAGATAACTATTAAACCAGTCAGTAGCAGAAGAAGAAAATTAGAGGAGCGTAGCAAAGCCAGGAGAACATCGTGATCGACGGTATTGAATGCATTGCTGAAATCAAGGAGGACCATAACAGTGAGATTTCGATTTTCCATAGAAAAACGGATGTCATCTGTGATTTCAACCAAAGCGCTGACCGTACTGTGCCCCTGACGAAAGCCTGACTGGAAAGGATTTAATAAATTATGACTGGAAAGGTACGTGTTAAACTGATTGTGGGCTAGACGTTCGAGAACCTTAGACAAAAAAAGGGAGGATTGATATAGGTCGAAATTCGGAGAAAGATTTAGGGTTTGGTTTTTTGGCAGAGAAATAATTTGAGCGTCTTTCCAAGCAGAAGGAAAAACACCAGTAGAAATAGATGTATTGAAGATGAAACAAAGAGCAGGAAGGAAGTGTTCAAGGAAAGGGACCAACATGTTGCGACTAATGCCATCGCAACCTACTGCATTAGAAGTGATTGACAGGACGCTCTTTCTGACCTCGTCAGCAGAAAACTCCTTGAAGAGAAAGGGTGAATTATCTGGGATAGGCAAGGTGGAAAGAGAGAGAAGGGTGTTGGTTTTGGTTTGGATATCAATATTCGAAGAGGAAGAGAAATGGAGGTTAAGCAAATTGAGGTCAATATCCCGGGGTATATTATCCAGTCTAGATTTACCGATTCCCATTGACCTCAGAAATTTCCACACCTTAGCTGGATCATCATTATTGACAGAATTGTGAACGTGACGTCTTAAAGCATCTCTACAAGCAGTGTTACAACGATTTCGGGCTTTTACATAGACTGCCTTACTTTGGTCTGTCGGATGACACTTGTGTCTGATTCTTTCAGAGTCTCTTTTATGCATTAAGAGCTTGATGTCGTTGGTGAGCCATGGAGCTGGAAGGTGCTTCATTTTCATGGGTCGTAAAGGAGCATGCTTATCGTATAACTTCATTAAACTAGAGTTGAAAAAGTCAACTTGATCATTAACTGAATCAGCCTCAAAAAATTGGTGACCAGTCAACATCTGGAACACCCGCTTCAAATGCCTCTCTATCCATTCTACCGAAATTGCGCTGAAGAATAATTGTATAATAAATATAATACAAAAATAATAATTGTATAATATGAAGAGTAATGGTTAATTGTGTCAAATAAATTCTATCTGGCCTCCATATTACCTACAATCTTTGCTTAGTGTGGGATCAGATAATGTTGTGTGTGAATTGTCCACCAATATTTACTCATTTATTTAATTCCGGTATTTTCCGGTCACTGGTAGCGCCCACCAAGCAACTGAAATATTTTTTAAAGATGAGACGAGGTGTTACATCAACATACCACATCATTCTATGATTTACACAGAGTATATTTAAAAAATGTATGAGTGTGTGGCTATTTATTATACGCAAACAAGAAGTTTTTTACGAAGAACGCTACTTCACATGAGACCACCTACCATAAGCATATTTAAAAAAACGAGACTGACTGCCTTAAGCTTCGTTAAAAAAACTAGACGCCATTTTTTTTCTTGTAATTATTTCAGTCCAATTTATTGTTCATTCCAATTATTATATGTATTCATTATTGTTTGAATTGTGAAGACACGATTAAATTAACAAAAAATAATACTTACTAATGTTTATACTGAACAAAAAACCAGTTGCCGTTCACATTTTACAAGTGTTTTACTTCTTTCCAACTGTGCATCGGAATCATAAGAAATAGCTTAGCAACTTGTTTTATGGCAACTAAAACGACTAACTGGGTATGTGGTAAGTTTTCAACTTTCTTCGTAACTAACAGAAAAATGCCACGGTGTATATTATAACAGTCGGACTGAAAGGTAAAATAAACGGTGTTTATTTGTGGACAGAACAATACTAATATTATACTCATGTGTGCAAACGACAATTTCAATCGTCGTTTGCTCAACAAAAAATCATTGACATAATAGATCTAGGTGTGATAAAAGAAATTGATTTGCGATGGGATAAGATTTAACGTATCTAAAGAAGCTTTACTTTAATGAAACCATTTTAATTTTTAAAGAAGATTTTGTCGGTGGTTTTATTTAACCTACTTAACTCTACTTATTGATAAACAAAATCTCCATATAGTTCTAATAAAGTTGAAATTAAAATTGGTCCAGAAACCAAACAGTAAATTGGTTCAGAAAGCAGAAATTCCTCCAGAAGTAACATTCGTACCGCGTAGTGTCATTATTCAAGTCTAAATAGTTATAGCTAATCTCTGTGGGCTGGCACTATAATGCAAAAACTTTAACTACCCGCAATCTGTATCAATTTATCAACCCTTGGCAACTGCGTAGCCGCCCTTATCTCCAACTTGGGAAGTTAGCTCATTGAAAACCGCCCCTGCCAACGAAGGCAAAAACTTCAGGTTACGGAAAATGAACTGTAGTTCGACTAAATACTTTTTGTACAATGCGTTTTCCAGAAGTTTTACTTAAGCTTGTTAAGTACTGCACAAAGCGTAACTTTTTCGTTACTAATGTGACTAAATTAATTTTATTTCAGCGATTAACGCATCAATGATTATTATCGATTGATGAATAAATAAGTAGATACTTTTCTATGTCGTCTTTGTCTGCGGTACATAAAAGAATCGTATGGTGTTTAAAGGCGGTTCATTTATTTATTATTCTATTTAATATTCTAAAATGTCGTGATGTAATTTGGCTATCAAAAATATTTTTACTTTTTATGAGTAGTATATTGTTTATTGAGTACATACACAATATAGTATTATGCAAATTAAAATTGGTATTGAGTTAAAATATTTTATATTTATTTATTTAGAAACCTTTTCTAGGATACAAAATTACCTGCAATAATAAATATGAACACATACTAACAAAGTTATAATAAGTAACCATGAGACCAGGTGCTACCAAAAGTAAGTGTATAGTAACAAAACTGCAAGATGAAAATGTAAATTATTCGAGACTAATCAGAGGATGGCTAGAAATTAATGTAATAGGTATACATAATGTAGCCATCGCATAATCTTTAGAGTTTCAACAGCTAATCAAAAAATTTCACCAGTAATATTACCACGATGAATAGGACCTTGATTCGGCCAACTTTCCAAGCCTTAAACATCGTTTCGCATTTCTGGAATATTTCACAATTTTCTGTCGCATGTTTCCAAATAAAAATTACCGCAACGGTCACAAAGGCGAAGCACCGAGTCGAGTATAAGGTATGTAAATTTGTTCTACCAGAGGAGTTTGAATATAGAGAGGAATGTCAAATATTTTTGCTCCCGAAATTGTTAGAGGGATATCGTTAAAATAAAATTTGTAATGCCAGGGCCTGGTCGTTGAAACAGACGTTTTAAGTGCTCAGTATGGCATTTGGAGTCGATTTCAGATGGGCAATTTAAGATATTTTACTTCAAATAATTCTGCAACAATAAATATTTATATATTGACTGGCTTAGTGGGAAGTAACACTGCCTGCGAAGCCAAGGGTCGTGAGTTCGATTCCCATCCAGTGCAAACATTTGTGTGAAGAATTCAAATATTAGTAATAATAGTGTAAGTAGTTAGTTAGGTAGGTTTGTAGTGTGGTGTAGTTCTCATTGTATTACAGTTTTGTTAATGAAGTATTAAAAAAAATGTACTGTGTCTGGGTGTTTCTATGTATAATAAGTATGTATTTAACTATGTAAGTATTATATCGACTATCTGGCCGCCCTAGTACAAGTTTTGCTTAGTTTGGGGTCAGATGGTGTTGTATGTGAATTGTCCGCCAATATTTATTTTATTTGTTAAATATATTTAACATACTTTACAAAGCTTTATCTGGCCTGATACTGTGCAAAGTTTAGCATGTTTTTAAGCTTGTATTCGTTCTGTGGGATTGCTGATGTGTTAAACTTGTATTTACAAACATGCATAGAGATGCATAGAGATCAAGCAGTCCCCCACGGTTTCACGCACGTAGTTCCCACTCCCGATACTTTATAGAATTTTCTATTTATATATCTTCAAAATTTTAGCCTGAATTGTTCAGGCATTCTGACGTTATTGAGCAGCAAACATTCAAACTTTCGTGTATAATATTAGTAGGATACAGAGGTATAAAGTTATAGATTCGATTCTTTAAATGTATGTCTAGTGTATATTATTTTGATTGTTTATGTATTAATAAGTAAGACTTTTATAATAAATAAGTATATAAATTATTGTTTGTCTTGCCACCGTATTCCCAACATTTACTCAAGGGTCACGTGAGTCATATCACAGTAAAACTTTGAGGAAAGTCAAATTAATATTAGAATTTGTTTTTTTGTCAACGAATTCAATGGTCCAGTTTTGTCCAGATTAAATGAAGTTTTATAATACGATTGGATGTTATAAGATTGCTTTACAAGGTCCATTTGAGAAAGTTACCATACCTCTGCCAGTTAATTAATCGCCAAGTAATAAGGAGCAAACATTATTGTGTACAAGATTGAAAGGCAATGCTTTTAGCAAAATTGCTGGGGAACGAGATAATTTATCTTATATCTCCGGCTCTGTGCTACTTACCAGTCGGCGATTTCAGCTCTATGAAAATACTACCTCTATCTACATAGCGCTGTGTTTTAGAGGTACAACTACATATATCAAGACTAAAACCAAAAAAATCGCCAAACATATATTGCATACATCTCGAAGACGCCAGTTTATACATATCTTCTGTTAAATTATTTTGTATCATGTTATCCTAACAGCAAACAACAATAAAGATTGTTATGTTCGTATTAGCATAAAAAATAGCATAAAATAGCCTGCCTGCTGTTTCATGCACGTGAAATATACGAAATAACTAGTCCCAGAAGAACTGCATTTTTCTTTAAAAAATAAATACAATAAAGGGCTAATCTAGACAATAATCTATCTGAGTTCCAAAACTTCAACACGTCAACTATCAAATTCTTATAGTGACAAACATCCAAATATCTATACTTTCACATCACCCTAATATTATTTTAAAGCAAAAGTTTGTGGGTTTGTGAGTGGATGTATCTCTACATATTTCTGTAACGGCTGAACGAACTTTTACCCAACAGATGTGAGGGCAAAAAAAAAACTATTTGCTCTCTATGAAAATACTACCTCTATCTACATAGCGCTGTGTTTTAGAGGTACAACTACATATATCAAGACTAAAACCAAAAAAATCGCCAAACATATATTGCATACATCTCGAAGACGCCAGTTTATACATATCTTCTGTTAAATTATTTTGTATCATGTTATCCTAACAGCAAACAACAATAAAGATTGTTATGTTCGTATTAGCATAAAAATAGCATAAAATAGCCTGCCTGCTGTTTCATGCACGTCGAGTGACAAACATCCAAATATCTATACTTTCACATCACCCTAATATTATTTTAAAGCAAAAGTTTGTGGGTTTGTGAGTGGATGTATCTCTACATATTTCTGTAACGGCTGAACGAAGTCGAATGAAACTAAAAACATATTAGGGACATTGACACACAGCCTACTTTTCATAACTTAAAAATTAACGGTTCTCGTGATGACACAAGTTAAATAGTGAGTTTTCGTGTATATGGAGAAAATAAATTTGAGTAAAAACTGACAAACCGTGGGGCGCAACTAAGTAACATAAGAAGAATCCGTAAATTTATCTAACGCCATTTTCCATGATCTTACTCAAACTAATTCGCATTAGACCTTGTTATTATTAAATTTGTATTACAAAAATTTAATCGAGTTTATTGTTGAGCACGTGTTTTTTTGTTTCTCACTCCAAGAAGAAATTAAGGAAACATAAAAACGCAAACGCGGAACAATTAGTTACGTCATTTAACTACGCCAAGGGTTTATTAACCGAAACTGGTAGCAGCAAGAAGCACTTTCAAGAACAAATAGTTACTAACATGATGGTTTAGTTAATAACGAATACGTCTTGTAATTTATAATTTACTTCGTAATTTTATCATCAATTATTTAATTTATTTAGAACATTGTACGATTTTCAAAGCTTTAGAATACTCTTTCAATTGATTCTACCTCACTGTAGATAGTTAGCGTACAAGTGAATTTGGTTTTTGTAAGAAAAGTACGCACACATTCTGAAACTATAACAATATATGTTTACAGTTTCAATATATTTATTTATCTGAAATTTTTTTATCGCGAAAATTTGAGTGCCCCTCAGATAACATCCGTGTTTTAAGCTCTACATAAAGTCGCTGGTAGAGGTGTTAGGTAGCTAAATAAACATAAGCAATAAGTGTAACCTCTTGCAAGAATAACTAAATAGTCCATAAGTAATAAGTTTAACCTCATGTCTCCCGAACTACAGCTCCGGCACTTCCGTAACCGGATAAACGAATGGGCGGAACACAGATCGCCGGCAAAAAGCAACTGTTGCCACGAATTTGAATAAGCGCTGGTGGTGGAATGGCCTCGGGCGTTTCATCTCCACACAGCTATCAGACGATTAAAGGATTTGAACGCTCAATTCTAAACAGAACTAGATATAATAGAGTTTGCCTACACAAAATGTCTTTACATTTTATTTGTTATTTACTAGAGATAATAAAGTTTCTTGGCACGAAATGTCTGTACATTTGATGTTTTATTTATTTAGTGTAGTTTTAGTTTATTATCAACGTAGGAAGAAAGTAAAAGTGGATCTAGTGAGTCATTTTTATTATTAACTTGCAGCGCTCCGTGGTTTCAGCCGTGTAGTTCCCGTTCTCTTTAATATCTCACTATAAAAAAATAAAAAATGTCCTGTATAAATAATAAGTGTTCAAATCGTGAAAGTTTAAAAAACAGTAAAAAATGCGTTGTCTGTAAAGTCGGTTGGTTTACAGACGATAGTTTAACGTAACAACGTCACAACAAAACATTGATAGATGCGGCGCAAGCGTACAATGAGCGTAACGGGACATAACGAGACACTTTTTCGTGCATGCAGGCGGCGTTCATCGATTTATTAAACATTGTTACGTCAAAACTTATGTGCTATTCCAGACTATAATCTGTGTTCCAAATTTCAACCATTCCGAACCGATCCCCTCAACCTTTATGACGTAAAAACCCGTAAATTCGAGACGGCCAGATCTGGCCGCCGATTTTAAAATGATGTCGCGGCACCCGCGCGGCGCGGCTGAACAAACATCCGAAGATCCCAACATCCCAGCTTTGGTGACAACGACGATGCGGTCTACATTAGAGCGTATTTACTTAAAAAGAAACCGACTCAATCTCAACTCGAAGACACCAGATTGCATCCATCGAGAAACACATTCCCTAGACACATTACGCCTTTATAGTTTATTTCATCATCATCATCATCATCATCAGCCGCAAGACGTCCACTGCTGAACATAGGCCTCCCCCCTAGATTTCTACAACGAACGGTCCTGCGCAACCTGCAACCAGCGGTTTCCAGCGACCTTAATGAGGTCATCTGTCTATCTAGTGGGAGGCCCTCCAACACTGCGTCTTCGGGTTCGTATAGTTTATTTATTACATGATGTATTAACAGTATCCATACCCTGTTTATCGTTGCTGGTAGTTTAACTGTAAACTTAGTGCATGAACCTGAGTTAAAATATTATATAAAAAAAAAAATGTAGTGAGAAAAAAATTGTATAAGATTTCAGTTTCCCCTGCAATTACTTCTTAGAAAGTTAGCCAATTAACTTGGCCTAATCATTTACAAAAGTACCCACTCAAGTAAATATGAAAGCATGTTTGATGAATAATATTTAGTGTGATTTTGGACATAGATAAATGTTACAAATGATTACTAGTGTACTGGTTTAGGCGTGTATTGTTTTTATAAATAGGCTGTTAGCACGCAACTGAAATTTTTGGTTTAGAAAGAGATTCCTTTTTTTATAGCTGTGTAGATTGTTTAATCGTATCAATAAAGAAATACATTTATAATTTAGTTTTAAACACGGGGAAAACAAACTCAACTAATATTAATGAAACTTTAAAAAAACTACATTAAATTATACAGAGACGATTTTCTTAGCATTCCATGGATTCACCGTGCGGGTGCCGGGTCCATCGTGTGGGCAGAGAGAGAACCCGAGTAGATCCCGAGACTTGTGACTCGGGCGTAGGTTTAAGGGGCCCCTTTCTGACGTACATCAACACTCACCTTCACTACTCGTTTTTCGCTCCCTGCCCAGCCAAATCTGATATGAGCCTACTAGTGCAGCTTTAGATACTCGTTCTAGTATAGAACTTACTGCACTTCTGGATAAGCCAAGGTCTTTCAGCAGGTTATAGAGAGATTTTGCTGGTATACCTCTCACTCCCACTTCTATAGCGTATAAACTAACTACATAGCCGTTTTTTTGTTAATTCGTTTAGGAGGTCGTAATACTTATTTTGTTTCATCGCGTGGTCTTTAGGTATATTAGTTTCCCACGGTACGGTAAGTTCTACAAGGACTATGCGTTTTGTAGCTCTAGAAAAAAGGAAAATGTCTGGTCTGGATGACGAAACACCCACATCCTCTGGGATCCTGTAGTGCCTTTCATACGTGTCCATTAAAATAGTCCAATCAGGTGCTGTACCCAGGATTGAGTAAGGCTTGTGCCTGGAGTTTGAAGTTGAGCCTTCTTTTTACAAAGTTAATTTGTCTTTTGTTTGTCGTCAATCCCTGTTGGGCTCTAGCTACTGAAAGGCTCATAGCTTCACGTATGATTTCAAGTACTCTGTCATAATTATTTAAAAACATGTAGAAGATACGAGAGTATAATAGCAATACGAAGCTTAAATTAAACTCTTTTCAGAAAACATACGCATAGAGCTACATGTAACGTTTATGTGTACAAGTGTTTCAGTATGTACCCTGTACGGTTGTACGGATGGCTTCAATCTTTGTTGTCCCTAAATCAGAGTGGCGTACTCTTTGTACTTGATACAGACAAGAAAACGTTCAATTCTGAGAATATATAAAAGGACAAGCAATTATAATATATTGGATTGCTCCTGAGTTTTTATAAGATAATGCTTTTGGGAATGCTCCGTGGGAACGCTCAATCTTAATTATCTATTCTTTGTTGCTATGGAACTTCCAAAATTTAAACAATCATGTTTCAATAATAAGTCAATTATGAATATTATTGTTCGATATTCTTCAGACGATACTAACTCCAAACTAAGCAAAGTTCGTATTATGGAAGGCAGCTGATATAATACCTATGTAATTGTAAATACATATTAATGAACCATATAAATACAGAAGTGTTTGTATTCATCATACAATTATTTTCGCTTGGTAGGAATTGAACACACGAACGATTCTCGGCTTCACAGGGAACTCACTACCAACCAAACCACGAGACAAGTCAAAATATGAATGTATTACATTCATATTTAGAATACCAGAAGAAGAATGTAATACATTCATATTTTGACTTCTTCTGGTCTTCTTCTCGTGCAGAAAAGCGATATTCGTAAAAGCTCAACCCATTTTTACGAGGATTTACACAAGATCGGGGGTCATGCTTATTTATTCGACAAATGCGAGAAAAGAAGGACGAAAGGAGGCTAATAATATATAGGGGTGCGAAGTCGAATGCCCAAATTGTGCTGTTGAAAAATTTATGGCTAGGTATAGATTTAGCCCTCATATTGCTAGCACGCTATGGGACAATGACCCAACTTTTATACCTACTTTGTGAAATGCTATTGTATTGAAAAAGACCAAAAAGTTAATTTTTCGTAAGGAAAGTAGTAGGTATGATTTGCTTTGTCCTCAAATCAAGAGACAATTAGTTATTAAAATTAAATGCTGCCCATCGCAGACCGAGTCATCGGTTACGAGTAACAGTAGGTGAGATGGAAAAAAGATAGGTATAGCTATACAAATATTAGATTTTCCGACCTATAGGTACATATTTTTTACAAAAAAAAACGACATGTAGAATGTCGTTATTTGGGCAAAAGTTGCCGTTGTTAGTTGCACTTTCCATAAATATTATTATCAGAGCTGTTAACGATATTTCGCTAATCAAGAGAGGTGTTTTAGATACTTTTTTGAACTGTCTTTATGAAATTAGTTAAGTATATTATCTTTGGAACAAAAGAACTCTAAAGCTTTCCGATACGTAGATGAACCAGTCGTTCTGGTTATGCTAAATTGGCAGGATATGGGTGTTAGCTTTTGGACAGAAAAAATCTTCTTCAATAGTTAAAATAAACCTCTCTGTAAGCTTGTATCTGGGTGCTTCAATATCCAAATCCTTTTATGGAACTCCATTAAGAAGGTCGTAAAATCAATGTTGTTATTTGGGAGAGAATGCAAATGAGACCCATAACACAGATTCGCGTAAAAGACAAAGCTATTACACTTCCTCTTCCTGGATAATAAAAATATTTACTGTACGGCTAAAATACTAAAGGAATGGCAAATAAAGCTGGATTTGGAGAATAATTTGAGTAAGCAAAGCTGGGCGTTTTTTCAAAGATAAGTGTGAATTACAATCCATAATACTTCCAAAAATGATCCAGCGCACAACAACAAAAATGCGAATCATCTCTATCTCTGCATTTACGAAAAATGGAGATCTCTGCCTCATATGTTTAGTTTGTTCCTGTCATGGAACCTATTACTGGAGTTATTTAGAAAAAATAATAACAACAACGAATTTCAATTAATTCTGTGACGTGAAATATAGGGCCGCGTTTTTCGAACAGAAAAACAAAAAAACAACCAAAATAGTTTCAAAAACAACAACCCAATCGTAGCCTACCTAAAACTATTCCCCAAATAACCCACTCCGAACCGTTACCGGCGCAAAGGTGCCCATGAAGCTCGCTGCGTTCCCGCGTTGAATGGCAATGGCCAACCTTTGCTCCAGGAACAAGCCGGAGCGGGAGTCACCTGTATGCTTACGCCCCAATCTAACCTTGCCTGATTTTTAACAGTAAATAGTTTCTATACTCTGATATTCGCTCCCATAAGAGGTTCTAAATGCCACCTCTTACAAGAGCAACATTTATATGCTACGGCCTTTAAGACTAGTTGGTCTGAGGCCACGGCTCATAGTTATTGTTTTTTGTTTTAACACGGTCACTGCGAGGCCATTTTTCGTTGGCTTTCAGCTAGTGCGTATGAGGTCTTTTCGAGACAAAGTTGACCAACTTTCCAGTGCGTCTGGGACCTTTTAAGCCTCATAAAATTGTTTCCTAAAACACCTTCAATATTTACACATAATAGTAAAAATAATTGCTTGAAACTTTACCATTAATAACTTTAAGACTAATAAAAAATGAATCCTGCTTCGCCCACAGTTATGACATGTAGATATTGAATAAATTAAAAAAATATAAATGACATCTGTTCTGCCTCACATCGCACTGAAAGACAGTTCTATGAGCGTCTCGACTAGTGTTGTGAACAAAAGAGAATTGCTGCCTGCCTGGAAGCTTTTTAACGTCAGTCTTAATTTGACGCAGCAACCTATGCACCGCTTTCGTTGACCACTTTTTTAACCCCGACCAAAAAAAGGGGTGTTATAAGTTTCACGTCGATGTCTGTCTATCTATCTGTCTGTGCGTGTCTGTCTGTGGCACCGTAGAGCTCAAACGGATGGGCCGATTTCGATGCGGTTTTTTTGTTTAAGGGTTAATATCCGTTCAAATGTTTTTAGCTATGTTTGATTAATATCGATTCAAGATAGCCGCCTCCACAAAATGGCGGACAAAATATTCGAATATACAAAATTGCGAATTGCACTTCTTTTTGCGCTACTCCTATTGAGGTATAGGTGTTATTCCTCAATATGGGTATATGATATACTTATATTCAATGCCCAAACATTCCACAATAGTCAATAAAAGGGCTTGACTAGTAGAATGTTGTACAAATTACAAATCCGAGATAGTCGAGGGTAAATCAAAATGTTGTATTTTGTTCTTGTTTCATTGGTGATTGGTGATGATGATTTGACGTTTTCTTACCTTTTTCTTCTAATATTTTAGCACCAGGAGCGTGCTTCCGTATCGATACTTATCACGTCACTAAGCCAGGATGCGCGGGCGCCCCGCCGCCCGCGCCTCAGTCCGTGCGGCTATGAGGCCTACAATTTTTGAGACAGATAGACCTCACTCCGCACTGTACGTAACTAATTAATACTCAGTGCGGTTGAGGCTTCTCTGACCTCATGTTACTTTAACATAGCTATTAGGCTAGGCTTTGTAAGAGAAGCAATTTTATATATTTATCTCTTTTATACTCATAGAAATGTTAAAATGGTCGCCTCCCGCATAGAGTGAGAGAACGCAATTTTGACTGCCGCACCTGCGAGAAGCCACGCATGTGGTTTGTTCGACCTCATAATGCAATGAACGTGTTAAAGATAACACTATTTAACTGATAGGTTAGAAATACGCCAGCTTTAGCAAGTTTGTCAGATTTCGCTTCGTTTGCAAGATTACTCTAAAGTAAATACCTCTGCCTAACAGAAGTCAGGCACCTAGCTACATGCCCTTCCTTAACCGCAGGGCACATTGCCGGATTTTATCTCCTTGTAGATTTCGCGACACTACACCTTCGTTGTGCTCTATGTGAGCTCCATCCTTGAATCTGCAGGGAATTGTAGAAGCGTAAAAAGCAACTTATTTCATCACGCTAAAAAAGAAATTTCGAGACGTGCCCTCATGCGCGAAGCGCTGTCGAGTTGTTAATTCGATATCATTATCAGCCCATATTCGTCCACTGCTGTACATAAGCCGTTCCAATATTGTCCTCCGCATCCCTCCGCTTCCCGCCATTCTCTTTCGGTCGTCGGTCCACCCAGAGCGGGAGGTCGTCCCTCGTCCGTTGACGTTAATTCGATAATTGTGGATTAAATACTAATAATTACGTACTTATTATAATGTAATTATATTAAGTACTTTTTTAAAATCTTTACAGAATATACATATAAATATGCTCTAAGCTATGCACCCTTAACAAGAAATATTTATATCTGTTTAAGTAACCTCAGTAACAGAAATAGGTTTTCCCGAACTAGCTCATCCTAAACTAGTTTATATCTTATGCAGTAGCACTAAATTAGATGAACTATAGATGACCGGAGTTCAATTTTCAGGGAAGATCAATACATTTATTTTAGGTCGAAGCTCCGTATTTATAAATAAACTAGCAGCACTTCGCGGTTTAACCTGCGTAGTTCCCGTTAGTGATAAAAAGGTGTTCTTAGGTGTTCTTCCAGGCTGTAATCTTATGGACTATAATCTTATGAACTGCAATCGTGTAGACCACGTGTAGACTGTATGTTTTAGTAGTAGTAGGACTCTTGGCAGAGTCCGCCCGGGGAAGTACCACACCTTTGCCAGTTATTCTACCGCCAAGCAGTAATGTGCAAACATTACTGTGTTCCGGTTTGAAGGGAAATGTTTCCAGAGAAATTACAGGGCTTAGAGATATAACATCTTAGATCTCTGGGTGACGAGCGCTGTGCAGTGCTAGGTAATGATTTGGACTCTTCATGTTCCAATAGCTGCGTGTCATGTGTCCAATACCTGTTATGTGGCAGGCATGTTGCTTACCATGCACATGTCCTGCGCGTCTCGTAACTTTTTTATAAAAAAAAAACTATGTGTGCTCTTTTCAACCCGAACCTTTATACGTTATGACGTAATTGAACAACAAATATCCAAACGTTGACATTTATAATATTAGTAAGATAAATAACCGTTATATACAGTACCGTAAAAAGTCTTTAACATTTTTTTAAATATTCCTCTTACTAATCAAGTCATATTGTACTACATTCGTAAATTATGACAATGTCACGATGTCCTAAAAGTCCTATGAAAAAAAAGATTCAAATTTTTTTTTAATATGTCCACAAATGAACTCTGTCGCTTATACACCATTTTGTTTCACTATAATAAAATTAGTAGAATATGTTTACAAAAATATGAAATGTAAAATAGGTAAGCACAGGCTAAAAATAAATGTAACAAAGAGCTTTGCGTGCTAACCGGTTATTAGAGTTTACAGCAAGTGTACGCTTCGAACCGGCTGAAATCATACTTGGATAGTTATAATTAGAGTATATTTGGATAACAAGACTCTTTTATTATTTCTTATTGCAAAGTGGTAACAAAAGTATTTATGAGTATTTCTCTCATAACACTACCTCCAAAATTAAGCAAAGCTGGTACTTAGTCGAATAGTTGATGTCATCCTATTTCCTATTAATATAATAAATTTTAAAGTTTGTTTATTTGTTCCTCAGTTACGTTAGAATGGCGCAACGGATTTCGTAAAAAATTAGGATACTATTTTAGAATACAGTCTCAAATCACATACTTTTTGGTGTGAGAAAACGAAGGAAATGGGAACGACGTGGGCAAAATCGCAGGGCACTACTGGTACAATGTAATAAATACATAGTTATTATACATAGAAAAACCAAACACAGAATAAATAATTATATTCATCCCACAAATATTGGGTTTAGGTGGGAATTGAACCCACGACCTGCGGCTATAAATAAACTGCATCCTTAATTAATTTAGTGTATTCAGCTAAAAATTAAACTAGTGGTGAGACTGCTTTTGTAGTGTACCGTACTACTGTAATAGTAATGGTGACCATTTGTGTTGGAACTTTTTAAGTAACCTACTTAATTCTTTTTTATATAAAACCTGTTAGGATCGAAATATTCAACACGTCGTGAATTTACTAATAGATTTTTCATTATAGAAATGTCCACCTAAGCGATAGTCATATCATCTAACAGTAACGCATAGATAATCCGTAAAGCTTTTTATTGTGGCCAATAAAAAAATAATTACAGAGTGGAAAATGTAGATAGATCGATAGATACTCTTTATTGTTCACACCAAAAGAAAAACAGATATACAGACAAAGAAAAACAATAACAGCTAGTGCTACAACGGGCGGCTTTATCGCTAAAAGCGATTTCTTCAACCTTTGGGTGGAAATGGTTTTTTTATATGTTTAATAGCGGGGTGTTCCAATCCAGGCTGCATCAGTTAAATACAAATTACGTTGACATATACACTAACAATATGATAAAATAAACATACATGCTAATAAAATTACATGCTGATACTTACATACTTCTATGACATACTAATACAGATATATAAAAATATTATTGATACTTATTTAAGATAATTTTACAAGTATCTAAAGATAAAAGTGGACGGTAAATAATGACACATTATGTAACAGGAAACTAAATGGAATAATGGCATTTTATGATTGTAGTTTCGACAGATAATATTCTTTGACGTGACCTTTGAAAGACTCCAATAAGTGAGATTGTCTTATGGAAATAGGTAATTCATTCCACAATTGGGCTGCTTGAAAGGCAAAAACTTACCATAGTATGATTCGGAACGTGCTAATGGGATCATCAGAGTTAGATTTGTTTTTGATCTTAATGGGCGAGAATGGCAGTCTCGACATAAAGTAAAGCGTTATTTAAGGTAGAGTGGAGTTTTAGGGTTAAATAGAATATTAAACAGCAGAAAAAGAATCTGGGCATTACGACGCAGACGAATGGGCAACTATGAATATGAGCATGAGCTTAGCGCGAAATTGGGACACATGACCAAATTTGCACAATCCAAATATGAATCTAATGCAGTAGTTTTGAAGTCAAATATCAAAATATCAACAGGATCATAAGGAACCATAAGGCTGCCACTTGAGGCATCCATGCCTCAAGTGGCAGCCTTAAAAGCAGTTAAAAGCGAACTCATCCAAGCAAAAGAAAATTCTAACATCAATATAGACAAGATGAGGCTTTTAAATCAGTAGATGTTTTATACAATATATAAATACAAAAATATATGCATAGATATTATATACATAAAATGATGTATCCAATCATTAAGCAGAAATATGAATATTATTCAAAACCAATTCCCTTCTTTCTTTTTTCATGTTTATTAATAACAGGTTAGTAATTCATGAAACAATTTATATTGTAATGCCAATGTTAATCTTATTTACTTATTATCGAAAATATATGTTTCTTTTGTAATAATAAAGCCATTTTAATTTCTATGCCCATTACATTGATGGAAATATAATACTACAAAAATTGTGTAAAAAGTATGTTTAGAACATGGCCCCCCGGATATAGGCCTCCTCCAACAGTAATGAGCAGGTTTTGTTCCATAATTTCCTTCCTATACTTTTTGTAGTTTTTCTTAACATTATGTTTCTTTTATGTAATTTAATTCCCTTGTTTTCCTTTTTGTTCCACAATATTAAATTAGAGTTTTATAAGGTGTTTGTGGTTACCTGGTTCTTTGGGGTTTCAACTTGAAAATGCAATGGTGGACATTTATTCTCACACAACATAGCCTTGCCCCAAACTTTTACTACAAAGCGTATGATGAGAACCAATTAACTGATATTATCGTAAACATAAATATACTTATGATTTATAGACACAATACGAACGACGTTGCGTGGAATTTTTCGTTGAAAATTGTTTTATCCTTGTTGCCAAAACAAAAAAACATTTGGGAGCAAAAGGCCGTCGAATCAAGAGCCTGAATAGATCGCGAGACAGAAAGATTAATTAAACACGGACCCACGTTGATGTAATTAATGAAGTTTCCTCATCTTGCGCGGAAAACTCCACGAGTGTGTGCCAACTGCCAGGCTGGGGACCCGATTTTTGAAGTCCTTCGAGTGTAACTTTCTTGAAGCATGACTTTTCTACAGAGATTTTTTATAACAGACAAGCCAATCGATAAAAATACTCTACAGCAGGGGTTCCCAAACGTATTTTGTCTGCTGCCCATTTTGAGAATAAATTATTTATTTTTAACGCACCCAACTTCTCACATACTTAAAAACCGCTATAATTTCAAATTAAATTAATTAATTATTGTGACCTATTTAATAGCTGAGATTAAACATTCATTGTTAACGAGACTTTTACATTAACCCACAAGAATTGAGACCTGAGGCCAGGTAGTAAGTACACAATGGACTCCAAGCTTCTACACAACGCCCCCATTTAGCAGGTTAGCGGATGACGATGTCCAATGATTTTTTTAAACATTCTGTTGTGTTCACCATATTTTCCTTCACCATTTAAACCTATGATTAAAGTAAAGTTGCCCATCTACGCTTGGAAAAATACTCAATAAAATACCTCGTCTTTTTCCACCATGGCCTTTTCAAGAAATAAGAAAAATCTAATCGATCAAATAAACTTTACTGCAATTCAGCTGAATTTTAACAGCTGTAAAATAAATTTAAAAAAGTAAAACTGTAGCACTGTAAGCATACAGTGCTACAGCGCTAATAATACTAAGACTAAGACTAGCGTTAATAATAAGTAATTGTTGTTCATCATTGATATGCAAATATATCCATACTTTTTCGTTTGATTTGTAAATTCGCCAAGGAAATTGTCAAAAAGAATATTCAACGCAGGCATCAAGTACTAGCTTTAAGGTATTGGATCGTTATTCGACGGACTTCTGAAATGAGACTCCAAGCCAAAGCAAAGAATCTACTTATATATATATATATATATATTCTACTGTAAGAAGAAAGCTTGATTCGGGAGACTTGTTCATAAATCAGCTACTGTAGCGTATTTTAATGTTTGTGTATACGTACGTCCGTGAAACTGTATGATACATAAACTTCATTGGAAACAATGAAAATACACAATACATTAGTTAATACTTAAGAGCCCTCTCACGAAACGACAGAACTCAACTTTAGGTAAAATCCTGCAACATTGTCAGCGTGCGTCCGTTCGATTCAGCTCGAGCGTTTAGGAGGACAGAACGATCTTGAGCCGTAACAGCAGTGTACTAAAAATTTTGATGAGATTTTCTGACGTGACAACGTCTACTAAATCGATGAACGCTGGCTGCGTGCACGAAAATTTATGACTTATTGTCCCGTTACGTTCGTTGTCTCGTTACGTTACGATAAATTATTCTTGCATTTCAAAAATCTGATTACTAGTATAATTTCAGTTTTATTTAAAGGTTAATTTTTGTGCATTGGTTCTTAGCTATGTTTGGTTAATATCGATTCAAGATGGCCGCCTCCACAAAATGGTGGACTAAATATTTCTTCATAATCTACCTCAAATTTAATGAAAAAGCTTGACCAGTAAAATACTGTGCACTATGACAAATTTCAAATCCAAGATGGACGCCACCACAAAATGGCGAAATACATTTAATTTTTCACTACTTCCTCAATATGGGTATCAAATAAAAAGACTTGACGAGTAAAATACTATGCACAATGACAAATTTCAAATCCAAGATGGCCGCCACCACAAAATGGCGAAATCCATTTCTTTTTTCCCTACTTCCTCAATATGGGTATCAAATAAAAAGACTTGACGAGTAAAATGCTATGCACAATGACAAATTTCAAATCCAAAATGGCCGCCACCACAAAATGGTGAGAAATTTTTTCTCACCATTGTCTTTTTTCACTATTTCCTCAATATGGGTATCAAATAAAAGGGCTTGACTAGTAGAACACTACGCACTATGACAAATTTCAAATCCAAGATGGCCGCCACCACAAAAAAAACTTAAACCTGCACGGGCACTAACTCTATAAAACTAAAATACTTAGATTTTAGATGTTATCGCACGAAATAATTATATTTACAGATGTTCGTACCACGCTGAACCTGCATCAATCGCTAACAAAATGATTTTGCGTAGCCCGCGTGCCCATCCCTAGTAATCCCAACGTACATATCTATGTAGCTATACATCATCTGCCTACGACGCGCACTGGGCGTCTAGTGTGGTGTTAGCACTCTATACTTTAGTTATTTGTCCTCTATGATTTTTAGCTAAGACAGCTCACTTCCGTGCTTGCGTGGAAGATCGCGTTACTCGATGAGTCAAACCCTTCCAGTTGGATATGAAATTTGTCATAGTGCATAGTATTCTACAAGTCAAGCCCTTTCATTTGTTACCCATATTGAGGTAGTAGTAAAAAATAATGACATTCGCAATTTTGTGGTGGCGGCCATCTTGGATTTGAAATTTGTGGCAGTGCATAGTATTTTACTAGTCAAGCCCTTTAATTTGTTACCCATATTGAGTTGGTAGTAAAAAATAATGTCAGTAACCATTTTGTGGTAGCGGCCATTTCGGATTTGAAATGTGTCATAGTGCGTAGTATTTTACTAAACAAGCCCTTGCATTTGATACCTATATTGTGAAGTAGTGAAAAATAATGACATTCACTATTTTGTGGTGGCGGCCATCTTGGATTTGAAATTTGTGACAGTGCATAGTATTCTACTAGTCAAGCCCTTTCATTTGTTACCCATATTGAGGTGGTAGTAAAAAATAATGACATTCGCAATTTTGTGGTGGCGGCCATCTTGGATTTGAAATTTGTCATGGCGCGTAGTATTCTACTAGAGAAGGCCTTTCATTTGCTACCCATATTGAGGTAGTAGTGAAAAAATTGGTAATGTCATTCGCCATTTTATGGTGGCGGCCATCTTGGATTTGAAATGTATCATAGTGCACAGTATTCTACTAGTCATGCCCTTTCATTTGATACCCATATTGAGGTAGATGAATGAAAATGAAGAAATATTTATTCCACCATTTTGTAGAGGCGGCCATCTTTAATCAATATTATCCCAACAAAGCTAAGATCCACAGCATGAAAATTAACCTTCAGTTAAAAGTATAAATTCTTGAAATTATACTAGTAATCAGAATTTGGAAATGCAAGAATAATTTACCGTAACGCAACGGGACAACGAGCGTAACGGGACAATGGGCTTAACTCGACAATGAGTCATCCCATTTTCGTGCATGCGGCCAGCGTTCATCGACTTATTAGACGTCACGTCAAAAAAAAAGACAGATTCTGCTTCTTCAAGAAGTAAACAAGATTAAATGTGATGGTCCGATCCGAAAAATCAGAATGAAACGTTATAAAACGCCAAACGACTTAAAATTTTGTGGTCGCACTATAATTATTCTAGTTTATGTCATAAACGCGCGAAATATTACGTAACCGACTCCCACGCTAACTGACACAGGTCCGACGGCCGCTCGCGGCATACTAAATTGCGCAGCGTAATTTATTGTAATTTAGACTGCTGGTAATTTATATTTTTTGAAAAATTGACAACTATGATTTGAAAAGTAACTATAGTATTTGATTCTACAAAGAACAAAGTATTATCGTGTCTAATTTTTATTTTGGAATTATTGTGTATTTTACACAGAGACTAAAACTGCAATATAAAACTTAAAATTGGCTCATGATTTTGTTTTTTTACTAATAAATGGGACCAAAATTCAGATATATGTGAGATTAATAAATTAATAAAATATGTGTCTGATGATCCCCATATTTTTTTAGGTATAAATTTTAAATATCACTTGTAGATTTAGAAGTCTGAAACTGACACGGCGGCGACTTTTCGGCGAAATGGTCATGGGAGATCGATCCCTACGACCAATGGAATTATTATTAGTAAAATTGAAACAAGGAAACGTCAACAAGAAAGATCGGCCTATTTTTTGAACGTAATTATTTTTTTCTAGATAATACTAAAGATGGAAAATTCGGAACACAAACTTTTTGAATTTCGTGCGACGACGTGAGAGGGCTCTTAAGTAATCCGCAGTGTGTAGTGTAGTGGACGTTATCTATACTATGGTAGAAGGCTTTTTTGTAGTTTCCCTGAGGAACTACCACACCATAGCCAGTTATTCTACCACCATTTCACCATGGACTCTATTACCCCTAATTTGTGTATTATAACTGTCACTAAACTCAACTCTATAACGTTGACGTCTAGATATGTTTTGTTCGAACGCGTTCATTTCAGGAACTACTGGGCTATTGTACTAGGTATATGTTCCACGGGTGAAACCGGGTGGAATTTTGGTATAAAATAAAACTCTTACATTAATCGTTTCTTACTATTGGACAGACATAATTATGTTATCATTAATATTTTTAGTAGTGAAAGTATTGTTTTTATGCTTAGATTAGATTAGATATAGAACATTTAGCCATTTTTTTTTTTTGGGATTTTATGAGATTTGATTGTTTTTGATATAGCTAAAAATGTTACAAAATCATTCGTTACCTTTAGTTTTGAAGACATCGGAAATGAGTAATAAACCCATAGATGTAGTATATAGGATCAACCTCAGACATCTAATGAGCTTAGCAATACAAAATATCGTATGCAAAATAACAACATACACAACAAAACATTGCCAATATATATTGTTGGAAGGACGCCAAAAGCTTTGTCGTTTGAGTTATTAGTGGAAAACATTGTTCGTTCTTAATGTGATAAAAAAAATAATTTCCAACGGTTACATGAAAAATTTGCTTGTTGCTTTGAACTTTACAAAAAAAGAACCTACATTTAGTTTTTTTAGGTTTGATTTCGCCATGTACGTATTGTTATTTTTCTTTATAATGTAAGTGCAATAAAGAGTTTATCTATCTATCTATCTATACAGAAATACACAGTTTTCACTTCTATATTCACTGTACCATTCCACCAATTCATGACAGAAACAAATTCGAACAAATTGGTTCGAACCCACAATTAATTATCATTTGCATAGATACTGTGGAATACTCTACTTGAGTTTGTTTCCCAATTACTCTCTGGGTGTTTATAAATCTAGAGTAAATAGACATCTACGTAAACATGTTATATCCTAGGCAACAGTGTTGTTTAGAACCAAGCAATTCACGGTCTAACGATAGCCTATTTTATATACAAAGAGGTATGCTAGTGAAATTTAATGAGGTTGTTTAACTTTAAGTCATTAATAAGCTTTTTCCAATCCTCTTGAAATAAATTTAATAAGACAATTTTGGTCAACACTCCTTCACATTATACCATATAGCCCCAAATTAAGTGAAGCTTATACTCATATTTTTATATGGGAGTGAGATATCTATACTAATATTATAAAGCTGAAGAGTTTGTTTGTTTGTTTGTTTGTTTGTTTGCTTGAACGCTAGGATCTCGGGAAGTACTGGTCCGAATTGAAAGATTATTTTCTATTCGATAGTCCATTTATCGAGGAAGGCTTTAGGCTATAGAAAATATTTCTACTATTCATTGAAGCGGAGCATGAAACAAGAATGTAACAAAATCGGGAAAAAATATTCCCTTTTAGAGAGTTTTCGTACATTTCGTGCTTTGACATGACACATGACAGCATGTGTCAAAGATTGCGTCATTGAATTTCAGTAATCTGTGCCTCGAATATAAACCTTTGCTATTTTTTTTTTCTAAATCTGAGTTGGTACGACCAATTTCCGACAGGTGGCGTAGCAGGTTGCTGAAGAGGTTTTTTTGTTTGTAATCGATATTCTCAAGAATGAGTGAACCGATTTCAGTCATTCTTTCACCGTTGGATATGTACGGGATCCCGATGAGTGCTGTATAATATACCACGGGCGAAGCCGGGGCGGGCATCTAGTGTAATATAATCCCACTAATATTTTAAATGCCAATATATTATGGTGTTTGGATATCTGTTGCTCATATATAATAGTCTGGAAGAACATATGGGCTACTATTAATCCCGAAAAAACAACGGGGACCGGAATTACGCGCGTAAAACCGCGGGACGCTACTAGTACGTATGTAATCTTCTATATATAAAAACGTTATGTTGGTTTGTGTACGCTTCAAAAACTCAAAAAGTTCTGCACCGATCGAGCTGAAATTTTACAATGATATATAATATGCATCAAGGATTGTTTTTATCTAATTTTTGCATCATAATGTGCCACAGCGAAGCGTGGCATGACATGACCCCCCCAAAATCGTATACGTTCAACTAAAAATCAAAAAAAATCAAAATATCTAATAGTACATAGACTAGTTTTAACGCGGGAAAACAACTGGAACAGGAACTACGTATTTTGTACTCTATTTATTGTATTCTTACTGGTGAACCCCCAAAATTTAAGACTGTGTACTAGTGACCCCGTCCAAAATTCGAGGCTCGGACCGCGCCTGTACACAAAAGAGTGCCACTGCGAATGTCTCATATGAGATGTAAATAACATGCTCGTGAATACCTAATAAAATAAATATCTTATAATTTAATTTTGTTTTGTCTGATATCTGGTTATATAAAAAAGAACCGTGCTGTGTTTACGTTATGCATGCTGGTGATAATGAATAAGGCCTGTTGCCTGCGATAACAAGTGGATCAATCTATCAGCGATTAAAGCGATTTTGAGGAAAAATTTTTTCTAGTCAAAACATTAACTATTTATAAGTTAACGTTCCTGCCATAATTTCTCAAAGTTACTAAATATGGAAAACAACGAAAATATCCGTACGTAAAAGAAA
The DNA here is from genome assembly GCA_017562165.1 of Ectropis grisescens. Taxonomy (NCBI): domain Eukaryota; kingdom Metazoa; phylum Arthropoda; class Insecta; order Lepidoptera; family Geometridae; genus Ectropis; species Ectropis grisescens. The sequence continues at coordinate 16,686,539 of CM029787.1, read as the reverse complement.
CACCCGTTGTTCCAGAAGTGTAACATCTTACAGGGTATTTTGAATCTTAATGTTGAGACGGTAAGTTTTAAGGTCGCAACATTTCATTGTTGGGAAGTTTTCGTAATATGGACGGTTAATGGCAAGGAGCCAACAAAAATGGCTACGCGCGAGTCTCTTCAAGATTAAAGTTCTATTCATTGAAACTAATATTGGTAAAGGAAGGTTCTCTGAGAAGCAAGCATTTAGTAGGAAAGTAAAATTTTTAACGGTTTAAGTGCAACCCGCTATCTCTTATCCATCTTAATTCATTATTGTTGAATCATATGATATAATATTCCCAATAATGGTAATTTTACAGTACAGGAGGCGACTATGTCTTTGATTTTACTGAATAACCCTTATTAGAGAGACCAACTATTCCTTACAACAAAAATATTAGGAAGTATTACTATAAAGTTAACAATATGTAGTTTTAGATTTTGTGCTGAGTTTGCCTGAGTTAGTAATTCCACTGTTAAACAGTAATGTGCAAACATCACGGTGTTCCCGTTTGAAGGTCTATGTTTTCAGAGGAATGACAGGAGAAACTGAAGAATTGCCTTACGTTTCTAATTAATGAGCACTGTAGTGTAGTAATAATATGAACTTTTCAAATTCAAACACCTTCATGGCATTGTTATGTTAGCAAAACTCTTGACACTAAATGCGCCCGCTGTGCAACCCATGGCTTAACAATAATGACCTACATATGTACGTAATGTACTCTTCTTCTTCGTATCAATATTGTTGTGTTAACCACCTACTTTACGTAACTAACTAAATCCACTATCAAAAAAAAATTTACTCTTTTTTTTTATTTTACTTCCATTTTTTAAAATTCAATTCACAAGCCTATGCACTGAGGGAAATATACTCCGGTATGTACTCCTCAGCGTCCCGTATAAAGTCCCTAGAGCAGAGAAGATATAAGGGAGCGCAAATACCCAACACCCAACCAAACACCCTCTTCTTAGTTCACACTCAAGAGGAGAAGGAGACCCTGACAAACCAGGGTTATGGGTCAGGCACCGGGTCACGCATCCTTACTATCCATGAAGCTCAGAGACTAACATACGAGTCGGTAATCGTAATCAAAATCAAGGCAAACATGAAGCTGCACGAGAGCGTGCCCCATGCGGTAGTTGCAATCTCACGGCACACGGGGACCTTCACATACTACGCTGACGACATCGACGACGCCATCGGTCGGTTCGTGCGGCGAGTGTGGGCTGCATCGCCGAAGACCATCCGTGATTTCAACCTACAGATGGTCATCAGGGACAGAAATGCGGCCGTTGTGGAGGCTCTGGACCGGGAGGAGGCAGCTTAGGCAAATGGCAAAAGGCAATTAGACAAACACTCGATGTCGAGTCGATTACTAGCGGAATCCCAACCGGTAGTGATCGGCTCTACAGACGAGCACTAGAATTAGATTTTAAATGTACCCAAACCCCTCCTATTTTCCTCTTCTCCTTATCCAAGAAATGTGTAAAAAAAAGATAATTGTAATTACAAAGTTCACGGCCCCGGAGTCTGTGGAGTGGATAATTTAAATAAAAAAAGCCTATTTCTTAATTCCGGTAATGTACTTACTAAATACTTAAATTGCATTAAAGTGAAGTCGTTATAGAGAACAAACACGGACATTTTCACACAAACTTTGTGTATAACATTGGTGTGATTTCTATACTAAACCAGGGAATGTCTATTTCCGATATTTTGGTCGCCAAGCGAAGCCTGCTCGTAAAACAATCATAAAAGGCACAATGTATAACACCGACACAAATCTGCCGGAAAGCGAATCTGCGTCTGTTCCTACAGCGTGACCTTCAATAAATATTGACGTAAACCTGAAGAATACTCGCACTCTTTGACGAAACGCGTAGAGTTACATAACTTTTGTAATACTTGGTGTTATTTTACATATTGGCAGTAGGAGTCAGGAGGAAATTGTAGTAGATAGATAGATAGACAAACTCTTCATTGCACTTAACAAAACAAACAACTTAAAAAATAAATAAATGGCGACCTTATCGCTAAAAGCGATCTCTTCCAGGCAACCGTGATGGAAAAGAAGTTAAAGTATAGAAAGACGGGAGTTATCAAATAAAGATGGATGGATAAGATGGTGATATGGTGGATGGTAGTGGATGGTAAAGATGGTAATGGTGGTATCGTTCTATTTGGAAAAACATTACGTGCGTTCTCTAATATCATTATCGTTTGAATCAGTTCAGTAAAATTGAAAACCGTTCTTGTCGGCAGCGTCACTACTACGTATCGAATGTGGTCAATAATATTTTTTATCCCTATAAAGTCATGTGTACACTTTTAAATACGAGTTCTGTTCACGAAAATTTACAAAAGTAAATTTGAAAAGATAATTTAAATAAATAAAAAAAAATTAATAAAAGAAATCATCATCACAGCCTATCTACGTACTCACAATTCCATCCCTACCATGAAACCATCATATATCATAGCTCTACCAATTTATAATCGTAAACCACTTACGTGGGCTAGCTTCATATCGCCACTTCAGTATGATAAAATGCAATCGATAATAATAATATTAAAATTTAGATAGCGATGTCTGGAATTCTACATATAATATATATTGAAATAACTGACGTGGAGTAGATAGAAAGACAAGGCGAGAGACATGTACTCGTATCTGGTGGTAAGAAACACTTCTCGTAACAACAAAATACCAGACAGTTATCGTACTAATATTATAAATATCAATGTTTGGATTTTTGGTGCTCAATCACGTAGTAACGTCTGAACGGATCGCGTTAAAATTTTGAACACAGATAGATAGGCTAGGCGTTTTATCAGAAAAAATAAAGGAAACGGAAAATGCGGTAAATGTTTTTTTTATAGGTACCTTATTAATTACCAAATACCATTGCAATACATTTTTTATATTGCTCCTAAATAATCGAACTTATATTATAAACAAAGCACAAGTGTTTTTCTTTATTAACACCCGTTGGTCGCAATCTCGCCGGATTTTACCAGTTACCTGAGCAGTGATCGACTCAAGCGAGAACAAAAGGCGCTCGACTCACTAAAGAAAGGACGTTCGTTAAGTGGAACGTAGTAAGTGCCAATTTGTTTCATAATAAATTCTATTAAAGATGACAACTTTGAAAACCGAGCAAGAACAGTTGATCGCGACGTTAGAAGATAATGCAAATATGTTGCGGAAGGCATTGACTAATTGGAAGAAGACTTCTAAATCACGGATTACTAAAAGTTACGTAGAAACGCGAATTGTCTTAGTTAACGAATATTGGAAAGGATTAAAAAAAAGCCACGATGAATTAGTCAAACTCACGATATCTAAAGCGCAGAGAGGAAGTATGTCTTATTTTTGCGACGACGAGTACTCTTCGTTCGAGGATCTATACGTCACGCTGCAATGTGAATTGAAAGACGCGTATGCGACTTTTTCAGAACGTGCACAAGAACGTCACAATAGTACCAGCGTTTGTAACCACCAAAACGGATTAGTACACCTGCCAAAAATACAAATTCCTGAATTTACTGGTAGTTATGAACAGTGGCCGGCCTTCAAAGATCTTTTCATATCTCTCATACACGAAAATTCTACACTGAGTGACGTACAGAAATTACATTACTTAAAGACAAGCCTAAAAGGGGACTCTGAATTATTGCTTCAGCATGTCCAAATAGTTGGAAATAACTACGCCACAGCATGGGAGATTCTAAACTCAAGATATGGCAACAAGCGTTTGATAGTAAACAATATTATGAAAAGATTGTTTAATCAAAGAAAAATGACCACTCCATCGGCAGTTCAATTGAAAGGACTAATAGATACAACAACTGAATGCCTATATAACTTAAAAAATATGATGGTTAGCACAGAGTCGTGGGATCTCTTAGTAATTCATCTACTAGTACATAAATTTGATTCGGAAACTCACAAAGACTGGGAACAATACGTAAGTAACCAAGAAGAATCAGGAGCTGCCGAAGAACTACCTACTTGGAAACTACTTAAAAGGTTTATGGAAACCAAGTTTCGCACCCTCGAGCTCGTCATGCCTACCAGCAATAGTCAAAACAGGCCTATTCAAGATAGATTATGTCACGTTTCCATCCCAACTAAGGAAAAGGTATGCGTCATGTGCAGTGAAAACCACACACTTTGTCACTGCAGGGGATTTAATGGTTTGGAACCAATAGAAAGAACAGAGTACGTGAAGAACAAAAACTTATGTTTCAACTGCTTAGCTCCAGGACATTTAGTATCAACATGCAAGCTACCAATGTCCTGCAGGGTCTGCCACAGACGTCACCATTCACTACTGCATGTCACATACACTTCTAAAGCACTACCGCGGGCTTCACAAGATGTAGTAGATGAAGACGAAGTACAGGTCAATACTACAATAGCATCTAATCTGAAGACAAAGCAGCATGGTGTAGCGTTATTGGCAACAGCAGTAGTAGAAGTAACAAATAATGGATTCACCATTCCATTACGCGCCCTGATAGATCAAGGTTCTCAAGGTACCTTTATGAGCGAAAAGGCGGCTCAACTTCTCAAACTGAATCGGCAACCAGTTAAAGGAAGTGTCATCGGGGTCGGATCAACAAAGACTGAAATTAAGCATGTAGTGGAACTGAAACTAAGATCAAAATACAATAAAGACTTCAAGTTACAAACCAAAGCTTATGTGATGTCAAAACAGCTGACCACCAAGATTCCTAAAACTAAAACGGTCCCTGCCAAACATTGGTCTCATCTCAAAGGATTGCATCTGGCTGATCCAACATATCTCCAGCCAGGTGCAATAGACATCATTTTAGGAGTTCGTGAATACGCCCAAATCATACAACATGATTTGATAAAAGGACCACCAGGCACACCTTGTGCTCAGAACACTAGCCTGGGTTGGATTCTATTTGGTGAAATCAATGGAAATCCAATACAAGACAGCTAATACAAAAGAGAAGCTATTCGAAGAAATTTACGAAATAACTACTATACAAATTCAGATGGAAGACACATAGCAAAACTTCCTTTCAAAAATACAGTCCACAATTAATAAATATAAAAGATATATCGGTATCAACCATAGAAGAGTTTGATAAATCTGAATGAACTGATTTCAAACGTTAGAAACACTATCATAACTGAAACTACTAATCTATCAGCCTATCACTACTATTTCATTAGATGATGCATTGACCATTTGTGTAAAAGGGATACAAAAAGCGAACAGAAGCCAAAAATAGAACGATTGAAACTGGAAAAAGAAGTGAACAGAAGGAGTCTTTTTCGGTTACTCAATCCATACCTAGACAAAAACCAAGTTCTCAGGGTGGGCGGTCGTATTAGACTTCGACATCAGATACAAAAATGTATTAACGAAAGGCAACTTACTTCGTTTCAATTTATGTCAGTCATTGGCTACCTGCTCATCGGTCATCGGTAGGACCGCGCCGCTTAATGCATATTGTTTTATTATTGTTAAGTTTGATTTACATAGTTTGCGTAATACCTATTACTTTTTGTATAGATATATACATTTTATCTAAAAAGGACCTAGGGTCCTTTTGGTGGGCGGCATGGTGAAGCTATACATCTATTTATGTTTAAGTTTCTTTAAGATTCATTTCTACCGGCAGTCGCAATACAAACCTGCAGTGAACTACTCGTCTATTAATTTTTCCCACCCATTGCAAGCAATAGTAAACCTTAATACCTCACCACCCGTTTTTTTTTTAAGATTGACGAGACGAGCCGGACATTCGCGTGATGGTACACAACATGCCTGCGACATAACAGCACGGTGACACGCAGCTATTGTAACATATTGGAGAGTCGAATAGAAGAGAGAAGAGAAAGATATTTTGTCGCCGCAGCGGACTTGTCCCTACTGTATATCGTTATGTATTTGCTGTCGATACCAGTTTTTATGAAAACTTTGCTTTCATAACAAATCCGGGATTAGTTTCTTAGGCCAAAGTAGTAAAAAAAAATAAGAGAAACTAATTATATAAATAAGATGAATGGACTGCTCCACAACAAATATTATTTTCAGGGGTTGTTGGAACACACAATTCATGTCTAAAAATCTATATAATATTATAAATTATTATCTATATTAAACTATCTAAATAAAATTAGAATTTAATTTTATTTAGATAGTTTTCATGGTACTTCGATAAGAAACAGCAAAGCAGATAATTGATACTCAATATATGGTTCGACATAACAACTAGACACGCAATAATTCAAATAAAACGCTACACTCTCGTTATCCTTAATACGAGTAGCTGTACTAAATTACCCAATTATACGGTAAAACAGTGGTATAACTCGCTCTATATACTCGGAGTAGACATGAAAAGTACTATAAACCTAAGATACCAATCAGCTACTATGTACACTCCACCCACAACAAGCCAAAGCACGTGGTATACCACAATAAAGAAGGACACGAGGTATGCGGTGACGCAAGGAACGCAACCGACCGTGACCCGACGCGAAGGTCACTACTGTCCCGCCCTTATTTCATCACACAAGGGCGACTGTTCAAAAGCCGCATAGCTTATAAGTTATCATATACTTGCAAATATACAGTTTGTATTTGGTTAGCTTTCATTTTGCTCAATCATACTTAACGTCGTATTCAAACGTTTATTCAGATTTGTGTGAAATAACGTAAGCTTTCGTGAAGTAAATTTTTGAGTGCAGTTACAGTGGAATCTTTATAGATATTTTCGAATGTTGTGACGTCCAGCATTTTGGGTACGCGTCTGGCTAGTAGACCGATTCATCGGTCTGTGGATAATACAAAATTGAAGTTTGAACGCGACAAAATGAATGGAACCACTGAAATTTCTTTCGTTGCACCCCAGTTGGCCCTATAGTAGCTGTTATTAATGATGAGTATATACATAGGTGGTAAATGAATTGGAAATAAATCACCAAGTTTTGCTCGGTTTAAACATGGATACAATAACGCTTCAAAAATGAAACCTAGCTAGATTCACTTGTCGCCCCCGAAACCCTATGGTGACTAAATTTAACGAAAACATTTGGTGCAGTTTCGGTAAATAACAAATAAACAAGAATCGCTCGTTTAAAGGAACCTATTAGATTTACTAAGTTAAGGTTAGTAAGACCCTACTCCTTCTAGCCCATAGCATAATAAAGTTTTTTTCCCACAAGGGGAAAAATCTTAATTTCTTTTGGGTAAGAATGTATGTTATATTAAAAAAAAAGTAAAAATAACTTCCTAGATCTTTATTATGTTTATTTCTTGGTTCTCTAGGAAATCAAAGTAGAGTATATGTAGCCAAAAACATACAATCACCACCCAGCGGTCAATGACTCTATAAACCAGTCTAAACAACTACATTACTGTACGAACTTACTTACAACTTACAAGTATCTCAATAATACACGGGTAATTAATCCGCCCCCGCAAATGTACGTACGTTTGAATAATATATAACGCTAGACGAGTATTTGTTTCAGTAACACGAACGCAGGTAATTATTATGAATATCGAAGCGACCCGAATTAAATATTCACTCGGCTGTTTCATATCTGTATTTAGATCGTTGATCATGTCATTGATGCTAGCGACACATGTAGTTAGTGTTATGAATGTTTCAGGTTTTATTTGGTTAGGATGTACAGTAGATAACAATTGTTTTCAGCTAGGATTTGCAGAAAACTACGAGGAATTTCAGGGTTTTATTCTATAAGCACGTATAGCTATAAGCAGCTATACATTCTATAAGCAGAGAGCTTCCTTGTACAGCCACGTTTTAGAAAGAACCACGTATTAAGTAGAGAGATACTAGCAAATCGCTCTGAATGAAAGCAAAACTAAAAACAAGAACGGGAGAGAAGAGTCAAAATTTTAATAGAAATAGAATAGAATATTAAAAAAATATGCCCGGTTTACATTTCTATTAGTATGTATAGTATTCTAGTCCAGCGATCGAATCCAGCGCTGGATTGCTTACTGGAAAAATGTAAACCTGCACTGGAAAGCAATATATGCAGTTAGCATTCTAATTTGCCGGTTTACATTTTTTCCAGTAAGCAATTCAGCGCTGGATTCGATCGCTGGACTGGAATAATGTAAACCAGGCATTCTGCGAGATATTATTAGTGATACGGTTCACAGATACGCATGATTTATTTTAAAACACGTTTAATATTTTATTTAATATTTACAAAAATAGAGGGCACGGCTGCTTTTTTTTTGTTTAAGTGTTTGTAATTTACTGGTGTGCATAATAAAGAGTTTCTGTCTGTCTGTCTGTCTGTCTGCTCAAACTCTGTTTTCTGAGCAAGAATAGTTCGTTGTCTACCAGTGTCCTATATTAAGGCCAGGTAGTTCTGTCAAATTAGGCATTTAACGCTGTCTTGTTCTCGCGACCGTCACCGACCGCGGAATCGGTGCCACAGTGCAAAAATAACATTAAAATATTGGACTATGTAATTTAAACTCATTTTTTTGTTCAAGATTTGTTTATACTGTTTATACTAGTGATAACAATTTTGTGAATTGTGAAGTGAAACGAAGAAATATTAAATTTATCTATACTCGTAGATATACAAAACTCAACCTTTTCTTTTTGGTCACACTATAAGTTGAGAACGGCTTTTCCAATTTCATGCATCTTTTTAAAATGTTTCCTAGTAATTCACAAGTTCGTCAAAAATTAAAAAAAATGTGCTGAAACGTAATGAAAGGCCAGTAAAAATAGAAGGTTTTTTGGTCAACTTTGCACTAAATTTCTAATCCAATTTTTTTCTATGAGGTAAAGATCACTTACTGTATGTTACAATAACTTTTTCAGAATATCAGCCAAAAACGTTTTTAGAGCTGGCGCTTGAAGCTCCACCTAGATTTGTTATTATTTTGTGATTTTATGCTCAGGAAATGATTCTAAACCTTATATAAAAAATACGAATCGGAAATTTAGTGCAGAGTTAAATTCTACGAGTCATTTTACTGCCTAAAAGGCTTCTTATCAAATTTGGCCGAGTGTCTAAATTTCTTTGAACAATATTAACATTTTCATACAAAAAAAAGAAATAACAATAAATTTTGGTGGTGTCACAAACTTGGAAAAGATATAAAAAAAAATAAAAATTCCAACAAAACCATACGTGTATCTATGGAAAGGTGTTCAAAATTGTATTGAAGTTCCTAACATTTTTTTTCTAAACTGAATAGTTTGCGCGAAAGTCTCTTCCAAAGTGGTAAAATCTGTATGTGAGGACTTTTCTTCCAAGTACTAAGTACCTTACTACCAAAGTATTTACCTAAATGGCATATAAATGCAAGTTAGGTATCATAAATGATACCTAACTTATCATTTATGATACCTAACTTGCATTTATGTTAGGGGATTTACGCAGGGGATTTCTCCCCTCTCATTATTTCCTTATCCCGATCTCTGATTTAACGGACGAATATTTTACCGATACTTATCTATTTTCCATTGCATCCGCATTGATTTTTTTACTGATGTGGTATCGACGTCAGTTTTTTGAGACTCCCTTTTTGGTCTACAACATAAAGTAAACAGCGTACTAATTAGTATCAGCGTCTATTTCCAATTCCCAATGAAAACGGTATCAAAAATCAAGATCATAGCGTGCTTCACTAGTAATACCTACTGATATTGTTATACTGTGGCACTATGATCGTAATATTTAAAATTTATCGGTTGTCAAAATTGCAAAATCAAGCACAGGCCCGTCGTCCGTGAGCGCCGAAACGCGACTGATCAGGCTTGCCGAACGGCGCGCTATATATATGGTAGATATTAAAACATAGTGAATAACTGATACTTTTTATCAAGTCAAACTCTGCGAATGCATCTATAACTTTTTAGTGGCTTTCGTTGAGTACAAAAATTTTGTTAAAAAATTCATTAGTTTAGTCATAAACTTGAATAAACTTTTTGAAAAGGGGTAACTTTGGGATTTTTTTCTATCAAGTAAAATTAATTAAATCGTGTTATTGACTGCGAATTGCACTAGATTAGATCCTTAACTAATGCATATGTTTTTTTCAGAGTTTAATACACTATTTTAAAGGCCTTAAAGTTGTTTTAAAAATTCAAAATTACGGCCCACACGCCCTTAAGATAAATTTAGTTCTTTTCACTCTACTAGGTACTCAAAATTGTTTAAGAACTTTGTGGCTGACCTTCGTAGCATAACATGTGCACAACGTATACGCTACGTAGTACGTAACACGTTGCAAATTCGTAGCACATTCAAAGTAGTATGATGCAAGCTCGTAGCACATCGACTTTCAAAGCACTCGATAAGATAAATAGGTAAAGTTCTTTCATTTTACTTCTCCTTGCTGTTTATAGCGAGTTAGATAGCCAGTTCCCAGCTTGTCGTGAAAGTTTGTTATCCAGGCTTGCAGTCATGTATAAATGACTTTCTTCTACTTTAGTATTAAATATTTGTTTGTAAACTTATGAATCTTGTTATGTGAAATAAATGTTATATTAAGCAAATAGTACGTAAAATGTTTGATAAAGAGAGTTAACTTATTGAGTCATCTTCCATTCTGTCTGTATGTGTCTTCTTAATAAGGCATCCACTCATGTCCGGTAGCAAGATCGTTGTTTTCGTTGGCTATGCCGCAAACTTTATCTGCGGCTTTTGTAAAAAAGTGTCAGTTTATCAAAAGTCGCAATACTATTGTACAAATTTCAATAAACTTAGGTCTAAAAACCGCCGACGAAAGTGGTAGCAAACCCACTCTTCGCTGACCATTCGTGACATTGAAGCATATATCACCGGAAAAATGTAAACATTGTTGACAACTAAAGAATTTGTATATATTTGTGTTTTTATTTCCTAGTATATAAAGTAACATAACTTACCGTAGTATTCTGAATCTGAATCTGTAGGTAAAGTGACGGTGATTGCAATTTCACGGAGACAAATATACACTGCTATCCTTTCCTTTTACTTTTTGGATTACTTTTTATAACCTCTTATCATGTTATGTACAAATTTCTAGTTTGTATTACATTCGTGACAATAAACAGCCTATTACAAGAAACGAATCTCATTGGTAGCATAACACTGTTGTTAACCATTATGTTTGATGTTTGATTAGACATTTAGTAGTACATAAGTCTCCATTAATGCATGTGAGCGGCTTGAGTGCAGCCATTTCATCGCAAGGTCGGTCGCGAATGAGCTGCGTAATTACTACTCGACCCATTGGGCACAATAGACGTGACTGGAAGTAAGACCACTCCACCCTAACCTTACTAATGTTGTAAACGTAAATTTCTTTGTTAATCTTCTATGCAAAACTGAAATACGAGATTCAGATGAAATTTGTTATTATAAATAAATAAATATGAGTGGGCAATTCACACACAACACCATCTGACCCCAAATTAAGCAAAGCTTGTAATATGGCGGCCAGATAGCTGATATAATACTTATATAGTTGTAAATACATACTTATTATACATAGAAACACCCAAACACAGTGCAAATTATTGTAAAATTCATCACACCAATATTTGCACTGGGTGGGAATCGAACCCACGACCCTCGGCTTCGCAGGCAGAGTTACTACCCCTAAGCCATGAGGCCAGTAAAAAAGTTGAAATCGGTTGAATTTTGGAATAACGTACACTCCGCGAGGCATAAGCTGAGCTTTGCATTTGTGTGAGTGTACATGGATAGTGTAGGTGTGAGAACCGGCCTTAGGCGCGGCGCCATTCTGTCTCGCCGCGCTCCTGCCTGATTGGTGATCACTCATACTAATGCAAAGCTCAGCTTATACCTCGCGGAGTGTACAGGCTTATATACTTTACGTTGCCGGAAAATAACGGGAACGGCAACTACTCGGGTAAAACTGCGGAACGCTGCTAACATTACTATAAATGTGAAAGTTTAGATGTTTAACATTTGGCATCTTGTTCACGTCGTAATAACTGAAATCTGGAAGTCAAACTTATTATAGTCACAACATACTGGAATAACACATTGGCTACTCATCCCGTAAAAATGTAGAGTTCATTAGGGAACAAGAAGCATAATTAAACAGCAAATGTAAATAAGAATTAAGCAGCTCTATCCAAAATCACCTTATTGTAAAACATCAGATATATACGGTAAACCACGACGATAGTTTTAAATAATGTCCCTGGGTGTCCTTAATTCTACTTTTCGTTTTAAAAATTAAAATGAACCATTTTTCCAATTCCATTCTTTTACAACCGATTCATATGTATAATGAGAACAATAAGATTTTTATATAATATAATAAGATTTTTTTTCACTTTGCAATTACAGTTTCTTAATAGCTACCTCTACACCCATACTATACTGAACATGACATCGAAATATACTTGTACGAGTATAATAGCTTAAGCAGCCTACTAAATGTACCCACTGCTGGGGCATGGGGCCTTCTCTCGTAAGGAGAGAGTCATAATCCACCATGCTGGTCCAGTGCGGTTCGGTGACACGTGACCTCGAAAGATTTCAAAGAAAGCACATCTCGGGTTCCTCTCGATGATTTCCTTAACCGTTTTAAGTTAGCGACCTTACGCATATTTTTGTGTGTGAATTGTCCACCAATGTTTATTTATTATTATTATTATATTTTATCAAAAAGAATTCTGCTGTTTTCAATCATTTATTTACTTTGATTTTGACCAAAATTTGTATGAAACACAAAGACGTCGAGCAAAAATATCTATGTTTAAAATATGATGAAACAAATATTTTCTAACAGACATATATTTCATTCGAAAATCTTTATGACATTTTAAGCCTAATTTAGCAGCAATCGTTCCAATTATTATTTTATATACGTATTTTCTATTGCCTTGTACTAAAATTGCATTGCCACCATAACTGTTTGAAATCAATTTTAGTATAACGGATTACTGCATATTTATTTTATTGGTCACTTTTTATTTCACGAATATGTCACAGTCAAATTGGAAACAGCGTCAGTTTACAATAAAAACAGGGACATAACAAAACTACGGTACGTTAGGTTAGTTAATAAAGTTACGTCTCAGACAAACTATTTAAGAAGTCCCTAAGGGGGGACGAGCCTAGTTCTAACATACCCCTCTCGTACCCATATGAATGTCAAATGAGCTTTATTGTCAAAAATGGTCAACCGCGTTTTACAAAGCGTTTCGTAGATGTGTGCATGTTTTGTTTAAATGTGTAGCATTTGTCTTAGTTGCTGTTTTTACAAATAGAGACTTATTGCTCTTGTGTGAGTTCAAGTTTACAAATGTGTGAAATATACGTTACCCCGCGCCCCACAAAAAAATGTGATAAAGTTTGTAATCAAGCCAGATGTCTTGTGTTTTCTATGGTTAAATCCTCAAAAAGTATTTAAATTATAATCTGGCGGTATTTTCAATTTTACGATTTTTTAATGGAAGATGTTTTGAAGCTACTGGACTGGAACGGATATGGCATCAATATCAACGGCGAATGCATCACTCACCTTCGGTTTGCCGACGACATAGTCATTGTGGCGGAGTCGTTGGAAGACCTCGGTGCTATGCTCAGGGACCTCAGTAGAGTATCCCAACAGGTAGGTTTGAGGATGAATATGGACAAGACGAAGGTCATGTCAAATGTTCATGTCAAAAGTTGTTGACGAATACGTCTACCTGGGTCAAAAGATCCAATTAGGTAGATCCAACTTCGACAAAGAGGTCCAGCGAAGGATCCAACTCGGATGGGCAGCGTTCGGGAAACTTCAGCACATCTTTGAGTCCAAAATACCCCAATGCCTAAAGACGAAAGTCTTTAACCAGTGCGTGTTGCCAGTGATGACTTATGGAACTGAGACGTGGTCCTTCACTGTTGGTCTCATAACGAAGCTCAAAGTCACACAGCGAGCTATGGAGAGAGCTATGCTCGGAGTCTCTTTGCGCGACAGAATCCGTAATGAGGATATTCGCAAAAGAACGATAACATATATAATGAGATAATTGAAACCGGCTTTTTAGCTTTTGCATTTCAACATTATTTTTAAGGTTTAAATACTGTCAATAATTTACTATTTCGAAAACGTATTTTAACGCTAACGCAAAAAATGAAAGTGTTCCATCTGTTGGTCTGTAGTATCGTAGCTTCTACACGCATATGATTTTTTTAAATCTGGCTGCGTCCAGATGGTTTTGGCTATGATATTTTTGAACAGATACTTCTTGATTTGATTTATTTTCTGTGTAACAGATAGTGACAGTGGTAGCCTGATAAATCATTCCATTGGCCTCTATAACGTGGTTCGTCCTCGCACGTGTGAGAAATACTGGCACTTCTTTTTTAATATCTGAGCTTTTCTGTGCAGATGCGGCTCGATATTTGGACCAGACGTGACCACCTTCTAAAGTGCTCGCAATTTATCCACTTCATACATGATAAAGGTATGAAAGGCTATCTAAAAATCCTTTTTAATGTGATGAACTGTCCGTCAAACATTTTATTTATCTTATCGAACAATTTCTTAGTGTGAATACAGATGTTTTATATCAAAAATGGATAAACTATACAAAACAGCCTCTTGTTTTACTTACTTACATGTATGTACTTGTAAATAACATCAACCCCATCTGTGTTTTTGTCATTTTGTCGATCTACAGTAAATTCTTACGGGAAATATACTCGTAGCCAAGTCAGACCTTATTCTTCAATATATTATCCTAAAATAAAGAAAAAAATATATTTAACGGTCTTACAAAAAATTTCAAGTTGCTTTAATTAATTTCAAGATCGATCATTGAACTTGGCAAACATTTAGATCTCTTTTTTTTTTTGTTGAAGTCAACAACTAAGCCATATGTTATAAATTTATTGAACTTGGCACTTGTGGCACTAGCTAATAAGTGTTTATTTGTAATATTTTAATTTGTTTGTGTCGCAATAAAGAGTTTCTATTTATCTATCTTTCGTTTCAAATTTATGTTTTTAACGGGATTTTATACTACAAACGCCCAATCCCGTTGTTTTTTTTTCAGAAAAAAAAGTATTTAATCTATGTTTTTAAATTTCAGTCCGATCCGCTCATCATGACGTGATTGAGCAACAAACATCCAGATATTGACATTTTTTTTCTGTCTGGGCAGAGCCTTTATTAACAAAACTAAAATACAATGAGAACTACACTACAAACCTACCTAACTAACTACTTACACTAAGCACACCTGAATTATCCATAGACCACTGTAGGTCTACAGATAATAGCGATCAGCGAACAGATAAGCCCACTACCAATCGGAAGCGTACCCAGCATGCTGGCGGCTGACATTTGTAATATTAGTAAAATGTATGATAGTTCACAACAACACTTTCTAGACGTACCCAACTTGATTGGCGTTCAATAAACGCCGAGAGATGGCACGCAATCTCGATTCGAGGAGACAATTTCTTGAAGCACGTCTAATATACACGGCATTGTATAGAAGAATATCATTTGCTTGTGAAACGTACCGTGAAAAAATACGATGTCGGGCAACAAACATGCGATCGTTTTTTTTTGAGAAATAGAGATGAAAATAGAATAAATAGATTGAAACGAGTTATTGGAGTTTTGCACAAAATTATTTAGATGCTAAAAACTGATATCCGTGTAAAAACCCGTTTTTAGTTTTGCGTTAAAACGGGTACTCGCGCTACATTTGTTGTTAAGTTGGGTATTTTTTAATTATTTTATCTTTTTTCTATTATATTTTTAACCGTCGTGGGTTTTTTCAAAATGTATTTATAATTTTGTGATTTATTTCATAATTTTCGTCTTTATCGGATTAAAACTAAAGAAAATAAAATGTAGTACAAAATATGAGTACTTGTAAATGACTGGAAAAATAGCACCGGCAACCAATTATTTCTAAAAAATAATCATAAAATTAGAATAAAGTAAAAATTTATCAGATATATTTGCGCTAAAGCATTTTTTCTTGCAAATATTGTTATCTTTACAGAAGTAGAGTATAGTCAGCGTAAAAAGTTGTAGCTACTCGTAGCTACTCTAGTTTCACTTCCTTTAGCGAGTCACGTAGAGGCTATTAGCGCGGCTCGAGGATGCCGATATGATGTTATCGGCATTAGCATGCTCCGAACGCTGCGGACTCCGTATTAATTCCACGACGAAACATAAGTTTATGTGCGCGACAGTACTGAAAAAGGTATTTGGTAGGTTTCAAAGACTTTTTTGCAGTTAACGTTATGGTTGTAGTATTTTAGTTTGATAGTTTTTTCTTATTTTGTGGGTAAATGGCTGTTTTTTATTCGGCTAAAATCTTGCTTTGTCTCTTTCATGTTCATTGATTTAATTATTATAGTAATACTAATTAATACAGAATCCACACTTAAAGTATTGTTGTTAACAAACTAGTAATCTCACGTTGAAAAGTGATGATGTAATAACTTTGACATAAAAAACCCAACTGCAAAAAATCTACATATAAAAAACCTTATGTTATGCAATATACTATTTAAGGACACTTGGGTGATTGAGGCAAATCTAACGATATATCAATTGTTAATATCCATCCAACCGCTTGGAAGACACGTGGGAATAAAAAAAATTACAAACATTTGAACATAATACGCGCGAAAAACATAACCCTTCTTTCAGTCGGGTAAAAAGTCACGATCTAACGTGGAGATTAGTTTAGATTTAATTTGTCAATTCTATCTATAATTATTCTAACCGAAAATAAAGAGAGAGCATGATGGAAACGATCGAGAGACGAGATTAAATTCTTATAGAATATGATATCATTATTTTGTTTGTATTGGCACTGCTAGTAATATGTATAAGTGTATGTGATCTAAAAACCTAGTTGATACAACAAAAGTTGTGGCAAATTATCAACCAAATGAAATGTTAAAATGACGTGATATATAAAAGGCAAGCAAATAGTATTTTTGGTGATTAAATACGATAGTAAATAAATAACCTTTGCATTGAAGTTCATCAAAGCAGGTTATCCAAACCCAGAAGCAACTTTAATTATTTTATTGGATAACCAATATATCGTAAACCTTTGAACTTCCTACGTTGAAATACAACTTTGTACGTAATGTAAAACCGCCTACAAAATAACGCAAAATAAGCTAAAATTTGTATTCATTTGGAAGTTGATTCAACAGTAAATGTTGTTACTAAATAACATTATTGCTGTTATTTTAGAATCAACTTTAATAATATTAATGAGTTATTATTGAAATACTCTTGAAACCACAGAAATCTAAATAATAAGCTACTATACACTTATTTTCTATCCTTGACAGTAATTTAAAAGTGTACTAGCGGCCCATATTCACTTCGTTCTTAAAAATAAACATGTGTACCTACTCCGATTTCTATATTTTTTCTCTATAACCATTTGGCCAGTCGAATAATTATTTTTGATGGGTTCATTAGGTGATATGATAGATTCAAACTAAAGAGATTTGAGATAATTATGATACATCTATGGTCCTTTTTATGCAAAAGGTAATTTAAACCTGGACTCTATCTTATTTCTTATTCTCTGTGGATGTTTAAGAAAAAGTACATTTTAGACCTTTAAGTTTTAGAATTAGGGCATCAAATTGCAAAAAGGCAAACAATTTTGTTCTACTCTTTGAATTTTTTCATTACAATCTTCTCGAGCAGAGAGAAATTCTAAGAAAACATTTAGTTTAATTTTGAAATAATAATAACGTAGCTCAGAGGTTTAAGACAATAGAGGCTTTCAAAGGGTTTATAGGAAGTCAAAACTCAAAGTGTGAGCAAATTTAATGTCGAAATTAATTCACGATGGAAATATCTGGTTATAACGTATTCGTGAAAATGTGTATTGTTGTTTTCCGATTGAGAATCTTCGTGATGAATTCCGTTATTTAGCTGTTTATTTTAATTAAAATAACGTGTTTTGTTTGTTATACCAAAATTTATATTGTTAATATAATTAAAAACGAAATGCATTTTACGTCTACTCGATAAGTACATTTTGAGTTGCGATTTGATGCATTAATGTATGTAAAGACACTTACGTAATTAATTGTTATATTTTTCGTTTGTGATAAGGACGTCTACGGTTGTGGAATGCGTTGCCTGAGTGGGTTTTCTCCGATAGTTACAATCTTAGTGTCTTCAAATCGAGAGTGAATCGGTTTCTTCTAGGTAAGCACGCTCCATCGTAGATCGCATCATCGCTTAACATCAGGCGAGATGGCGGTCAAGTGCAAACCTATGACAGTAAAAAAAAAAGTTGCATCCTAGGACATTCTAGGTATTTTTCAAATGTCAAGGGTCTATTATTTTGAGGACTACAAACATGCGCCGCAATTCTGACACCAACTTAAACGAGTTTTCATCGCTAAAACGGCCTAACTGTACAAAGTCTTGAGATTAGAATCATTAAACGATAATATGCAGAATATGAAATGACAAGATTGGAAATCAGCAAATAAACTTTGGAAATCAAAACGCCAGTCAGATCTTTTCATGTCATAAAAGTTTTGGCGATTTCAACGTCTGCTGGTTCGTTCATTGGAACTCCAGTTTATACGTGAATAAGGATAAAAGCATAATTTTATCTGTGTAAGTACTTGAACGTACAAGTTTCGGCGTAATGATTGTACCTTCTTAGTTTAACTTACTTTGCGCATTACGGTTTTTTATCGGATACACTTCGGAGAGTGTGCAACTGATCTGCATGATCTAATACCACCTTGCCTTTTCTTCTATCGGACTCCTCGTTGCACAAAAGGGCGGCATCGTTTCATGGTTGATGTTCCAAAAACGCGAACGAAGAGATTTGACTCCACGTTTGTGATAAGAACGTCTAGGTTGTGGAATGCGTTGCCTGAGTGGGTTTTCCCTGATGGTTACAATCTTGGTGTCTTCAAATCGAGAGTGAATCGGTTTTTTCTAGGTAAGCACGCTCCATCGTAGATCTCATCATCACTTAACATCAGGCGAGTAGCACAGGTTGTGCCCGTAGACGTGGCTCGAGTTTGCTACTTCGCTACAGTGCATTCGCTCGTGCAGTACGGCGCCGAGCTGTGGGGGAGGTGTGCGGAGTGGCAAAGAATATTCCGGCTACAAAAACGTGCCATCCGGGCTATCGTCGGAGTAGACGATGAGACTTCCGTAAAACCATATTTTAGGAGTCTGGGCATTCTCACACTACCCTCGGTGGTAATAATGCAAGTAGCATTGTTTGTGAGAACTAACCTGGACTCCTACGAGGTATGTGGTGCGAACCATCGCTACCCCACGAGGAGCGCGGGCAGCCTCGGCGTGGTAAAGCGTAAGCTGTCCAAAGCCACAAAATTGACCCATGTTATGGGTCCAGATGTTTACAATAACCTGCCCGAACATGTGAGAGCCGCACCAAGCTTATGTAGTTTTAAATCTCGATTGCAACGCTGGCTTGTTGAGCAGGCGTTTTATAGATACGAGGAATTTTATGCTTTGCCTTTGTAACTCAGTAAATTATAAACATGTAATTTAAATTAATTGACATTTTATTATAAATTTATAATAATTATTATATTATTTTATGACTTAATAATTAATATTTACCACTATATTGTGCATTATTATACCGAATTTTGTTTTATAATTTGTGTATGCTTACAATTATTATCCTGACATGTAAATTGGCTTTATGAAATAAATGATTATGATTATGATTATGATGGTGGTCAAGTGCGAACCTATTATAGTAAAAAAAAAACATTTCAATTTTTTTGAAAACTATATTTTTCACATAAGAGAAAATACACTTTACCTACTTACCTTACTTATCTTACTTTACTTTACGGTTTAAACGGCGTAGTTTTTGTTCTCGTTATTTTTCTAGAATAAAAACGAATAGTAGTAGGAGTATTTTAAAATTTTCGTTTCTACTCGTACGTTAAATTGCCCAGTCAACTCTTATGAGTTGCTGGGAATTAGCTTTTCTTCGTTAATTAAAATATTATGAAAGTCATTTTTAAAGCGGAAACTGCTATAGCCAAGTTGAGATCACTTTTTGTTATGAGAGAATATCATGGCAATGAGCGGCGTAGCGTCAAAGGGGCGACGGAGCGGAAGTGACGCGCTAAATGTTTTATATGGA
The DNA here is from genome assembly GCA_017562165.1 of Ectropis grisescens. Classification (NCBI taxonomy): domain Eukaryota; kingdom Metazoa; phylum Arthropoda; class Insecta; order Lepidoptera; family Geometridae; genus Ectropis; species Ectropis grisescens. The sequence goes on along the minus strand of CM029787.1, from coordinate 16,666,364 downwards.
AGAAACCTTTTGATTTCGCGTCACCGACTACTAGGTATTAGCAATATATCTGTTGCTATAAAAGTAACGTATTGTGTCACATTCATGCTGTTTGATACAAGAAATAATTCTAAGCGATATGTTTGTACATCAATCGCCAGTCCCAATCTCTTTTTCTTTTAATGTCAAAATGACGAGGCAAGATAAACGGGTACTGAAAGCAAGCGTAACGACAGTGGGTTTTGGTCATGGACAGTTCAAATCACGCAACTCTACGATAACCGATTGCTAATGCAAATACTGTCTTATGTGTCTAGAAGGAAATATGACTCTTCAAACAAAAACACTACTGTATTTGATGGATTTATAGTAATATTTATTTGAATCTATCTATTGCTAGTTCTAACTCAGCTATCTAGGCAACGAATTATACAACGCCTGCTATCCTTCTTTATTGAAAAAAATAATTAAATAAATTAAAGTTTCTATGCTTCAAGTGGGCTTAACTTAACTTAACCCCTTAACTGTGGGCCTCATAACGAAGCTCAAAGTCACACAGCGAGCTATGGAGAGGGCTATGCTCGGAGTCTCTTTGCGCGACAGAATCCGTAATGAGCATATTCGCAAAAGAACAAAAGTGGCCGACATAGCTCAAAGAGTAAGCAAGCTGAAGTGGCAATGGGCAGGCCACATCGCTCGCAGAACTGACAACCGATGGAGAAGAAAGGTTCTCGAGTGGCGATCACGAACCGGAAGACGCAGTATTGGACAGATGACCTCATAAAGGCCGCTGGAAACCGCTGGTTGCAGGTTGCGCAGGACCGTTCGTTGTGGAAATCTAGGGGGGAGGCCTATGTTCAGCAGTGGACGTCTTGCGGCTGATAATGATGATGCTTCAAGACTGACCTGTTTAGACTCCAACATGTTCGTATCTTTTAATTTAAGAGGTTAACTTAAGTTACATGTGGTTAGACTGATATATTTTATTTGCATGATTAATGTTTGGCAAAAATGAGGTTTCATAAAAATATCTTGAGCCGCAGGCTAGACACCGGGGTGCAACTAGTAAATAATAATTAAATAACGTTTGACTCTACTTTTATGATGATAAAATAAGTATAGGCTGTGGATTGCGTTTCCTGTGTCGGTTTTTTTTTTTTAACTATAAGTAATAGGTTTGCACTTGACCACCATCTCGCCTGATGTTTGGTTTGCTGGATGATTACAATTTTGGTGTTATCAAATTGAGAGGGTTTTGGTTTCTTTTAGGTAAGCATGCTCATAGCGTTAAGGTCGCAAATTGCTACTTTGTTTCCTTTTTTTAAAGTATTTGTATACCTTTGTTTTTTGTCTACTTAAGTGCAATAAATAGTGTATCTATCTATCATGCTGCATCGTACCCTGCATCGTCGCTTTATGATCAGGCATGATAGTGGTCAAATGTAAACCTATTACGTTGAATAAATGTTTAAATCAGGCATTCTGTATAGCGATACGTACTATACTTTACAGGAATTTAAACTGCTGGAGTTTCTAAGCTTTTCACAACTTTGAGATCCGGGCGCTTTTGTTTTCAAGGATCGAACTTGCGAATTTTACATCCTGTACATAACAATAGCATAACCATTTTTCATACTTTTGGTTTTTAACCCCCGACAAAAAAAGGGGTGTTATAAGTTTGACGTCGATGTCTGTCTCTCTGTCTATCTGTCTGTCTGTCTGTCTGTCGGTCTGTCTGTCTGTCTGTCTGTCTGTCTGTCTGTCTGTCTGTGTGTGTGTCTGTCTGTGGCACCGTAGAGCTCAAACGGATGGGCCGATTTCGATGCGGTTTTTTTTATTTGAAAGTTAATATCCGTGCGGGTGTTCTTAGCTATGTTTGGTTAATATCGATTCAAAATGGCCGCCTCCACAAAATGGCGGACAAAATATTTCTTCACAACCTACCTCAATATGGGTATCAAATGAAAGGGCTTGACTAGTAGAGTACTAAACACTATAACAAATTTCAAATCCAAGATGGCCGCCACCACAAAATGGCGAATTATATAATATTTTTCACTACTGCCTCAATATGGGTATCAAATGAAAGGGCTTGATTAGTAGAATACTTTGCACTATGACAAATTTCAAATCCAAGATGGCCGCTACCACAAAATGGCGAATTACATTTCCTTTTTCACAATTCCCTTAATATAGGTATCAAATGAAAGGGCTTGACTAGTAGAATGTTCTACAGATAACAAATCTAAGGTAGTCGGGGGTTAATCAAAATTTTTAATTTTGTTCTTGTCTTAGATGAGATTGCATTATGAGCACGAAATCAAAACTAAGGTAGAGGATATATAAGTACAGCAACACCTACAAAGTTAATGATTAATTAATTGTTAATTTATCAATGTTTTTTTTTTAAATCGATCTACTAATTTACCTACAACTGTTTCAATATATACTAGCATTACCTCGCGGTTTTACCAACGTAGTTCCCCTTCTCGTTGGTTTTTGCGTTAAAAAATAGCCTATGTGATGTGCAGCAAGCGATAATCCGTGTTCCAAATTTTAACCCGATCCGTCCAAACATTCCAACGTGATTAAACAAAAAAACATCCAAACTTTAGCTTTCTTTAAATATTAGTGGGATATAATTTGTAGGCACTCAGAAAAAACTGATAGGCCTATGTCATATCGGTGTAAAAAAATCACAAGAAAAAATCCTTTTAATTGGGATGACGACGGGGTCAAACTATACCATTCCTGACTTGTAAATGTATATTTATCAATAAAAAACTTTGACTTTGACTACTTAGTCCGTCAGGTACGAGTAGATTGTGGAAAAATTAAAAAAAATATATTTATTTTTTCTTTGTCTTTGTTTTGTTTTGTTTGTAGTAGTATGACTCTTGGCAAAAGTCCGCCTGGGCAAGTACCACAACTTTGCCAGTTATTCTACCGCCCAAGCAGGAATGTGCAAACATTACTGTATTCCGGTTTGAAGGGCAGTGTTTCCAGAGAAATTACATGGCTTAGAGATATAACATCTTAGAACTCTGGGTGACGAGAGCAGTGCAGTGCTAGGTAATGATTTGGACTCTTTATGCTCCAATAGCTACGTGTCACTGTGCTGTTATGTGGCAAGCATGCTGCTTACCATTAGACACACGTCCTGCTCTGTCTTGTCACTCTTTATTTAAAAAAAATGTCTTATAAAATAATTAATAATCGACAAAGCTATCTTCCAAACTTCCGAAGTGAGGGGTTGTGATGTCACGTCTTCGCAAAAATGGTACAATGAAGTAACGTCTGTATCTTTATATTTATTTTTGTTTGTGAAACAAAGTAAAAATACGTGTATTTACATGTCTTTTTTTTATTAAACTGATGGACAAATGTGCCTAAAATGCCTACTGATTTTATCTTTTATTGCCCATCCTTCCCATTTGTTCTTAAAACTATGCACTGTGTCGACTTTTAGCATTCTCAATCAAATGTCAAATTTATAGTATTCTCAAGAAAACGGTTCCAGTGGTATTCCATTATGTTGATGTTTGTGAGAATGCGATGTCCTGTATTTATCTATGATGGTGAAAGCGACAGTATTATTGTTTATTTTAGATGACCTTTGAAATTCCTTAGCCTTTTAATAATTATATTACACTATGGATTGTTTGTATAAACAATGTAGTCAGAGAGAAAAATAAAACATATACAATCCGCATTCAACGAGTATACCCACAACCGGGATTCTTCGAGTTCTAATGAAGAGAGCGAATAAACCATAAACTGCTGCGGCGGCTAAGGGCGTGATGTCACATGTCCACAAAAGCTATAAATATTTCCTGAACTTAACTTTAAGAAAATCGAAACTGTTACAATAAGCTATCACGGAAAAAATATTTCTTTAGTTAAAATTAATGCTATTCTTCTTGACGTTCTGATTTATTGTAGACATAATGTAATATATGTGCTAGCTCATATAAGTGCAAAATCCGTTGACCCATTTGGCTTTGAAAGAAACGTACCTACGCGGCACAAAGAATGACAAAAGCGAGTGGAATGCGAAATGCTGAGTCAGCGGCACTTTACATTATAGCTGAGGTATTGTAGAAGAATATAATATTAGTATAACATTACTTTCTAAGGAACGAGAAGTTTACGTTCCTATCAATCAATACTCAATACACCAATCATTAAAGCGGTTTTTGTGAACCGGCAACATTACGCTTCAAACAATCAAAACGATCGACATTCGCGAAAAAATAGGCAACTCGAGGTCGTTGGACATTAAAATAGGCATATGGCTAAATAGTAGTGCTCTGCTGTTTTACTCACGCAAATCATAAAAAAATAAACAAAAGTCCTTAGATTATTATGATTACGATTATCCCGTTTCCATTATTTTTTCACGATAAAGTGATATTCCAGACTACATGTGCTTGATATATCCTATGTGCTATAACAGACTATGGTCTGTGTTCCAAATTTCCACCCGATCCGTACAAATATATCTTAACTTTTTCATTTGTAATATTAGTGTGATAACGACTGGTCGCGTGAGTAGTAAAGTCTGCAGGTTGTGGGTTCGATTCCCACGCAGAATAAACGCATATGTGTGATACATACGGATGTTTGTATGTATTTATGTTTGTTCTAGGGACGTTCTATACGTATATGTTTAAAATAAAACTATCAGATCGATTATGGTTTATGGGCTTGACTCTGTATTTATGAGAGAAGATCCCGAGTCCCAACAATGTCTACATAGCGTGGACGGTTTATGACTGTGTTTTATCGTCTATAATACAGTAATGGTTTGGTTTTAGATTAAAAAGAGTATATCGATATTTATCTATATTAAATGGTTGTTTTAATATAACAGTTACAAAACTTACCGAATCTACTGTCCGTGAATTTCTTTTAAATATAAGTAACTACTTGAGCTAAAATTATGGTGACGAAAAACAAATAGATTTAATTAAATAGGATAGATTATATTGTAAAATGTTTTTTTTTTAACTATAATAGGTTCGCACTTGACCACCATCTCGCCTGATGTTAAGCGATAATGAGATCTACGATGGAGCGTGCTTACCTAGAAAAAACCGATTCACTCTCGATTTGAAGACACCAAAATTGTAACCATCAGGGAAAACCCACTCAGGCAACGCATTCCACAACCTAGACGTTCTTATGACAAACGTGGAGTCAAATCTCTTCGTTCGCGTTTTTGGAACATCAACCATGAAACGATGTCGCCCTTTTGTGGAACGAGAAGTCCTATAGAAGAAAGAGCAAGGTGGTATTAGATCATGCAGATCAGTTGCACACTCTCCGAAGTGTATCCGATAAAAACCCGATAAGCTAGCGATTTTGCGGCGATGATCAAGACTTTGAAGTCTTTTACGCACAAGAGTGTCATTGCCTATGAGTCTTTTGGCACGTCTCTCAATAGATTCCAGAGTCCCCAGCTGATGCTTAGCCGATCCATCCCAAAGGTGCGAACAGTACTCCATACAGGAGCGAATCTGTGCTTGGTATAATGTGAGCAACTGTTCAGAATTGAAGTATCTTCGCACCTTTGAGGGGACACCCAGTAACAGTAACAGTGTTTTCACAATAATTGTTATAGTAGTAGAACAGTGAAACAAGTATTGTAAGCCGTAAGCCGATTCAATTTCTTAGAATAGAAGCCCAGTAAGTGCGTGAACGTCAACGTTAGTGCGCCCCGATTAAAATGGTCCATCTTGACATAGTTCCAGAAGTAAACCTGGGCAGCGGCAGCGGTGCAAGTTATAAACGACACTTCTGACACTTTGGGCTTTAACAGTGAATGTTTTATAGTAATGTTTACTTGATATTGTTTTGTGGAAAAAACCAACTACTGGCTGAAAGGCTGGAAGAAAAAATGTGTTCAAAATAAAATATTTTTTTAGAGTAACGAGACGAGCAGAACATGTGCTTGATGATACAAGCTTGCCCATAACAGCACAGTGTCTCTCAGCTATATTTGAACATGAAGGGTCCAAATCATTACCTAGCACTGCACTGCGCTCGTCACCCAGAGATATATTTTCTATGGCCAGTAATTTCTCTGTGAATATTATCATGATTTGAAAGTCGATCTCTATATGCTCCGTTCATTGAATGCAAAGTCACGAATTCTCTTCGCATATTGCCATGCGTTGCCTCCCCAGGGGAAATCTGATATCATCTTGGAATTCCAAGCGTGCAGAGCATCAAAATGATATTATTCTGATGTGCGTTTATTATTATTAGTAAAATTATGCAGGTTGCATGTGCTAGTTTCATTATTAGATATTTCATGTAATGGTTCTCAGGAATAAGTTTAACCACCTGTCTAAGAAGAGAGATCTTATTAGATTGACGTGTGTTTTGTGACCGCACGCCATCTCATAAAAAACTTCATCAAAACCATTTTTTTAATGATGTGATTGGAATTGTTTTTAGCTATCACTGACAAATTTTAATATTATCCATATTTTATAATGTAGTTCTATTTTGTTTATGTATGATTTTGTCAATTTCGTAAATGTTATGAATGATTATAATAGGCATAGCTACTACTATTGTCATACAACACACATGTGATAAGTTACTGAGTTATACATGTTTTTTGCACTTGAATAATGCGATACTTGTGAAGTAGATTAAGATAATGATTGTTTAATTTTACTCAATAATAGCTTTATTAGGTAAATACACCACGTACTAGATAACCTAATGTATAAACTACATCTAATAATATAATGAAGTTATATCAGTGAATAAACCTCTTCACAAAATTATTTTTGTTTACCAATTTATTTTTAAAATGTGACTGGCGTACGCCTTGCAGTTGCTGTGGATAATAAATAATAATTAATGAGTCAATGAATAAAAAAAAATCAATTAATCATATAATCTATTCCGCCAAGAAGCGAAATATATTTGCCAGCTAATTAGTCTGTGGTGCCAGCTGAAAAACATTTTCAAGTCTAAATAAAAAAAAAAACTAAACCACAATAATAGCCATTAATTAAGAGTTGAAGTTGTAATATTGTTTAAGCTACCTCACACACCACAACAGGCCACAAATCGAGTAAACTTTGTATTAAATATGTGAGCCAGATAATTGATGTTTTACTTTTTTTATTAATTGATACATACTCACACTCAGGTCTATAACAAACATTAAATTAATGGGTACGTACCTAGTTCTTATCAACGAGTAAGTCTTTACTTTTAACCACGTTATTTCACTTACAAACCAGAAAGTAGTTCAACGTAATAGCGATAAGAAAGAAATGTTTCAGAAATCTACAAATGCATCAGAACGTGTTAGAATTACTGCTGGAGTGCGGCACACATGGCTCAAAGGAATATAATATCTCAATGGATTGATGGCCTCGTCATCAACATCACATCTTCACTCTAGTACCAGAAATCGCCAGAAAGAACTTAGCTGATTCAGGTTACCTCTGGTAGGTAAGGTGAAATGCGTAAAACACCTAAGATAATTTCTTGAATAAGACAAATGACTGAATACTAAAATCACGAAAACTCTGTTATTACACGAAAACTCTGAATTTACTTTACGCTCTGGTATTTTTAGAAAAATTACGACTGCGCTGCGATGAGCCTAAAATAATACATTTACGGAATGAGGGTCCGGCCTTCTCCGAAAACATTATAAATTTCGCGGCTTCTGAGCAAGAAGATCAATCTCTAAAGAATTTATAAGCTACATCGCGACGCCTGATTGTAATTTTAAATTCTCGTGAAAATTAAGGATACTGGTGGATCTTTCAAGCAAACAATATTTCATATGAAACGAACTATTTTCTTAGTAACAGTAAGTAAAAACTGAAAAAATATTTCAAAATCGAATAAGATTCCTCAATATACATAAAAGCAATTATTAATTTCGTTCAACAAAAAAGATTACTTTTTATAAAAATTTGTTATTGAAAAAATGGAAAATAGTTATTTACAAAAGAAATGATAATTCGATGTATATCGTTGCTCCTAACATAAAAATATATGTATATGTATAGCGGGTTTTTTTTTCTCGCGAGCAAGAATTTTGGTCTTCCCCCCTTACAGGGCCCCCGCATTTTCTCGTTCGAAAAACCACTTTACTTTCAAACACCATTACATTCTTTTTGAACACGGCTTAGCCTTCTTGGAAGGTTATTGGAACTAATCAACCCTAACACATAGTCAAGGGCAATTTGTATAATTTGTAAGTTTGCAACTGATGACATAATATTGTATAATTGAGGTGTCATAACAGTTGGTCTAATAGTGTTATTAATTATGTTAGTGTAATAAGAATTTGTTTTTTTATTATTTGACTTTGCGTTATTAAAAAAAAAAAATTGTACAACTTTTAAAGCAATTTACTTTTTTTTTTTCTTTGGTTTTTTGTGGTTTTTGTGTTTGGTTTTGATTTTGTATCATAAGATTACTAATATTGTTATTTTGACATTCATAATTTTCAATCTATTTTAAGTCTAATTAGTGTAAACCACTTTTCTAAGACGATACTAATTTATAAATTTACTTAAACAAATGAATAAATCTGCTTCATGCTTCTCAATTGCTAAGACCGCCCCTGACTGTGCGTGCGCCCGACTTGTAAGGTTAAATTTACGCATACCCAATTAACATTTTACACCGCACCCGCTTTTATCTCGGTCGGCACAGGCGTTAGTGTGTCAATGTAAAGCTTATGCTCATACGAGAACGCAGCTTAGGTGACAGTCTATGGAATAGTCTGTTGCTACTGCAATATAAATATGGAAAAAGATTATTATAATATGAAAACTAACGTGGTTATTACACATTTTACATAAATACACGGGTAACTCACGTATAATGTAGTCAGTCCAGTCCGACTCAAGTTTCGATCGCGTCCGGCGATCTTTTTCAAGGAGAGTGCGCGCGCGGGTTCGCAGCTCGTTTAGCACTGATTATTATAATGTTTATAATGTACAGGACTTAATCACGATTTAATTTATTGTTTAAATACCTCGACGTTTCGGCAGTACATTATAAACTATGTTTTCAAATCGCGAAAGTTTAAAAACAATAAAGATTGTGCAAACAATATCGTGCGATAGATAATTTCCCCTTCTGTCACACATTTGGTCCAAATTATCATAGAGCCCACAATATGGATCAATAAAATAACATTTTAATATAAAGTAATAATAGAAATTCATTTTAATCACCAAGTAAATCTTACAAATTTCATAAACACGAAAGTTTGGATCACGTCGAAACGGATGAAGGGGTCAATCGGGTTAAAATTTGGAACACATTTACAAAATACATAGGAACAGGAACTACGCAGGTAAAACAGTGGGAAGCTGCTAGTCATAATCTAGATTGTTAATAATCTATCTAATCAGCAAATTCTCTGAAAACAAAAAGTTTCCTTTTCTTAGAAATCAAATAGTTTTGATGAAATTCAAAATGTCCAATTTATTAATACACGAAATACTCATTTCCTTCAGCCTTGAACGATTTTCTGTACATGAGGCTACTGTACACTACTTTATTATTTTGTCTGAGGTTGTAGCATTTACGTTGCGTAGCGCTCGTGGCGTAGAGATTAAATCGCACAGAACTTCGTAGAGCTCCGTAACTGGTACTACGAGTAGGTATTGTGTACGATTAACGTTACGAAAAAGTATGCTGCCTTTACCTACTTTATATAAGTTCATACGTATAAATAAAAATATTACTTGAAGGAGGTCTTTTTGTAATTATTTTTTCTTTGATTCTATTAATTTACGTTAGTGTCATAAACAAGCAACTTCATGTTTTTATTCCGGGATTCGGTGCTTTTATGAATAGATAGTGAAGTTTATATTCACTTCGCTGATCAAATGATGGAAAAACATGCCCCGGATAGGTAGATAGATGTTCTTCATGGAAAATGACAGTTTTATCACAATACATATTTTCATTGATATAATAATAGATTAAAATAAATATATTCGTAAATAGGCCCAAAATTCTAGTACAAGGGCATATAACGGGAACGGGAACTACCCGCGAGGCGGTGCTAGTAAGTACATAAACAAAGCAACGTGACGCAACTAATTATACAATCATCCTTAGCAATATCTATAAATCTAACATAGCAATGTTAGCGGAACACGCAAAATGTGATACAAGGAAACGCCTAGTAGGCATGACCAAAAATCAAGGTTGAATTTTCTCGAATTACGCGTGAGTTTGAACTTAGAAAAAAATAGTGTGGGCACGTGAAGAAGGCTATTTTATTTTTCGCGACTAGAGGCTTTTCGCCAACAGTCAAAGATTCAGAGGCCGAACCAAAACATCTCCGAGGGCTGTGCAGAGGGGGAGGGCATAGAAACTTAAGTAAACTGGTAAATAGCACACCTGCTTATTACAGCAACGCATAATACGATAACGACGTCGACAATAGAGCGAAGTGGAAAACAAAAACCGGATCCCACCACCATAATTATGGGTTATTTAAATAGGAAGAGAGAGACTCTCATAAAATTATAGTAATTAAAATGCCATACACCGATTTAATTTGAAAAAAATCAGGGCATTTTTTCAATAGTGGATAAAGTGATCTTTGTGTTTATTCATGCAATAGGTACATACTTAGGTACGTACTTACGTACGAGTATGATGTATTCTGATCATGGTAGTTTGAAACATATCCGTTCTGGAGTTCTGATATTTCAGACCGATTCTACTAACATTTTAAATGTGGTTTGTTGCTTAATCACGGAACAGCTGACGGATCGAGTTGAAATTCGGAATGCTGATTATTATCATAGTATAGACTTTATCTCGAATGCAGGCGACATGCGAATCTACCTCTTAGGATATTTTCTAATGCTAATGTACTAGTTTACAATCACCGATAGCATTAACAGCGAATCAAAGAATCAAACATCATGAGTAAACAGATAATGATCTAACTAGAAACATCTTTCAAGCACAAGTGTCATCGGCAACCCGCTTTTGATCAGCATGGTTAATGACCTTTACTCTCTTATTGTGAGGACCCTGAGTGCAAGCAGTAGAAACCGAAAGTTGGCTTTATAATTTTTATGATTTAACAGATACGTCAAACTTTTAACACCCCTCTTTTAGTGACGGTTGTTAAACCTGATTTCATGTTCAAAGAAATTAATGTTTGATTTCTGTCTGAAGAAAACAATGTTTATTAAGACTCAAATTTGTGTAGATTTGTTTTGTGCACAAACTTTTAGATTTGCGCAAATTAAAATTATTATGAATACTTTGTCTTAAATAGATTGATGTGAAATTCGCTACATAGATTTATTCAAACTTGTGGTATTTATCATTGCCCAGGATTTTTTTTACTGAACATTAATCGTACCTATGTAATCCCCTCTCCTGGGCAAAGATAATCACCATCTACCCACACAGCTATGACTGTCCAGATAGGGATAGGGTAAAATAAAAAATAAATAATTCATCCAGTCCACTTTACAACACAAAACCCACTCCCACGCGCAGACTTAGAGAATTAAACAATAATGTGCTTCAAATAAGAAAAATACAAGAAAAGTGTTACATAAATCCTCAGAACAGGCATTACGTTATTGGTATTCTACGAACAAAAGTTATGAAAGTGAACAAGAAAATGAAACCAGGGATCAAAGCATTTGTTATATAATACTAGCGGCCCGCCCCGGCTTCGCCCGTGGTACATATATATAACCTACAGCGTTCAAGGATTACGAACATATGAAAGAACGGTGAACGATTTTTTTTAATCGGTCCAGTAGTTCCCGAGATTAGCGTGTTCAACCTACATATATAGGCTACTTTTGATCTCCAAATTATCGTGCTGTTTACTGGGTCAGAAGTGACACCTGTAGACATCTGGCGGGGATAACTAATTAAATGACAATTGATCAGTTTTCGACCGGAGAGGAAAAATGATTAAATTACTAAAATGGCTATTAAAAAATAAGGGTTGATCATAGAAGGGTGAAAATTGAGGATTGTATGTATTTTTGTATGTTGTATCATACAAAAATAGAAATTAAAAATTTTGTCTAAAAAATAAATAATAAAATTTAGGGGTGGACTACCCCTAACATTTAGGGGGATGAAAAATAGATGTTGGCCGATTCTCATAGATACCGGATAAGCACAAAAAATTTCATCAAAATCGGTCAAGCCGTTTCGGAGGAGTATGGCAACTAAAACTGTGACACGAGAATTTTATATATTAGATGAAACATGTATGCAATGTGTTGTAGCTTCTTCTTACTCGTTTATTTTATAATTATTATATGGCTGCATCGTGTATTCCTGCAGTTATTAATGTTCAAGTAATTTAACAAATGTATTTTCATTATTTGTAAAATATATACCTACTAGCGATCCGCCCCGGCTTCGCACGGGTACAATGCCGATACTAAATAGAAGTACTAATAAAAATGGTTATTGTGGGGTATTCCTAAGAGATAGACATATACTATTATAGACTTTTTTGTAGACCTTTTGAAGGGGTACAATATTGTTTTATTTGCTTTTGATCTAGCTCATAGGGTTCAGCCAGCATTTCCAGTGTAAGCGCAAAAATGTGTTTATTTATGCCATTACATTAGGAACCTTTAAAATTATCCGTGTCTCGGCTATTTTATGCACGTATTATCACTCTATCTATTAAAAAATCCGCATCATATCTGTTTGGTGGTTGTAAAGATCTAAGCTCATATAGAGACGGATAGACGCGGGAAGGGAATTTCTTTTATACAACGTAGTGATGATACGATAATTTCAAAATTTTCTAACCAAAAATTTAAAACTATATATTTTCATCATCAAAAACCACGATAACAGTAAATTTAAAGATTTATAAGCAGATAATTTACTTAAATTTATTTGATAAAAACAAAATAGGTCGTTAAGTAATTTTCACCGTTTTGCTCGCACCGTCCAGTTTTTAGTAACGGTAACAGTTGAAATTCAAGAATTCAATCCATGAACCAATTATTTACTTAAGTATGAATAAGTTAAAATTTAGCATGACCTCTGAAAGAACTTTTGACAACAAATCTATAATAACTTCCAATCTAAGCTAACTCGCTACCTACAGCCGAAATTCCGAACTTTCCATGAATAAATTAAGCACCAATAGTCCGAAAAGAAGCCTCTATCAAGTTCAATAGAGAGTAATTAACGGTTCGCCCACAAGAAACAACTTTTATAGATTATTCACACATATCCGGGCCGTGACCGAGCCGTGACGTGGCACATTTATTCGTATCCAAGAATCCAAACAAAATATACCTACTATTCAACTTACAGCAGCATATATGTAGATAGTATAAGCATAAACAGCCCACTTTATGGTCTTATAAAATCAGATTCTGCTCTCATAAGGAGAGAGTCAAAAGCGATTAGCTGAAGTGGTTGTTGAAAATGACTTTCTCTGAAAATTTCATTTTACTCACGATTTCACACACTTTCAAGGTGGTTTCCTTCACTGATAAAGGCAGGCGTAATAACAAACATGTCTGCACTCACTAACAAAAAACCAAAACCACCACCACATAGTGTACCACCTCACTTTTGCCAAATCCTGTGTTCTCGCTACGGAACCTCCTCGCCTTCCTGTTCCGGCCACAGCCCGGATATGTGTAAAATACCTTTAGAATTAGGTCAAGACTAGATAGCTATTGGTAATAACAGAGGCCTGTCCGACTATCGTTTTATTGATTGATTGCCCGCTTATAAAATAAACTACTCGCTGAATTAACTACGAGTCACAAACATTTATAACTTAAGGCCAGGTGTTTCTGTCAAAGTAGGCATTTAACGCTGTCTTGTTCTCGCGACCGTCACCGACCGCGGAATCGGTGCCACAGTGCAGAAATAACATTAAAATATTGGACTATGTAATTTAAACTCATTTTTAACCGACTTCAAAAAAGGAGGTTTCTCAATTCGACCGTATGTATGTTTTTTTTTGTTCAAGATTTGTTTGTGTTTGTTTGTTTATGATAAGCGTTTTGTTGCTATATAATAAATAATAAATAAATATTGGTGGACAATTCACACACAACACTATCTGACCCCAAACTAAGCAAAGCTTGTGTGATGGCAGCCAGATAGCTGATATAATACTTATATAGTTTTAAATACATACTTATTATACATAGAAACACCCAGACACAGTGCAAACATTTGAATTCATCACACAAATATTTGCACTGGGTGGGGATCGAACCCACGACCCTCGGCTTCGCAGGCAGAGCTACTACCAACTAAGCCACTAGGCCACATATAAACGAAGAAGTATTAAATTTATCTATACTCGTAGGTATACAAAACTCAACCTTTTCTTTTTTGGTCACACTATAAGTTGAGACCGGCTTTTCCAATTTCATGTATCTTTTTGAAATGTTTCCTATTAATTCACAAGTTCGTCAAAAATTTAAAAAATGTGCTGAAACGTAATGAAAGGCCAGTAAAAATAGACGGTTTTTTGGTCAACTTTGCACTAAATTTCTAAACCAATTTTTTTCTATGAGGTAAAGATCACTTACTGAGCATAAAATTACAAAATGATACAGATGATGATGATCACAGATCCAGGTAGGGCTTCAAACGCCAATTGAAAAAAAACTGTTTTAGCCGATATTTTGGAAACTATTTATTTTGACAATAATTGTAGAAAATAAAATTTTGCATCTTTTGTTGCTAGGAAACATTTTTTGTAAAACTTACCGTTTACGATTTATAACCCATTTAATGATACGGTTGCTATGATGCCGATAATAGTGGACAAAAATGATGTGGTCTACGATGGAACTTGCTTCTCTAATAGAAACAAACACAGTGTACCTCGTATCCCCAAGGTTCGAACTTTCGACAAAAACCCACTCTGGCAATGCGTTTCACAGCTTAGTTGTTCTTATTACAAAAGTGGAGACCAAACTCTTCGTTCAACTCTTCAATCATGATGACGAACGTTGCTGTTTATTCGAGCAACGAGCAATATGATAGAATAACTTTAATTTAAAAACCCCGACTACAAAAAAAACTACACGTAAAAAAATATTACCTACTATCTAAGGACACTTTGGCGAATGAGACTAGTCTTAGAATATCTTAGTTACCAAAATCCATCCAGCCGTTTGGAAGATATGTGGAAATAAAAGTTTTACAAACATAAGGATACGCACGAAAGACATAACCCTTCTTCCATTCCGGTAAAAAGAGACATGTTAATGCTACTCGGAACAGAATTCACATCTTATTTTTTTACATTGTTATCATTAAAATGGACATGATAAATCGTAATCGGTAAGTTCGAAAAAAAGTTTACTGGCAACAAAAGATGGGAAATTTTATTTTCTACAATAATAATACGCTTTATAACTTTTTCGGAATATCGGCCAAAAACGTTTTTTCGAGCTGGCGCTTGAAGCTCCACCTGGATTTGTTATTATTTTGTAATTTTATGCTCAGGAAATGATTCTTAACCTTATATAAAAAATACAAATCGGAAATTTAGTACAGAGTTAAATTCTACGAGTAATTTTACTGCCTAAAAGGCTTCTTATCAAATAAGTTCGAGTGTCTGAATTTCATTTTAAATAAGTTTTAAATGAACGAAGTTGGGTTTTTAGGGATTCGTAGACAAATTTTAAAATTTGTCTGTCCATCCGTATGTGACAGCCATTTTTCTCCGAAACTATAAGAAGTATACTATTAAAACTTGGTAAGTACATGTATTCTATGAACAATATTAACATTTTCATACAAAAAAAGAAAAATACAATAAATTTTGGTGGTGTCACAAACTTGGAAAAGAAATTAAAAAAAGGGGTAACTTTGGGATTTTTTTCTATCAAGTAAAATTAATTAAATCGTGTTATTGCACTAGATTAGATCCTTAACTAATACATATATTTTTTTCAGAGTTTAAAACACTTTTTTAAAGGTCTTAAAGTTGTTTTAAAAAGTCAAAATTACGGCCTACACGCCCTGAATTGAGTTTACTTGAAAATATATGAAGAAAAAGGAGCAAAAGTAATATTTTTCAAAATTTATTATTTACACAGAGAATATTAAGGAAAAAGAATATGAAGAATGAGACGGTTTAAAGCCGTGGACTGAAAATTACGGCGATGAACTTAAGCATACATAACCGTTCAATAAGCAGTCATCTATTATTACAAATTATTCATTTACAAAATAAGTTTTATTTTGAATTAATCTCAATCTCGTTAACTTGTATCAAATCTAATTCTTCTAAAAATAAACCAGTCCTACTAATAATATTAATGTGCACGTTTGCACGTTTAAATGTGCAGACGTTTTTGCACAAATATATACTCGTAACGCACAACGGATCTTTTTGGAAAACAAAACGTACTCGTCCCTAAATAGATTATAATCTAAAATAAAACGAAGGATACATTTATCTATAAAAACAATGTTGTATTTGATCACCTGGGTGTAGTCAAAATTCTATAAAAACAGCCCTTTGATACTTGGAAAATAATTCGACATAGTTACGTTCTTCAACATTCACGTTTATCAGTGAAACATCTAACAATATTGTTATCAATTGTCAAATTGTAAACGAGAGAAAGAAACAATAAAAATTAAGCTATTATTTTAGGTCGTAGGAGTGTTTTATTACAAAAATATTGAACGTAGGGCGTACGACAAATTATTGTAATGAGATATGTATATATTTCGGTTGTAAAGGTTTTTACAAATGCCAAATAATAACAATGAAACATTTCTGAAACTAAATGCCACGGGTCTGGAAACACCGAGAAATCGTTATATTATTTCACAATTCCCGTTAAGGTATTTCTTCAAAGGTCAGGGTCGCAAATCCACACGAGCCCAACGATTGGGATACGTCAAACGTGAAAATAAATTATATTTTGCTACAACACCACATTTCACGAAGAAACGTATATCTGGCAACTTAAATTTCGCTGCTATATTTTCGTTGTGATTGAAATGTAACTTCCGTAGATATTTTATCTAACTTTATCTCTGACACTATATTACCGAAAGGCATGTTCAGAACTGTAAACTTTTCTCGGAATGAAAAGTAGCTCAAATGTTGCGATAAGTTCCATGATTTTTGACAAGATAGGTTGGGAAACCTGCACACAATATTTTACCGTTTCAAATTTATAGGTAAACCGCAAAACAATGGAACTAGGGTTTAGCTTTACGTTTAAAACCAGAGTATCTTCAACTATATGAGTAAAAAGGTTCCTTCTAGGTACGCATGCTACATCCTAAGTCGCACTTTTGCTTGATATCAGGCTATAAAACCTAAGCTTAATTATTAATCTTATGATAAGTTTACATCTCAATTAATTGTTTAGTATTAAAATCCTGAAAAAGTTGCATACATATCCTACTAATATTATAAACGCGAAATTTGTAAGTATGAATGAATGCATGGATGCATGGATGGATATTTATAACTCTTTCACGTAAAAACTACTGAAGGGATTTGGATGAAACTTGGTACATAGATAGATAATGGTCTGGAATAACTCAACGGATACGGGAAAATAACGGGAGCGGAGACTTTGCGGGTGAAACCGCGGGGCGCTACTAGGACCTCTATAAATTATAATAGGTTCCTATTAGTAGTAACCCCTGGTATTATATCAACTTATACAGACTATAATTAATGGATAGTATACCTCACTCTCTCGCGAGATCGGAAAAACTGACTCACATTATGGGACCGGAAGTTTATAACACTCTTCCTAAAATAGTTAAATCAGCATCGAGTTCGGGTAGCTTCAAAAACCGATTAAAAAGCTGGCTTATCGATCAAACTTTTTATAGTTACAGCGGGTTTTTATATAGTGATGGCAAACTCACAATAAAATTGTAAAAAATTGACATTGTTCATTAATTGTAATAAGTACATATATTTAATTTTTGACACTTATTTGTACGCTACCTATTATCGTACAATATATAGTTCAATTTAAACTTTAAAAATGTATACACTTTGTTTGCTCTTATTTTGTTTTTTTATAAAATTGACGTGTAAATTGTACATTTATCAATAAAGAACTTTGACTTTGACTTTATGGCACGAAACTAATTTTAAAGTCGTTGAGTTACTAATTTTCTTTTACAGTATAGATTGACGTAACCAGCAAGAGATGTTCTTGACAGTCAGTTCTAATTTCTTTGAAAATATTATATTTCAGGTCGGGACACAGTAATGATTTCTTATTACTGCTCAGATATAGAATAAATGACAAATATGTATCTAACTGGCAGCGCCCCACGGCTATAACCACGTTGTTTTTGTTCCCGTAATTTTCCTGGAAGAAAAAGTATCCTATATGTTATTAGCGTTCCACCCCGGCTTCGCCCGTGGTGTATAGCCTCTAGGATCACGTAGATTTCCAACGGTGAAATTATTTTTTAAATCGGTTCAGTACATAGTTCCCCAGATTAGTACGTTCAAACAAATAAACTCTTCAGTTATATAACTAATACTAGATGCCTGCCCCGGCTTCGCCCGTAGTACATATATAGCACTCAGCGGGATCCCGTACATATACAACGTGAAAGAATGACTGAAATTGGTTCAGTCATTCCTGAGAATATCGCTTTCAAACAAAAAACTTCTTCAGCTACCTGCTACGCCACCTGTCGGAAATTGGTCGTACTAATTCAGATTTAGAAACAAATTTGATTAGCAAAGGTTTATATTCAATAACGCCATCTTAGACACATGCTGTCATGTCAAAGCACAGTACGAAAACTCTCAAAAAGGACTATTTTTCCCGTTTTTGTTACATTCTTGATTCATGCTCCGCTTCTATTGATTATTATTATGTATTATTATCGTTGGTATGCTTTATGTTCTATAGCCTATAGCCTTCCTCGATAAATGGACTTTCCAATAGAAAAAGAATCATTCAATTCGAATCAGTACTTCCCGAGATCCTAGCGTTCAAACAAACAAACAAACTCTTCAGCTTTATAATATTAGTATAAAAGTATAGACTAGTATAGATTGGCATAGTTACTTCCACAGGTGGACTTTGTAAAGAGCTCTACTACTTCATAACTTCTTAAAACTGTACTCCAGATATCCATGTAAAGATTTCCATTTATGGGCGCACTTTTATGAATCACTAGTAACCCCCACAGGTTTAACCGCGTAGCTCCCGATATCGTTATTTTTCTGGGGTAACTAGCTCCAATAGTATTCCAAACCATTACGTTGAAATTTTATGTACATTCTGTCAATAGTTTTTGCGTCACATTGTAACAAACATTCATACATACTCAGAAACTTTCGCGGTTATAATATTAAACAAATAAATTTTGATAGAAATGTCCATCTGACCCCAAACTAAGCGAAGCTTACTACTATGGAATGCAGATTGTCAATATTATAAGGCTTATATAGAGGCAGTTGTTATGTTATTCATATGTAGAAACACCCAAACAGAAGTAAAATATTTATTAGAGTACCTATGTAAATAAACAGAAGTAGGATCAGATCAGATTTCATTTCAGATCACTGCGGGGCATAAGCCTATAAATCTCATCCAGGCACTGCCTTTATAAGTCTTGCACTAGGCAATATTATATCTGTCTTCCATAAAAGCAGCTATAGAACTCATACTACGTGAATCACAAAGGGCAAGCCTATGAAATTCATTTATGGCTCCTAACAACAGAAAACTTAATAGCCTACAAAAAGTATGAAAACTAACGTGGTTGTTACACATTTTACATAAATAATAAAGCCTACAAAAACTCATTATACTCATTAACATTACACATTGTCGTCACTCGTTTAAGAAACTAATAAACTTAGGTCTGGAATATGTAATACAGATTTTATGTAAAACTTTTTTACAAACAAAGTGTTGAGAAGAAGAATAAATTTTCGCGTGCCTAGCATGAAATGGTTTGCATGCACATTGCACACACTCCTTCGCGAAAAGCACCATCGAATGCAATACAAACTTAAATTGTGCTTGACCGAAAACATCAAACGAGAGTAACCCCTGTAATAATTAAAATAAGATACAAATATAGTGTAAACTTTTTGTACCGTCACTGGATTTCACAACACACTCTTTAATATCTCGAAATTGCTTGACTTTGGTTAGTTTTATCCTGTTTTCTATACAATGGTGCTAATGGGAATGCTAAGAAATGTCAAGAAATATGGGAATGCTAAGAAATGTTAAGAAATGTTGTAATAAAACGGTTTTAAATGATGAGTGGTCACTAGACTTTTATCCAGTCTTTTATTTCTGTATTTAACGGCTACTCTCTATAACACTGAAAAATGTACAGTCCGTTAAGTGTCCTTATATCGAGTTTATGCTGTAGTTATACACACGATGAACCATAAATTCGGAATGACCACAAAAAAAACTGTGAAAACTAGTTCCACAAAGGGCGACATCGTTTCATGGTTGATGTTCCAAAATCGCGAACGAAGAGATTTGACTCTACGTTTGTGATAAGAACGTCTAGGTTGTGGAATGCGTTGCCTGAGTGTGTTTTCCCTGATGGTTACAATCTTGGTGTCTTCAAATCGAGAGTGAATCGGTTTTTTTTTGGTAAGCACGCTCCATCGTAGATCTCATTATCGCTTAACATCAGGCGAGATGGTGGTCAAGTGCGAATCTATTATAGTTAAATAAAATGACCGTTTATAACATAATAGCGAAAGGAAGAGCTATTAGAGAATGCCTAGCAGATATGAATCATCGAACTTATTTTATATGGGTAATATGCATAAAAGGATAGTTAATGACAAAAAGTAAATATTGCACAAAAAAGTACTCTTTCAAAAAGAACATCAACAAGCTTTGTCATACTAAAGTAGTCTAAAATTTTCTGAAAATAAGGTGTTTAGTCACGCACAACGAAGTGGGAACAGTAGGCACGGGTGAGAACAAAACGACGTTCCCGCCGTGAGCGCCTGTAGTCGTACTCGATTACTAGTAAAGTGCGTTTCTCGAGGGATTTTTTTTCAAGTATTGTTATTGAAATGGTGAAATGTGCAGTTCGATCTTGCAAAAACGATACTAGAAAACGCACAAAATTGAAATCCAGTATCACATTTTATCGGTAAGTCGATTATTTTACTTATTTTTATAAAAACCATTGAAAACTAATCCGGAATCGCGGGGTGAAGGAGACGTTCGGGAGGCGGGCACGCGCAGGACCGCTCTCGCACCGCGCTCCCGCCGCGTGATTTAGAGATGGGACGTAACTAACTCTGTAGTCAATATAATGTTGGCTATAAAAACTACAAAATGTTATAATATTTTAATAAATATTTTTAGAGTGTGTTTTGTACGATATACTTTCAATTTTTTTAATGCGAAATTATTATAGAGTAAATTGGAAGTACATCATATTATGTAATATTACGATTTCACGTCTTAACAGTTGAATTGATTTTGAAGATTTTAGTAGGTACTTATAGAATATTGTAAAATTCAATTTAAAAAAATGACAATGAGAGGTACACTTTTGTAAGGAAAATACAGGGTCCTACAAATTTAGTATAAAATATTTTAAGGACAAACCTACTCAAAACACTGAACATTTTTTCTTTTTTTGAACAAGAACCATGCCGCTATCATTTACTACATTTGCTTAGAGCGGTGATTCAAAAATACATTGAAATATGCGTTAAATATTTAGTTCGAAAGTCAAATGTCACAAAAACTAAAAGGCAGCTTTTTAACAAGCTTACGCTTTTTAGCGGTCAGTAAAAATGACAAGTAATATTTAATTAACATAACATAATTTTATTATTTGATTTATAAATAAGAATTTAATTGTTATTTTTATAAATAGGTAATTAGATTAAATAGGTAATTTTATGTGAAATATTTACATATTAATATTGTACAAATGTAAGGTGCATGTAGAAAAACTTAAACCTGCACGGGCACTAACTCTATAATACTAAAATACCTAGGTACTTATATTTTAGATGTTATCGCACGAAATAATTATATTTATAGATGTTTATACCGCGCTGAACTTGCATCAATCGCCAACAAAATGATTTTGCGTTGCCCGCGTGCCCATCCCTAGTAATCCCCAACGTACATATCTATGTAGCTATACATCATCTGCCTACGACGCGCACTGGGTGTCTAGTGTGGTGTTAGCACTCTATACTTTAGTTATTTGTCCTCTATGTGTTTAGTCATACTACTAGAGGTAAAAAAGTAAATTACAAGTAGCTAGTAGAACAACCAGCCGCAAGGTGGGTCGACGATATCGTCTTTATTTTGGGGCGAACCTGGACTCTATTAGCACATGACCGAAGAAAATGGCAGGATAAATAAGAAATCAAAGCCTTATAGCATAAAGAAGGCAGCATAAGATGATTATGAAGTAAAAGTAATCACATCACAGCCATTAATTGTTTTCAAACGCAATTTTCTTATACTAAATAGAAAATTGGGATAACGACTGGGTCTAAAATAATATTTTTTTTATTTAAACAAATTATGAAAAATAGACAAACACATAACAAAACAAAAATAGACTTCTGGGGTTGAGGATTGTGACATCACTCGAAACTTCTAAGCCCTGTATCTTCGTCATTTTTCGTCACTGTTCGGGAAACAAAAAAATGACGAAACAGAAAAATTTGCTTATAATATGTTTTTTAATTTTACTGGCAAACTAATTAGTTTTTTTTTTGTCATCTCGTCTTTGTTTTTATTTGATATTATTTTCGCATTACTAAGCGCATGTTTCGTGACTAACGTCGCCGATGTGTTCTTATAAATATTAAGTCCATTTTAATAAAACTCAAGATCGTAAATACGGTGTCTGGTCATAAACTGCATTTCCCGGCGTTACCGTTCAGATATTGAGCAGCACCGGTAGAACTTTGCCCGAACTCCGTTTATAAACTTTGGAACGACTTGTTAGCAAACTTCACAGTTTGGACCAGGTCTAGAAAACAGCTTAGACTAGCTTATTCACCGATATTGTTTGTATATTACACAAGAACTACTAGAAATTTACTACGTCCATTTTATGACTACATATTAATCTATCTTTACAAGTCGGAACACATTTAAATTATTATCGCAAACTATCGCTAATCATCAATATCACAAACCGTAATAGCTGAGGTTTAAGAGGACATTGGGTAGATATTGCGAAAATACTGGTATTATAATCAATTTTCAGATGTTTTGAGATTTTTTATTTAAGGCATCATTTAAATCTGCTACTTATAAAAACAAACTGCACTGTACCTAAATGACGTATGTTAGTTATAATTACGTACATTTATTAATAAATATACGTATTATTTGACAGCAGCATCTCACTCACATTTTAAACTGGCAGACTCGGCTAACGCCTTTTTTTCAATATAAGATAAGATAAGAAAACTCTTTATTAAAAGCCATAATACAATAGAAAAACAATTAAGTAAATATAAAAAAATGACATTTCAATTGGCGGCCTTATCGCTTGGAGCGATCTCTTCCAGGCAACCGTGCACGGATTAGAAATAAAAGATAGTAAAATATAAGTATAACATTGATTAATCCGTTCGGGTGCTGGCTGGACAACTGAACGTCATTCTGTCAATGTTTTGTCAATCTCGGGCAGTTTTCTGTATCATTCCGTCACTCTTCATAATTAATAAAAATAAAACATGATCTTTAAATTTCCTCTTAAAAAACTTTGTGCTGACAATAAAAAGCACAAAAATTAAAGATATAAATATAACATTTTCTTTCAGTAGTAATTCGGAAACAACGCGCGTTTGACATACGTTTTGGCGATACATTTCTAAAGTTTTGAATTTTGTCACGTAAAATTTAGAACTGGGATAGGTTACAATTTGCAATCCCGTTGGCTACCTTTTGTCTTGTCCAGAAACTAGACATTCTTGACAGACATTATTTTCTAACTTTACACAGACCACCGATCTCGTACTAGTACGGTTACGTATTAATACGATTTCAATCTTAAAATTGTTCTTTTGTATGAAGGGTACTTGACCAGATTGTCACACTCGACTCTCTACTCTATATTTTGTTCTTTTCGTGACAATCAACCCATTTTTAGTTGGATCAAATTGGTGGTGCCGTAATTCTATTTCGAGACAGAAACAATTAAAGAAACCAATCAATACGCAAGTAAAAAAATCCTGACTAATTTTGGTGCGACCACAAGTCACAAACAACAATATTCCAATTGCTGATTTGTTATTCAAACACGCAAATGACTTTCTACTAGAGTTCATGCTGGGAGGTACTTTCAGTCAACAACGCAATTCACTGTTTTTGCGGAATTCTGGCGTACCTGGAAATGTAAAAGGGGCACTGCACGTGTTACATGCGCCATTTTTAAAAGAAATAGGGGTAACTATTTGAAACTTAGGAGGGGCACAACCATTTGATTGTTTGTTTTACTTTATTGGATATCAAAATCCTCATGTATGTATACATAAAACTACTTTCAATGGTTTAAGTGTGCTGTGGGCTACACGGCAGGGTGCAGCTAGTTGAGAAATAACTGATCACTGTGGTATGTATCATTTATTTTAGTGTAAATGCATTAATTTTTTTTTGTGTGTTTTCAATTTTAATCCCAAGTGATTCCTAAAAATATAAATTGGCAAATCATCCCAAGGTTTTCTGTTAAATGTTATCAGGTTTATTATAGCATGTTGATTTTGTTTTTGTTTTCTTTAATTATTTAAGAATGTAAACAAAAAAGAGAATAATCAATTTTTTGGCGAACAAGCTTAAACCTATCTAATATTCCAAGATCAAATACCTACGAGTAGTATTACTAATAACTCACAAAGATCATGATACTATCTACTACCTATATAGGCCGGTTGGTGGTGGTTTTACTTACTACCAAGCATATAGAGTCACGGTTGATGCCTTTGTCCAGCTGTGGACTAAAGCAGGGTGGTAATGATGACTATTCGATTACCTGATACCTGGATCGATGAATCTAACTTTTTTTAACCGCCGACCAAAAAAAGGGGTGTTATAAGTTTGACGTCGAAGTCTGTCTGTCTGTCTGTCTGTCTGTCTGTCTGTCTGTCTGTCTGTCTGTCTGTCTGTCTGTCTGTCTGTGTGTGTGTCTGTCTGTGGCACCGTAGAGCTCAAACGGTTGGGCCGATTTCGATGCGGTTTTTTTATTTGAAAGTTAATATCCGTGCGGGTGTTCTTAGCTATGTCTGGTTAATATCGATTCAAAATGGCCGCCTCCACAAAATGGCGGACAAAATATTTCTTCACAACCTACCTCAATATGGGTATCAAATGAAAGGGCTTGACTAGCAGAGTACTATACGCTATAACAAATTTGAAATCCAAGATGGCCGCCACCACAAAATGGCGAATTATATAATTTTTTTCACTACTACCGCAATATGGGTATCAAACGAAATAGCTTGACTAGTAGAATACTTTGCACTATGACAAATTTCAAATCCAAGATGGCCGCTACCACAAAATGGCAAATTACATTTCTTTTTTCACAACCTCCTTAATATGGGTATCAAATGAAAGGGCTTGACTAGTAGAATGTTATACAGATAACAAATCTAAGGTAGTCGGGGGTTAATCAAAATTTTTAATTTTGTTCTTGTTTTTACTAGTGTTTCCCTAAGGCGCCTAGCTCAGTTGACGCTGAATCGTAGGTCGTGGGATCGATTACCATTCCCGGGTGTATTTATAAGTATATCATAAGTTTAAATTTACAAATGTGAGGCTAGAAAGTATTGCCTGAACCATTGGCTCGCGGTTTAATGTGCAGTAACTCTGCCTGCGAAGCCGAGGGTCGTGTGTTCGATTCTCACCAATTGCAAATATTTGTGTGATGAATTCAAATATTTATTCAGTGTCTGGGTGTGTTCTATGTATAATCAGTATGTATTTAAAACTATATAATTATTATATCAGCTATATGGTTTCCACAATACAAGCTTTGTTAGATTGGGTTTAGATGGGGTTATGTGTGAACTGTCCACCAATATTTTTTTTTTTTATTATTTATTCAATTTTGATTTTTGTACATTTTAAAGTCCCCATCAACTGACTAATTTTTCAAGCCTGTAAATAAACTTTCAGCTTTATTTATTAGTATTGATTTGGGCATAACTTTATCGTTAATTAAATTTCAACTTTAATAGATAAAATTAACAAACTACATTTATGTATTTAAATATTACGTTCTCACGGAACGTACGGCATGTAACATCTAGCAATGTATTTAACAATTTGGGTACTAATGTTTACTATTAAATTTTCAGTCATATTTTGAACTAATGAAAAAATGAAAGAAAAAAACACATAAAGATTATGCAGAGAATCGCATACATTTGATGAATCTGTAGATATTATACCCGCGAACATCAAGATATAAAAGATATTTCATTGTAAGAACTATCTTGATTTATTATTCAGAGAGTTATGACAAATTTATAGCTAACCCTGTACTCGTATCTCGGTTTAAGATTCCGTGCAATTTTTGGCGACGTAACCTTTGAAAAGGGTAAAAGGCTAAAAAAATTAGTAACATTGAATTGCTCTTGAAATTGGTAAAAATTAACTTAATAACCAGTATTACATACAAATTTCATAGATCTCTAATTATGTTTATAATGTATCAAAAGCTTATATAGCTTTGGCTTATAAGCCCGACTTTTATAAAAGTCGTTTAGTGTAAATTGCTATTTATTCAGTAAATATTTTCAATTTGATGGTATGAAGTCCTTTAAATTTAATTTTCCTCCAGTTAAGTTTTTTTGTAATATGGTTTTTTTTCGTGTCTTTTATATGAGTTGCCAGGAACAGATCTCTCTAAGTATGTGGTAACCGTCGTAATCTCCAGTTATTCTAAGAAAGTGCGGTTTTGTTTTAATTGTTATGAGTTGTGACGATAAAGAGTATCTATATATATTTATACGTCTGTTAAAATTAATTATTTTAATTATAAAGTTTGTAAGCCCTTTTAATAATGTAAGTCTACAACCACTTTTGTTATTCACTGTCCTGATTACGAGCAAACGTAAAAGTAGCTGCCGGAACGGTTACGTGAGTATTAAAGACCTTCCACGGGCCTGAATCTCAAAGCGCGAATGCCCGTAGCTGACCTTTTGTTTCGATGCTTACTTATAGGTCAGCTTATAGACTTACATACCAAATTCATCACGTAACTTACGCAAAACAAACGTACTCATACGTGTAAACCGTATATGTATGTGTGCGTGTGCGTTATCAAAAATGATAAATCAAACTTCGCTTAGATATGAGCACAGTGAATGTTCTCGGAACAATCCCATTACGTACGCTTTTATGGACTAATGTAACCTCAATATCGTTGAATAAAGACATTTCATAGAAGCTATAAAAGCCGTCTCAAACCTGACCAGCACAAATGCCTCGGCACATTCAATAGGCGTCCATAACGACCACAAACTGGGTAACTGGTAACACAAAGGGCCACTATCACTACACTACCTGTGACGCTGAGCAATGACATGTTGGGACATCCGTCTGGGCTGGCCCGTCGACCCGGGGCGGTCGGCGGGGCGCCGCCTCACCGGCCGCCACGGGGCGCCATTTCTTCACGCGCGCCCGGCTTCTCGCGCGGCCGGCGACCGACTACCGCCCGCGGCCCAGCCGATGCCTCAACTCCCTACAACCACTATTCAAACTTCGAACCTCTTGCATTTCCCATCCCATTCCCGCACTGACAACCACGCCGTTTTAAACAAGGATAGAGCGCCCACGATGGAAGCCAAAGAGAACGCGCGCCGCGCTTGCGCGCTTCCGTCCTCCTGACATCACTACCCGGATTATTTTCGCCCGGCGAGGTAAATACCCTCACATTGATCGGGCCCGGTTAAACTTGATGCAATTATTGCACTGGCCTAGTCCTGGATGCAGTTTTATTGCTCGTAACTGGTTAAGGAGCACTAAAGGTTATATAGATTAGGTTATTATATTATCGGGAACTAAAACATCATTAATTTTATTCGCTATACATGTAAGCTAGGTTTTTTTAAACAAAAACATTCAAAATAACAAATAAATATTACTTAGAAATGTGATTCTGAAACTTAATTTGTACAAAAACGTATAAAAACAAAATAAAAATAATAATGTAAATGACTGCCGTAACAATTACCGACAACGACGTAGCGCGAGCTACGATAAAACGTAGACCATTTCTACGTAAAGTTTTACCTCTCGTGGCCTGAGGCAATGCGCTCGAAAATAATGCTTATTGCTTTGTTTTCAAAGAAAAGATAGAAAAGTTTTCGTACAAGTAAAAACTTGGATTTATTCGTTTATCACTTACAAATCACGTAGGGTTCCGTAGATCGTAACTTTGCAACTTTGCTATCTCGTAGCAGATGGTATAATGCTACGCGTTACGAAACGTTACATGACATAGAAGATTCGTGTATTTGTGAACTTCATAGAATTATGTTTGTGTTATTATTACTATTGTGTATTTTTTTATGACTAATGGCCCCACAAGGGCTCACCCGCGCAGATCCCGTTCTCTTTATTTTCCTTTGATAAAAAGTAAAATAGGCTATATGTAATTCTAGACTATAATCTGTGTGGCAAATTTCAACCCGATCCTTTCGGACGCTCCAATGTGATTGAGCAACAAACATCCAAACTTTCGCATTTATAGTATTAGTAGGAAGTAGAATTCACACAAATGAATAATTTCACTAAGAATCCATAAAGCATAGCATAAAGCAAAGTCGCTTTCTCTGTCCCTATATCCTTATGTATGCTTAGGCCTTTAAAACTACCAGATAGATATTGATGCGTTTTTTTTTAAATAGATAGCGTGATTCATTATGAAGGTTTACGTGTATAATATGTGCATAGAACAGTAGAGAAACACTAATAATTTTAAAGGTTTCTAATGTGATGTCATAAATAAACACATTTTTGCGCTTACTTTTCAAACGCTGGCTGGATCCTACGAGATGCGATGAGATCAAAATAATGTACCGTAATATTGTACCTCTTAAAAAGTCTACAAAAAATTTAACAATGTTATATGCCTGTCTCTTAGGGATAACCCACAATAACTATTTTTAGTACCAATGTAAAAGTAATGAGACAAAAATTCGTCTCACAGCTTTATGTAGGTAAGTAAAACCAGGTAATTTACTAAATGTCTATTTAATTTCATTCGAAACACTTCAACCATCACAGAGATACGTGGGAAACAACATACTTACTAACAAACACCTAAACTTTTGCTTTTATTAACCTTCGACGATGGAGTGACGATGTACGAAAGGTAGCTATTGGAGATATAAAAGGTGGCGATTGGAGATATAACACCGAGGATCGGGCTGAGTAGCGTATTATCGGCGAGGCCTATGTCCAGCAGTGGTCGAATGTGTTTGGTATGGTGGTGAAAAACGAACACTAAATAAAAACAAGTTTTTATTAATCAATTTCGTATTGACAGGATCGAGTTTCATAACTTTTGTGAAATCTTCAACTACGTCATCCAGAAAATTGTATGCAAATTTTAGTTTATGGTTCATATTTCAAAAACTACCCCACCGATTTCGATAACATTTGTATGGGACCATCCGGGAAGCATACCCATTTGAACACAAAAATAAATTTTAAAATCGGTGCAGAGGTTCTCGAGAAATCACATTAAAAAAACATAGGGGTCGAATTGATAACCTTCTCCTTTTTTTGGAAGTCTGTTAAAAAAAAGATTTTTATGAACCTAAAACACTCACTCGTCACGTAACAACACTCGTTGTTAGCTGTTTCATCAAAATCGGTTTAACTGTTACAAAAGTTAAAACTTTTTGATTAGTCGCGTTAGGAATCTTAAACAGAATGGATATTTCTTTTACTTGCAAACATAAGTGGGACCTAAATTTGGAAACTTTGGAACTTTGGAAATTTATTTGTTATTTTGAATGTTTTTGTTTAACAAAACCTAGCTTATATGTATAGCGAATAAAATTAATGATGTTTTTAGTTCCCGATAATATAATAACCTTATCTATATAACCTTTAGTGCTTAGGCAATACAAAAGTTAAAACTTTTTGATTAGTCGCGTTAGGAATCTTAAACAGAATGGATATTTATTTTACTTGCAAACATAAGTGGGACCTAAATTTGGAAACCTTTACGTTGGTGGTTGTTGAAACTTTAATTTAATGAATACGTGTTGTAGTAATCTGATAACGACAGTTTATTTGTAGTGGTAAGACCATTTGCAGAGTCCGCTTAGGGAAGTACCACACCTTTATCAGTTATTCTACTGTCAAGTACTCATAGTAATGTGAAAATATCGCCGTGTTCTAGTTTGAATGGCAAGGTTCCAGTAAAATTACAGGACAGAGATAAAATATCTTTTATGGACTCTCGGTGAAGGCGCAAAGGCAACGACACTCTTGTTCGAAAAAATCTTGAAGATTGTTGTAAAATTGCTAGCTTATCGGTTTTTTATCGGATATATTTCGGAGAGTGTGCAACTGATCTGTATGATCTAATCTCACCGTGTTGTTTTTGCCATTGGATTGTTTTTAGCTCAAAAGGCGTTTCCATGGTAGACATTACATAGACTTTACTTTTCTGATAACAATGAAAACAATCTAGGCTGTGGAATGCGTTGCCTGAGGGTGAATCGGTTTATTCTAGGTAAGCTAGCTCAATCGCGGGCCGCGTCAATCGAGATGGCGGTCAAGTGTAAACCTATAATAGTTAAAGTTAGTAAAAAACATTGTTCAGAACCCTTCACATTGCCATTAGAGAAACGTTCGTAATTTCCAAGGGTGTACATTTACGCACAAATATTCTGTCAAAGCTCCTTAGATGTCTTTACCTAATTGTGCATGAACTGGAATCACTGCGAAGATATAAAGGCTTATCATACTACGTTTTAGTAAATTTCTGCGCTCAATTTGTGATTTTTAAATTTTACTTCATCAGAGAACTAAATGATAGACATAGCTAAACGTATTAGCTAACTGAAGGCTGTTTGGCTGATGATATCTGTCGTAGGGCTGATGTACATATTATAAGTCTTTGATGTTGACGTGTTCTAGAGTGGAGACTGCGAATAGAAAAACGTAGCGTAGAAATCCTAGAAATTCGATGGAGTATCGATATACATAAGGCAGCTAGCAGTGGCTGGGGAATCAAAACCGAAAATAGAGCTCAGTAGAGTACTATGGGAGTGGCATGTGTCCAGCGTGTCTGCAGTGGACTCGGCTAATGATGATGAAATTTAAATAAATTGTTTTTTCTACGCCCTAACGGAAAATGTGTAAGTATGTACTTGGGGTATTTAATTTTAAGTTTATGTTTTTTAT
This sequence comes from Ectropis grisescens, assembly GCA_017562165.1. Lineage (NCBI taxonomy): Eukaryota > Metazoa > Arthropoda > Insecta > Lepidoptera > Geometridae > Ectropis > Ectropis grisescens. The sequence continues at coordinate 16,634,979 of CM029787.1, read as the reverse complement.
TATGTAGTTAGTTTAGTGTGTAAACGGAAACTGTGTAAGTATGTACTTGGCGTATTTAATTTTATGTTTATGTTTAGTTTTTCACCATGACTAAGCCTTTTTACAGCTGCACCTAAATGACTTTACAGCTGATTATTTTTTATTTGACATTATTCTTTAGTATTATTTATTTATGTACACAGATTGTTTATGTTTAATTTTATTGTAAGTGACGTTACCAAGAGTTCTTTTGAAATTTTTCGAATAAATAAATTTAATTGAATAGAAAATATATTATTTTAAACATGTAAAAAAATTTAAAGTATTTCCAAGTGGGTATATATGACTTGGTCTAAAATAAACAATTCTAGTTAGTTCGCTAGGTAGATTACGGATAAACATGGGTCACGTATTTTTCACGTCATGTCTACATAAAAATTGTATGTAGACGTGACGTCACACGAAACTTCTAAACGCTATATCTTTGACAGTTTTTGTTTATGAATAAAAAAAAATACGTGTAGGTACAATATTTTTTAATAACCTAACTGACACACTAATTATTATTTTAGTCACTATGCCTACTCAGCATGGAGTCGTTCGACGACTTGCTTGTACGATGTCCACCTTTTATAATAAAAATACCATCTGAATTTATAAAGTTACAGGTTAATTATTCGATCTTTATCTGCTACTTATTTGTACCTCATAACATCAATACACAACTGGCAAACTTATCCAAAGTAGCTTTATAGTAGCTCTAGTAGTTAACTCAGTTTGTTCGTAAACTGAATGTTAATTACTAAAATAAAACTGCAGAAAAAGTGCTCCTGTTTAATAGCAGAATGAGAGTAGTCCTTCAAGATAAAAGCGCGGTAAGCAGCTTAACAAGATCTGTACGATACAAAATTACCTAGTAATCTCCTCTGATGCGATTACTTATTCATCGTGATTTCACAACTGTAGTATAGACATTGTTTTAGCAAAATTGCACATCAAATTTTTGTTTTAAGGCTGCCTCATTGGTGTGTATTTAAAAATATATAAGTATTATATCAGCTATCTGGCTTCCCATAATACAAGCTTTTCTTAGTTTGGGGTCAGGTGGTGTTGTGTGTGAATTGTCCACCAACATTTATTTATTTATTCTAGCAGATAAAATCACTGAATCAATAAATGTAGGTCTAGTTATTATTACCTACTAGTACTTACTAGTACTAGTTATTTGAGACTACATTTGACTTTTGAGACAACATTTCTAGTTCTAAAATAGAGGTATATCCAAAAATTTTGCTTTACCGTTAGATTCCGAAGTTGACACCTTTTTTTACACATAGTGTTCAAATGATTATATTAAAATGTTTTGATTTTTGAGTTTTTCATGCTGGTATTAGGCAAATAGCATATTAGGGTGCGAGGTTCGAGAACTTCCACATCGAGCATCATGGGGATCAGTCAACAGCCAGACGTGAGGGCGTCTGGCATCTCGTCCTCGAGGTTGGTCCCGAAGATGGTCCTAGTGTCCCTTGGGTGTTCTGATGTACTGATCACGAGGTATCCTCCTCCTCCTGAGGTAAGCCCGCTGGATTCGCGTAGGACTTCGAAGTGTTCCCACATATGCGGCAAAGGAACCTCGTGGATGTTTTAGTCGGTAAGTACCACTCGTGGTGTTGAATCCGACATAACCCAACCGTATCCTTAGACGGAAGGATTTGTGTTACTGCATTTCCTCCAAGTAAAAACGCCAGTAATATATTTCGTGACTATCAAAAGAATAATCAAAAACAAAATTAAGATATAAATAAGTGTATTTTTCACATCTGATTTTTAATCGTTAAAATATGTATTTTTGTCTTGTGGACAAAAAACGCCGTATTTGTTTTAAATTTTAGATGCTACACACGTCAAATCTAACAAGGTACACCAACATACGAAAGAAATCCTTCAATCAGTGTTGGCTAAAGTGCGGTGGTTAGATATTCTTCGCACGGATGCGAGCACGACGTTGGAAGTAGATCCATAGCTTGCCATTACGCCATAGCTCTTCCGTTTCGATTCAGAAGCCACCAGTTTCTATCCGGGTACCTTTACAACATTATTGTAGGTATTTCTTTTAGCAAAAAAAATACGTTCAGATATTCATCTATCCTCACAAACTGAAATCTATGTGATCTTTATGGTACGGTAAATATGATAAGATCTTGACACCGTTTGCGAAAAGTTTACTTACTTATAATCCCATTCTGAGATTAGTGTGTAAATTCCTTTAAGTATTCCGTGTGTAGGTATAGTGATCAGTTCATACCTACTAAGTACTATGTTGGTACTAGATGTTCCTAGCAGTCCTGCCTATTCGATGCAACTCACAGTAATCTTCCAGAGGCTACTTTTATTTAACTGATTTACGTGACAGAATCTTAGACAAACTTAAATGCGCAAAGGACAGAATACTAAAAATATTTAAAAATTAAAAGTTTCGGAATAGAGTTGAGTGTGCGAAATATAACGACCGTATTTCATAAACGGTTTTGAACTCAGAAAAGCATGCAATGACTAAAACAACTATTAGGTACAATGATACCAAAGCATGTGTTCACTCCATTAACTTCGTGTTTAAGGGCCTGTAAAAAAGGACCAATACATCTCCTGGCAACATCAAGAATCATAATCTGCCTGCTTTTCTGAGATCTTTGGGATGGACCGGCTAAGTATCAACTGGAGACTCTGAAATCGATTGAGAGACGTGCCAAAAGACTCATAGGCAATGACACTCTTGTGCGTAAAAGACTTCAAAGTCCTGATCATCGCCGCAAAATTGCTAGCTTATCGGTTTTTTATCGGATACACTTCGGAGAGTGTGCAACTGATCTGCATGATCTAATTCCACCTTGCCCTTTCTTCTATCGGACTTCTCGTTCCACAAAAGGGCGACATCGTTTCATCGTTGATGTTCCAAAAACGCGAACGAAGAGATTTGACTCCACGTTTGTGATAAGAACGTCTAGGTTGTGGAATGCGTTGCCTGAGTGGGTTTTCCCCGATGGTTACAATCTTGGTGTCTTCAAATAGAGAGTAAATCGGTTTATTCTAGGTAAGCACGCTCCATCGTAGATCGCATCATCGCTTAACATCAGGCGAGATGGTGGTCAAGTGCGAACCTATTATGGTTAAAAAAAGTACAAAACCGTACATCGAGTTCGGTCATTTTTTGCACACTCACTCCACTCTGTTCCCGCTCTATGTAAACTTCGACATAAAATTAACAAAATGAATAAAATGAAAATAATGGGAATTTGTTCCCATTCTCTAAAACAGCAGAATTTCCAAAAAACGAAAGAAATCTGGCTATTTTTTTTTTCGTGTATACATAGCTAGATATGTATCCACAGATATGTTAAACAGCCTAACACCCATTTTTACGTCTGGGATGATAAACCAAATAAAATTTCGCATTGTACGCGTCTTAAGACATCTCTTCGTAAAAAAATCAAGTAGGTACGTAGCAACAGTAGAAAAAGCAAAACAGTGCCAACGGTACTGTAAAACCACCGTGGAAAGATACAGTAGAAATTATTCAAAGAAAAGTTTTTCTGCTTTTAGAGTGCAGTTGTTAACAATTCATTCCACGGAGCGCTTGTCTGCAAATCCATGCTTTATGTACATCCTGTAAAGCTAAGTAGATCTTATGCAGTAGGATTTGTTGACTTCACAAATTTGATGTCATTTTCGCGTAGTTTACAACAGACTTCCTGAATAAAGAGATTCTTGATGAAGTTGCATGTTTTAAAAGCTGTTACCTAATTACCTACTTCGTTGTTTTTGACGTGACAACGTCTTATAAATTGGTTTGCCGGGTGACACTTCAAGAAACTGCGTTACGCTCCGCTCACGTTATGCGCTCACAACGAGAGCGAGTGAGAGGCACGCGTCCCTTCCACTCGGGCATGGTTAGCCCGCCTAAGAGCGAGAGAGACAGACATAAAAAAGTGAAAGGCACGCGTCCCTTCCGTAAAATTATTTTACCACTCAAACGTTGTCACGTAAAACTCTCGCCCGTATACCGACTTTACAGGCAACCAATTTTTTTTTACTGTGTCGAGTGACGAAATAAGCAGGACGTGCCTGACGTTAAGCAGCACGCCGGCCGGGCTGATTGATCCCAAATTTATTGTCTATTTTTTTTTAGTAATAAATAACCAAAAGTCTAACAAATGTAACTAATCAAAACTCAGCTGATTCGTTTTTTAAGCCAAATCCTTTAATATCGGACTGAATTAAAGTTGCACTCTTTAAATCCAATTCATCACTTAAAAAATGAATCATTAATTCGTAATGAATTAGTTTATACTTCCTTAAACCTATACAGAGCTCGTTGGAACCTAAATATCCCCGCATACTAGATAGAGCACCATTCAGTAAATATGATATCTCTAAAATATCAATTTTCCCAACTGCATGGTCCCGAAACAGAACCAAGTAGTGTAGTTACTATGGCAGTAGGTCACGTTTGTAGGGTAGGCCTATCTAAGTATAACCGTTGCTATAAACAACTGCTCCCTGCCAATGCGACCCTTTGTTAAATTCGTGAAGGCTTAGCGAGTTGAAACTTGATCGAATATAGATTAACTTAGATTTTACTCCCGGGCCAAAGTTGGTAAGGTAGACATGTCACAACTTATAAACTTAGGTAAGAATATCGAAACTACTTAGATCAAGTACTTTAAACCAACTTTTTAATGTTTCGAAACTTAGCTGAGTACAGTTTTTGTCTAGTAATATAAGAGAAAATTTAAACTCAAATAGGTACCTAAAGTTACCTATCATCATTTTGACCAGCGTGTTCCTATTCAGATTATAGTGTCGCTTATTATTTCGTCAAATTATAGTCCGTTCTACATTAAAAAGCTCCCGTATTTCGCTACACAGCTTTTTCTCCCAAGTCTAGCTTGTTCTTGTGCTTGTCTATGTTCTAGCTATAAAGTTTTTCACACTGAAAAGTCTCTAACAAATAATATTTAACATATGCGTTTTCTCCTATTTGTCTGTGGTCACGGTCAGTTTCCTAGTGCCCTGTCCGGTACAGACACCGCTTGTTGAACATCAAGTCTTACACAAATAAATCTTTGTCAATGAGTTGTGCTGTTGTACCCATCATTACGTAACGCGCACGTGGTGACCGGGCCGACAGACCGCGGGAACGGCCGAGCCGGATTCAAATATCGATCGCGAACGCGCGACAACGCTGTGACGTCACCAGAGCGTAACAACCAATAACGTGCAACTCCTATCTACCCTCATTTCGAGAATAAGCCTTACGTTTTACCATTAAAGTCGGAGGTACTTTAACGGGGCAGTGGCGTTTGTATTATTTTAAAATCGAGTTGTTTTATGGGTGGCGGGTGATACAAACCTCCTGACCCACATCGGATTTAGATGATGCGTAATGCGTATGCACCTGTGTTGATAAGTAATTACGTGCAACATGCGACGGTTGGCAGACGAATGGATGTTTAACGACGCATTTGCATGATGTTATCAACTTAATCACTTGTAACATAGTTCAAATCGTTAAATTACATTTATGTGGCAGTTTATAATTAAGGCGCTCCATCGCTAAAAGTAGGTAAACTATGCCACATGTCAACAATATAAGTCCTACTACCAACTGGAATATCTTAAAATTTAGTTGAAACTATACGCCTTCTACACTAGCCCAAATGTAGGTAGGCATAACAGGCCATTTAAGTTTAAGATCAACTGCCAAACGTCCCTTCCGAAAAAAATGTCTAGATTCATTTTAATAAGCTACAGCAACTTCAAAGTTAAAGGTCCAGTGGTCCTTAGTATAATTAGGTCTAAAAACTCTCAATACGGTAACTGTGGTATATTTTTTTCTGTCCTGCTATTTACACCGGTTGTTTATATTAATAATGACTCCATTTCTATACCTATCTCTACGTGACTGTCTAATTTTAAATACAAGCTCTCAATCTCTGAAGCTATATTTTTTACAGACTTGGGGACCCGAATGTCGTCATAAAATAATGTTATTTCATTGTTTTTTTAAGTTATTCAGTAGTTTGATATTTTATTTATAAAATATAGCTATAAGTAGTATAGCAATGTGGAAAATGTTTTTTTTAAATCGTGAAAGGGGGGGGTTACAGTAGGTAGGGTACGTACAGAGCTTCCAAAGATTAGCTCAAACATTTGAAAAAACATACAAAATCCCAATCTTGATAATAATATTAATGACGTATATCCAACAAGTAGTAGTAAGCATACAAATACTAGCAGCGTCCCGCGCTTTTACCCGCGTGTTTCGCGTTCATTTATCATGGTAAAAATGGTCGCCTATGTGTTATTCCAGACCATAAACTGTAATTACAACCCGATCCGTACAAACATTCCGACCCGATTGAGCAACAAACATCTAAACTTTGACGTTTATAATTAGAACGTTTTTTCTTTTTAGTAAAATGACATCTTTCGGAATATTTTTATAGGGACAGCACAGCAAGTAAAACTACCTAAGTAGGTATACGTAGAAAGGATTTCATATCTATAAATTTTCAATGTGAAATTTAACACCTTTCTAAGGCTAAGAGAATAAAGGGCTAAAGTTACGCCTTCCACCCATTTGTCAAATTGAGAGAGGTAAGACACGGGTTAATTTCTACTATGAAATGCGAGAAAGACAAGGAATCCCTACGGCGTGGCGTTCCAACCCGCTAGATCTGTATTCTGTAATTACCAAAAAGAAAACGCAAACTCACACAGAGATGTGATTCACAATTACTGCGAGTAATAAACAAATCACGTGTTTGTCTGCATAATAACTTGACCATAGGAGCATCGGACTAGTTGCTATTAAGATGATGATTGGGTCAAAAATATACCATTCTAATTACTTAGTTCGGCAGCTAGAGTATGGAAAAATAAAGGACACGTATTTTTTTGTTTTATAAAACCGTCAAAAATATGGACTATTGTCGATGCGCCACAAAATCGTCACAATTTGTATACTCCATACATTCAAAGTAAACTCGCCACATTATGTTATAAAAAACAAATGAACAACGTCACAGGTAAATAAAGTTGTTGTAAATTCGTCACAGATTCTCGTTTTATGTCATTTTTGCATAAAGTAGGGTTAGGAAGATCTCTGGGTGACGAGCGCAGTGCAGTGCTAGGTAATGATTTGGACTTTTCATGTTCCGATAGCTGCGTGTCACTGTGTTGTTATGTGTCAGGCATGTGGCTTACCATCAGGCACATGTCCAGAACGTCTCGTCACTCTTTATAAAAAAAAGGAAGTAATGATTATTGTGTTAGGTAAGTACTATGTAGATTATCAAACTTCCTGAGACAGAGAAAGGTGGGTCATGACGTCACGTGTTCATATTTTTTTTACAATTAAGTGACGTCACTCAAAAGTTCTAAGCACTGTATCTTCGTATTTTTTGTTTTATGTGGAGGTACAATATTTTTGAATAACCTAACTGACGGACTAATAATTTAGTCTTCATAACTATTGTATTTCAGATCAGCGTGTGTTTGGGTTGTGTGTTTAGTTCTTGTGAATTCAGTTGTAAGGAAAACAATCCGAAGGATTTTTTGTTTCTAAATCTAATCTTTCTAGCCTTTTTTTATGTGGGAGAAATACGTTTACGTGTGCCCATCATGAAGGAACATGGTGGGGTATGTCGGGCTCGACACCGTGTAAGCGGACATGATGCACACACCCCCGCATTTGGATCCAGAGATGCGCCGAAACCAGCAGCGTGTCGCCTCCTCGGGAAGGCCTATCCCTAGACCTAGACTCTATTATAGTCCATCCAAAAATATTAACTACTTCCCATCATTTGAAAATCTGTTACATCAATTTACTCCCACTTATAATCACACAATTATTATGGGTGATTTCAATACATGTCTTCTCAAAAGTGATGGCCGATCTTCCGCTCTCCAGTCTGTCATAAAATCTTGTAACTTGCAAATTCTGGATCTCAACGCAACCCATCATTTTGACAACAGTACTCCTTCTCTGCTAGATTTGATGATGGTATCTTCTCCGAATATGTTGCTAAGCATGGCCAATATTCAGCAAATGATTTTTCATACCATGATCTTATCTTTCTTTCCTATAAAACTCGCCCTCCTAAACTCAAGCTCCAAATTGTTATGCAACGCAACTTTAGTAGTATGGATCACAAATCCCTTCTCGAAGATGCTAATAAGATCTTTTGGGATCCCGTCATTTCTGCTGAGTCTGTGGATGATCAGATAACTATCTTTAATAAACTGATCACAGAATTGTACGATATTCATGCTCCAATACGTGCCATTAAAATAAAGCATCTACCTACGCCTTGGCTCACTAATGATATCAAAACTTTAATCCATAAGAAAGCTGCAGCTAAGTTTTGCTACAAATCGCACTCCTCCGATATCTCTAAAGACAACTACGTTCAGGCTCGTAATCGCTGTAATAAGGTGTGTAGGGATGCGACACGCCGACATGTTCACGAATCTGTTCAAGATGAAAGTCCAGTCAAGGTATGGAAATTTCTTAGGAATATGGGAGTTGGCAAATCTCGTCAAAATTCTATCCCTAATAACATTGATTTAGACAAGCTCAATAATAATTTTGTATCTGTGTCCTCAATGCCGAACGCGGTCAAGAGTTCGACACTAAAATATCTCTTTGCCTTGCCTACTCCTGACTATGCTCCTTTCACGTTTAATCAGTTTACTGAATGTGATGTTAGGAAGAGTGTGATGTCGATCTCCTCTAACGCTGTCGGAGGTGACAGTATAAGTCGGAACATGCACTTGCCCATCCTTGATGTTATCCTTTCCATCCTATGTGTTTTTTTCAATAATTCTATCTTCAATGCAGTCTTTCCATCATTGTGGAAGGATGCTCATGTTGTACCCTAACCTAACCCTTCCTCTTTATCCGAATATCGTCCTATATCTATTCTACCATTTACAGATTTCTACATTTCTCAACAAGCAGGATCTCCTCAACTCCTTTCGATCCGGTTTCCGTCCTGGGTATAGTACTGTGTCTGCTCTTATTAAGATCACCGATGACATCCGCAAGGGTATGGACGACGGCAGGCTTACTGTTCTAGCTCTGCTAGATTTCAGCAATACCTTCAACGCCGTTGACTTTGATATCTTGCTGGCAACATTGCACTCTCTTAACATATCTCCATCAGTGATTGATTGGTTTTACAGTTACTTGTTTGGCCGTCGGTAACGTATTCGCCTGGACGATATATTTTTGTCCTGGTGTAATGCAACTGCTGGTGTGCCTCAAGGCGGCGTGCTATCACCTCTTCTATTTGCTATCTTCATCAATTCTATATCCCAGTCCCTTAATTCTTCCTACCACCTTTATGCAGACGATCTCCAAATTTATTCACAAGCGCAACTTTCCGAATTAGATGTAGCCATCTATGGATACATCTAATTACAGTGTACACAGATCTCCACGAAATTGTCCGCTGGAGTAATTGTTTTGGTATGAATGTTAATCCTAAGAAAACACAAGTGATAATTATCGGTAGCTCATATATGATCTCTAGGATTGATGGGAGTACAATTCCTGCGGTCGTCTTTGACGGGACCACGATCCTTTACAGTGAATCGGTCAAAAATCTTGGTGTCCTTTTCGATCGTACTTTGAGTTGGGAACCTCACTTGGAGTCAATCAGTAGTAAACTGTTTGCGTCTGGTGGTCATCTCTAAGACGAATCCGTAACTTCTTACCCACTGCCACTAAGGTTGCACTTGCACAATCTCTTCTTCTCCCTATTCTTGACTATGCTGACGCCTGCTACCTTGATCTCACGGAGAATCAGCTAAATAGACTTGAGCGTCTCCAAAATTATTGTTTAAGATTTATATTTATATTTGGATTGCGCAAATATCATCATGTGTCTCAATTTCGTTTACAGCTCAAGTGGCTCCCCATTCGCTTTCGTCGGAATACTCATATTCTTACACTGCTTTACAGTATTCTATTTAACCCTGCTACTCCACGATATCTGAAAGACTGCTTTACATTCTGGAGTACCGCACACTGACGTCATCTGAGATCTACCTATAATTTGTCCTTAGAAATGTCCTATGCACGTTGTGAAACTTTCTACGGCAAATCTTTCAGTCCATCATCAATCTCCAAGCAGTTCAGTTGTAGAATGGCTTGCCTGTGGAAATAATACAAGCTCCGTCACTCTCTTTATTTAAGGCGCAAGTAAAAAAACACTATTTGGCAAAGGCCTGCTGAAATCTGAGGCTGATATTGTGTATATTTTTACATTTTTTTTTTCTTTTAACGGTGTTGTTACATTCGTTGCATATGTATTAGGTAGTAGGTACATGAAAATATGGTTATTTATGTACCTATTAGTATGTATTACTATTAGAATGTATGTTTATTATATTTTAGTAAATAGGTAATTAGTGCCTTATTTATTTTATTCTGTAGATATCAATTTACTCTTTAATTGATTACTCCCGTCTTTCTATGGTTTAACTCCTTTTCCATACCACGGTTGCCTGGAAGAGATCGCTTTCAGCGATAAGGTCGCCATTTGCTACTCTATTTTTAAGATTGTTTGTTTTTAACCCCCGACCAAAAAAGAGGGGTGTTATAAGTTTGACGTCGATGTCTATCTGTCTGTCTGTCTATCTGTCTGTCTGTCTGTGTGTGTGTCTGTCTGTGGCACCGTAGAGCTCAAACGGATGGGCCGATTTCGATGCAGTTTTTTTTATTTGAAAGTTAATATCCGGGTGTTCTTAGCTATGTTTGGTTAATATCGATTCAAAATAGCCGCCTCCACAAAATGGCGGACAAAATATTTCTTCACAACCTACCTCAATATGGGTATCAAATGAAAGGGCTTGACTAGCAGAGTACTATACGTCATAACAAATTTCAAATCCAAGATGGCCGCCACCACAAAATGGCGAATTATATATTTTTTTCACTACTACCGCAATACGGGTATCAAACGAAAGGGCTACACTAGTAGAATACTTTGCACTATGACAAATTTCAAATCCAAGATGGCCGCTACTACAAAATGGCGAATTACATTTATTTTTTCACAACTTCCTTAATATGGGTATCAAATGAAAAGGCTTGACTAGTAGAATCAACATTCTATAAGATAACAAATCTAAGGTATTCGGGGATTAATCAAAATGTTTAATTTTGTTCTTGTGTAAGTTGTTTTGTTAAGTGCAATAAAGAGTTTATCTATCTATCTAGACCGGACGTTAAGGGCCATCCGATACTGGTGTTAGTTAGTTAGTTTAACGGGGCTGACAGTCCCGGACGGGATTCGCCATCACACAACAAGATGCCACCGGCACCGAGGCAAGTTGTTATGTGATGCCCAGGGTGCAGTGTGTGTATAGGTTCCCGAGACACGCATCCCGTTTCTAAATAACCTAAGATATGTCTTAGATGTAACCTAACTTGTGTCCATCAGGCAATGAATTAATAATTCTTTGATGACATGTTGTTCCGTAAAACATAAAAACGTAACCCGTCATGTCTGTCTGTCCGTCCGTAAGTCACAGCCACTTTTGTCCGAAACTATAAGAACTAGATACCTACATACCAAGTTTCAACAGTGTTGTTATTGTATTCTGTAAACCGCATTCAGATTTTTATACAAAAATATAAAAACAACAATAAATTTTGGGCCTTATACATAGAACTGAACTCAGAAAAATTTTGTGTGGGGTGTCTATGAATAGATCTTTAAAAACAATGTTGAGGGTTCCAACATCATTTTTTTCTATACTGAATAGTTTGCGCGAGAGACACTGCCAAAGTGGTAAAATGTGTGTCCCTGTAACTTCTAAAGTAAGAAAATGATAAATCTAAAAAATATATATGATGTACATTGCCATGTACACTTCCACCGAAAATTGTTTTGAACTCGATCTGGTTAGTCATTTTTTTTAGTACGTCATAAATAAATACACTATTATTAAAACTTCGATCAAAGTTACAACGAACTACAAGAACTATGTGTACCTACTATATATATAATGTTACTTGCTGCAACGGAACCCTTCATGGGCGAGACCGACTCGCACTTGGCTACTTTATTGAAATACTCACAGGTTCAGTAATTCCTGAGAATATCGCGTACAAACAAAAAAGCTCTTCAGCTACCTGCTACGCCATCTGTCGAAAATTGATAGTAAGTAGGTACCAACTCATATTTAGAAGAAATATGATTAGCAAAGGTTTATAATGACGCAATCGTCAACACACGGTACGAAAGTTCTCAAAAATGAATATTTTCCCCTTTTTTGTTACATTCGTCATTCATGCTCCACTCCTATTGCTAGTAGCGTAATGTTATATGGACTATAGCCTTCTTCGATAAATATACTATCTAACTGAAAATAATCTTTCAATTCGGTCAAGTAGTTCCCCAGATCCTAGCGTTCAAACAAACGAACTCTTCAATAATATAAGTATACCTACTCGTAGATTAAAATATTGGTGGACAATTCTCACACAACACCATTTGACCCCAAACTAAGCAAATCTTGTAATATGGCGGCCAGATAGCTGATATAATACTTATATAGTTGTAAATACATACTTATTATACATAGAAACACCCAGATACAGTGCAAATGTTTGAATTCATCACACAGATATTTGCACTGGGTGGGAATCGAGCCCACAACCCTCGGCTTCGCAGGCAGAGTTACTACCCACTAAGCCACGAGGCCAGTCAGGCCAGGTTAAAAAGAATAACGGAAGGTAAATTAGTAAGGGAAGAGGAAGAGAGATAGACCTGGCGAAGGTGACCATGAACCAAGTGAAGGAGAAGATAAATGTAGTGGTGTCGTATCGGGAAGTCAAGAAGGTGGAGTGTAGAAGTAGATGGAAGGAACTCCACCGACAAGAGCATGAATGAACTCGTAGATACAATAAAACATCACTCTTTTACGAAATTCACATTATTCAGTATTGAACAAAAATCAATATCTGTCATGAAAATTATACATTATGATAATAGTAGGTAGGTATTATATTATTTAGGTAAGATATCAATATCACCATAATTACAAATTAAATAATGTCTCATATCATACAGGGCTTGGTATGACAACTCCAACTTTAAAGGGTAGGTAATGTGCAATGTATCAAGAAAAATAACAGGGCATAAAGATAATTCGTCTTAGGTATATCTCTGGGTGACGAACGCAGTGCAATGCTAGGTAATAATTTTGACTGTTCATGTTCCAATGACTGTGTGACACTACTGTTAGGTGCAGGCGTACTGCTTATTATCTATTAGCTTTTAAGCAGCGCACCATGTGCCGTGTGGATGGTTTCGTGCAGGAAATAAAAGATGAGGTTGTCCAGAAATTGCAGTCTATATTGATCATTAATACAGAGGCGCAATCGTCGTCACTGATTCACAAATAAAATAAGGATTACAATTATATTATTATATTAATAATGCTTAGAGTGCAGAACGAACCGGCAGCCATGACGGGCGATCAGAGAGAGAGAGAGAGATCATTTTGACACTGACAACTAATAGTTTTTAAATAAAGCGTCCATTCATGTTTATGCCAGCCATTCATGCATTAGCTATGTATTTCTCCTTTGAGGCATACAGTATATTTATCACTTCCCCTTATGCCTCATAAGGATTACAGACAATACACAAAAAAAATAACAATCAACAAACATGGCACTCTACATGTGACTTCTACAAAAAATTTATATAAAACTAGTCTCTACAAAGACTTTGTCAGCTCTACAAATTATACATGTGATTCATACAACCAAAAATTAAAGAAACTTACATTAAAGAAAAAAGTACTTTAACTATATCACATAACATTCATTTGTTTCACAAAACAATCATGTTTACAAGAGCTGAGCGGCTTAGTTAATACATCGGCAATCATTTTCTCTGTAGGCATATACTTTACTGAAATTACATTGTCCCTTATTAAGTCTTTTACATAATGATATCTTATGTCTATATGTTTCGTTCTTTTGTGGCAATACTCTTTAGCTTCCAACAATTTTGTGCACTTTGGTTGTCATTATATATAATACAATCAATTGTCTTAGGTATGAACTCTGATAGTAAATTTTAACAAAGAGATATCTTTACATAAATCGGCTATTGCAAGATATTCTGATTCAGTACTTGAGAGTGCTACACATTTCTGCTTACGCGACTCCCAATTAATAGTGTCATTTCTAACTTTATAACAAAACCAGTATAAGATTTTCTGTCTGTGATGTCATTACCCCAATCCGCATCCGCATAAGCAAATAATTTCAATTTCTACATTTTATAAAACATAAACCATAGTCAATTGTACCTGCTAAATAGCGTAAAATGCGTTTTGCAGCCAACCAATGACTTCTATTAAAGCAGTTGTTAAACTGGCTAAGTTGGCTACAAGCAAAAGATATATCAGGCCTCGTGCATACAGCAAGATACATGAGGCTACCTATCAATTGCCTGTATTGGTAAACTTCATCCTGTAAACAATTGTCAGTATCATTTGACTTCTCTAACTTAGTGTTTACAGGCATAGGAGTAGACACTGGCTTACAGTTAGTCATACCAAAACGCTCAAGTAATTTAGAAATATATTGTGACTGACTAAGTTTAAGAACACCTTTAGCCTTATCTCGAGTAACATTAATACCTAGACAGCTTTTCAAAGCACCAAGATTTTTAACATTAAACTCTTTTTCTAAATTACATACTAAATCCTTCTTATTATTACTAGAAGGACTACAAAATATATAGAAATCATCTACATATAAAGCAAGTATTACCATATCATTATTGGTGTTTTTTATATACACACAAGGTTCACACCTACTTTGAACAAAACCTTGTTTACATAAGAAATCATGAATCCTACAGTTCCACATTCTACTAGACTGTTTAAGGCCATATAAACTTTTCTTCAATAAACAAACCTTATCACTGTTATCACAAAAACCTAAGGGTTGTTCCATAAATATCACTTCATTTAAGTCACTGTTTAAAAATGCTGTTGCTACATCTACATGTTCAATATCAAGGTCTAATTGATTAGCTAGTGAAAATAATATACGCATAGTTGAATGACGTACCACAGGGGCAAAGGTCTCATTAAAATCAATACCTTCCTTTTGAGAGAAACCCCTGGCAACTAAACGGGCTTTGTATTTTCAAAATTCCCAGAAGCATCCTGCTTTACTTTAAACACCCATTTGCATTTAATAATATTTTCACCATTGGGTCTATCTACCAATTCCCATACTTGATTTGCAACTAAAGCTTGATACTCACTCCTCATGGCATCCAGCCACATTTCCTTATTGGGGCTAGCCATAGCCTCTTGATATGTAAGTGGTTCATCATAGTATAGAGGATTTTCCTGGGCTAACATGGAAGATAAATCATAACTTTCAAACCTCTTAGGAGCAACACAACGTGTTGAGCGCACAGGACGACCAGAAGAAGATGTGACATTGATGGGAGTAGTCACAGTACTTCTATCTCCATCTGAAGTCTCGCTCGATGACGTCACTGGCCCATCGCCTGACTCATCAGCAGACAGCTCAGCCTGGCTGGTATCAACCTCGCTCCCAGTGCAATACTCCTCATCTGAAACCACAATACCACTGATATTAGAATCTGATGATAATGCATTAGAAACATTATCAACATTCAAATTACTATTATTACTGTGAATGTCAATATTAAAATTATCATCATTAGAACAAGATTCAATATCATTAGAATTTAATACATAGGAATAATATTATTATTACATTTATCATTTGATTTTGCTCTCTCTGCTGCCTGGTTGTAAAATACATTTTCCAAAAATGTCACATTCCTAGATAAAATAACTTTTCTAGGATCAAATGGATCTGCCAATCTGTAACCCTTACATGTATCAGAATATCCCACAAAATATAACATTTCGCCTTGGCATCCAGCTTTTTGGCGCTTTTGTTCAGGAATCAGAGAGTAAGCAGCACAGCCAAATACCCTAAGGTGGCTGAGGTCAACCTTAGACCCAGTCCAAGCTTCCTCGGGAGTACATCCTGTTAAAGCAACTGTGGGACTTCTATTTTTTAAATATATTGCAGTCATAACTGCTTCACCCCAGAAACGCTTACAGAGATTCGCTTGCTGCAACATAGACCTAGCTTTTCTAGTAAAGTCCTATTTAATCTCTCTGCAACACCATTTTGAGCAGGTGTGTAAGGAACAGAAGTTTGGTGAATAATTCCATGACTCTTGAAATAATCAGAAAATTGTTTACTACAATATTCACCACCATTGTCAGATCTAAGACATTTTATTTGAAAATCTAATTGCTTTTCGACCAAATTTTTAAAATCAATAAAACATTTAATTACCTGGGACTTACTGCCAGTTAAATATCCAAAAGTTTTTCTTGTGAAGTCATCCGTAAGCGTGACAAGGTATTTCGCACCTCCCAGCTTGCTTCTTGCATCGGGCCGCAGACATCAGTGTGCACCAACTCCAATGGTTTGCTAGCGCTTTGCTTGTTTCTTAGGAAAGGTTCGGCCGATAGCTTCCCCTCAAGACATGCTACGCAATTTTTTAAAGCTTGAGTCTGATCTTGTGTCTGGAATTGAAAACCGTTTGCAAGATTTTTCAACATGCACATACCTGACAAACTCAGATGGCCAAGGCGCTTGTGCCACATCTCCAGTTGTGGCTCAGAAGTAGCGACTGCAGCACTCAGTGACTCCTGCCCATCTCGGAAGGAGCAAAGAGTGCAACTTACATTGCGAAATACTACTAGACTGACACACAGAACCATTAAACTTATAAATCCCATTAACACATGAGCCCTGAGCAATACAGTTGCCAGTGATTTTACATTTGTCGAAAATATTACAACCACTACTATCGAATGTAACTGTGAGACCATCTTTAACCAACTGACTGACTGAAATGAGGTTAGTGGATAAGTTAGGAACAAAGAGTACATTTTTTAATTGTCTTACCTCTTTCCCTGACTGAATATGAACTTCACCTTGAGAGTCACTAACAAGTTTATCATTATTGGCTACTGCAATACTATGCTGACACTTAGAGTCTTTAATGTTCACCATTAAGTCTTTGCTTTTACACAAATGATTTGACGAGCATGAATCAATGTAGAAATCGCTTGAACTGCTTGCAATAAATGCGGACGCTGTATTTGAATACGAGTTTTCCTTCTTCTTTTTATCGCGTTTGAATTTAAAGCATTTTGCACGAACATGTCCAGGACGATTGCAATAATGACATATAATCTGTGTCTTCTTCGATAAAAATGCAGTATTTCCATTGCTAGTTCCTTCACTTTTCCTATGCGCTTCTTGAAGGAGACGAGAGCGGACCAGCTCACTATTAAAAGTGCTAGTAATGCAAGCCGTCTCCAGTGCAGAAACTAAGGAGTCATATTCCTCTGGCAATCCACTCAATAATAATTCAGCTACCTCTTCATCTTCAGTCACTTTTCCAATATCCGCCAGCTGTTGAACGAGGGTCATAATACCAGAAATGTATTCATTCATATCGTTGAATGCGCTGTACTGTATACTATGAAGTTGACGCAGCAGCAATACACGCCGGTAAAGGCCCTTATTTTCAAAAACATCCTTCAACTTGCTCCACGCTTCTTTAGAAGTTTTGGCATCGCGAACATATTGGTATAAATTCGACTTGATCGAAAGGCAAATTCGCGCCAACGCCCGTTGATCACGCGCAGCGTCGATTGCCGTCGATCCTTCGACTTGGTCCCACAAACCATCCAAGATAAGCGCCATTCGCACGGCGAATTTCCACGCGCTGTAGTTGGACGGTCCATCCAATTTATCAATAGTTCCAGCACCTCCAATAATCATGGACGACGACGACGTATGTGAAGGCGGCGGCTGCGAGACACCAGCATTACCGCTTCCATTTTCATTATTCATTGCTGCGATACTTTCCGCACGGAAACGAACATCCACCAATTAATATTGTCTTCGTCCTTCTTGGCTTGGCACTTCTTCGTTATCTGGGCTAAATAACCTATTAGCTTTTAAGCAGCGCACCATGTGCCGTGTGGATGGTTTCGTGCAGGAAATAAAAGATGAGGTTGTCCAGAAATTGCAGTCTATATTGATCATTAATACAGAGGCGCAATCGTCGTCA
Organism: Ectropis grisescens; assembly: GCA_017562165.1. Taxonomy (NCBI): domain Eukaryota; kingdom Metazoa; phylum Arthropoda; class Insecta; order Lepidoptera; family Geometridae; genus Ectropis; species Ectropis grisescens. The sequence goes on along the minus strand of CM029787.1, from coordinate 16,616,758 downwards.
CTGATTCACAAATAAAATAAGGATTACAATTATATTATTATATTAATAATGCTTAGAGTGCAGAACGAACCGGCAGCCATGACGGGCGATCAGAGAGAGAGAGAGAGATCATTTTGACACTGACAACTAATAGTTTTTAAATAAAGCGTCCATTCATGTTTATGCCAGCCATTCATGCATTAGCTATGTATTTCTCCTTTGAGGCATACAGTATATTTATCATTATCAAGCACTACTCCTACTCGTACCGTAATACTAATATAAAATACATGTTCTGCTCTCTAGCGTGGTATGTCCTATGCACGGCCAATTAGAAGAAACGCTTCCTGGTTATGCAAAACACCATCCTGAGAGGTCATACGGGAGCCAGCCGGTACATACCGAATGACGTCATCGCCCGGAACTTGAGGTTGGAAGTCGGTGTGTGAGTTCGTGACTCACTTAAAGTACCCGCTTAACTTGGTTTGGGCTAGTAGGTGTTGTGTGAGAAATGTCCACCAATATCTATACCTACTATATTGGACCACAACCCCACCTCTAGAACATACCTAGTCCCTTTTCACATACGCTCTCCTGGCGTGCGTGCCCGCGTGTACTTCTCCTGGTCGACTCGGCGCGTGACGAAGACAACGAGGCCCACTAACATGAGAGTACCTACCACAAAACCAAGACGCGGCCGCCGTGTTGAGGCTGAAGGAAGCCGAATACCCAACTTGTATGCTTAGTGACAGTTTTGTTGAAAACAGTATTCTACAATTCCTGTTTTTCTTAATGTTTTTAATTTTTATTCTATCTTATATCTAGCTAGCTTATATCTAGTTTTTTTTAGTAATGTTATTGATAATGATGAATAGAATCTATTTCACGTTCTCGCTTTAGATACCATGTCCTAAGGTCAGTATGACGAATGCGAGTTTTGTCCAAAACAAAAGATCGCGTTCTATCGTGAGCGCGTAAACTTGACTTGAATGAGAGAACTCCAGCGACGGCCGAAGCACCGTAGGCTGAGACTCCACCAAAGCGGAGATGTACGACCGGAGACGATATATTTATAACAACCAATAGAATCTCGTTTTTCACACATTTCGTCTCCGCTAAGCTCCAGTGGAGACCACCAGAAAGTGGAGATGTGAGCTGTGCCTCGCCTACGCGACGCGCAGCGGAGACGAGGAATTAGCGCAGGCGACGACGCGCAGCGCAAAGCACACCTTTGGTGGTCACCCGAGCTGAAAAACGTCTCTTCTCGTCTCCGCTTCAGACACCTCCGTTTTGGTGGAGTCTCAGCTACATGCAAATGTCATGTTTACGCGCTCACAGGTAAACGGGTATCAAGGCGAGTTTTGTAAAAACCAAAACTCGCACTCGCCTACTTACTGAGTATCTAAAGAAACAACATAAAATAGGTTCTACTCATCGTTCCTAATAACATTATCTACACTAAGGAAAACAGGAATCACCGTTTTTCGCATGTTTAAAAGAAAATCGCCTAACTTAAAATGAAACTAGTATGCATTCTGAAAATATAGTAACAAAATGTTTATTGGAATAAAAAAGTCTTTCAAAAGGTAAAACTTAGCGAGTATTTTAAAATTCATATCATATACATATATCATATATTGACTTAACGCACGCTCAACAAATCTAGTGTTGACATCAGTAAAACGGTAATTAACTTTGCCAATTAATTAATTAACTTTGTAATTAAATACAAAAATCCAGTACAGTAAATATGAATGTTTTCAATACATAACACTACGAATGTATGGAAGATAGAAGATTCGTATCGTTTCACGTCCATGAAATGGTTTTAGAAAAACAATTTCATAGATTTCACTCTTTTATTCCAGATTTTTCTCTTCTCCACCAGAATACGCCATAGTTTGCTCAGCGTGCCAGTACCTATTGCTATCGAATGTTATATTGGACAGCATTTTGGGCACTTTTCGCAGTAGCCTTAACCTAACTTTTGATAAGCATAGGTATATTTATTTAGTACCATTTGTATATTAGTACTTTTAAGTCATCATCCTATCCTAGTTCACTGCTGGACGTAGACCTCTGCCATAGCTCGACACTCAGGCCAATTCTCCTTTACTCTAGAAATTTACTTTTCCATACACTGCCTGCTGTCTTAATCGAGAATATGTCTACCGCAATGGTTATAGGTTTTACGATTGATACGAAAGCCTCAGAGTATTTATGTACAAAATAAATTATTACAGTACTTATCTGGACTATTGTTTAAAATATTTCTAGTTATAGGGTGAATACAACTATAACTTGCTTGATATTATCACTCGTGCAAATAAGTTAAGGCTATAAGAATCTAGTAGTACATAGAGAAGGTACATTATAACCATCCTTATAATAGATATATGAGTTTCTGTTTTGAAAATATTAAAAACATGTAAAAATATCTAAATTGAGCTAAAATTGGGTCCGAATCTTCTAAATTTTCCTTACACGGTGGTATTTCCTTTTATAATATCGAGTAACGGAACGACCAAGCTTTCAACTCTAATAAAAATACAAAATATCGCGATTAAGCCCTGCACTACCTATTTTTTAACCCCCGACCAAAAAAAGGGTGTTATAAGTTTGACGTCGATGTCTGTCTGTCTGTCTGTGTGTGTGTCTGTCTGTGGCACCGTAGAGCTCAAACGGATGAGCCAATTTCGATGCGGTTTTTTTTATTTAAAGGTTAATACCCGTTCTTAGCTATGTTTGGTTAATATCGATTCAAGATGGCCGCCTCCACAAAATGGCGGACAAAATATTTCTTCACAACCTACCTCAATATGGATATGAAATGAAAGGGCTTGACTAGTAGAATACTACACACTATAACAAATTTCAAATCCAAGATGGCCGCCACCACAAAATGGTGAATTAAATTATTTTTTTCACTACTACCTCAATGTGGGTATCAAACGAAAGGGCTTAACTAGTAGAATACTTTGCAATATGGCAAATTTCAAATCCAAGATGGCCGCTACTAGAAAATGGCGAAATACATTTCTTTTTTCACAACTACCTCAATATGGGTATCAAATGAAAGGGCTTGACTAGTAGAATGTTGTAAAGATAACAAATCTTAGGTAGTCGGGGGTTAATCAAAATTTTTAATTTTGTTCTTGTTTAAACCCAATTTGGGAATATTGTACTAAGAATACGAATGCTAGAATAGGCGTTTTCGGTTAATTCATTTAAATGTAAGCAAAGTAATCTGGAATATATCATTTACATCTATATCTATACTAATATTATAAAGCTGAAGAGTTTGTTTGTTTGTTTGAACGCTAGGATCTCGGGAAGTACTGGTCCGAATTGAAAGATTCTTTTTCTATTAAATAGACCATTTATCGAGGAAGGCTATAGGCTATAGAACATAACGCTACTATCAATAGAAGCGGAGCATGAATCAAGAATGTAACAAAAACGGGAAAAAATATTCCTTTTTGAGCGTTTTCGTAGCGTGCTTTGACATGACAGCGTGTGTCTAAGATAACGTCAACTTAAAAAATTTATTTTGGCTTCCATTCGGTAATGTCACCGTAATTTTGCCAATGTCCAAGATTGCGTCATGGAATATAAACCTTTGCTAATCAAATTTGTTTCTAAATCTGAGTTGGTACGACCAATTTCCGACAGGTGGGGTAGCAGGTAGCTGAAGAGGTTTTTGTTTGAAAGCGATATTATCAGGAATGACTGAACCGATTTCAGTCATTTTTTTCACCGTTGGATATGTACGGGATCCCGATTAGTGCTATATAATGTACCACGGGCGAAGCCGGGGCGGACATCTAATATATTATATTTTATAACACCAAAATGGGTTTTCTAAGACTAACTCGATAAAAGCCCTATCTAATTTCAATGACAATTTAAATCACAACATAGATTCAACCTGTTCAAACGAAAAAGTACTATTTATTTTTAAGTTAGATTAAATAATTAATGTTTTTTTTTCATACACTTGCTAGCATAACAGTTTGACAAACACACTTAGTAGAGAGTGTTCTTTACCTACTGAACTTTGCACTCGTCATCAAAATAACATCTTTAGTAAGAATGCAATAAATGTCAACAAAAGACACCTAAATTAAAATAGAATAACATTTGGTAATAATACACATTTTGCAAACCTATTAACTAATCTGTATGTCACTATAATCATATATTATTAAAATATCTTACACTTTCATTGTAAGAGGTCTATAAAATTGTTAAAATTCTAAATAGGTGTTGCTTTCATACACATATGTATAGGAGTAAATATAACAATACAAGAGATATGGAGTACATTTTTTAGAGAACAACCATGAGACAAATTTATGTTATGACTTCCAATGAAACTATATATTGAGTTTTCATTAAATTTGTAATGCAACACGGATATTAAGTTTTCGCTACATATTTGTACTTGGATCACTAAGCCTTAGTGAAAACATTCCCATATTTTAAAGCAGCCACGAGATGCTACACAATTTTACTAAGCATTTTCGGTCTTTAGCATCTTGCTAAACGTTTACATTGTAAATCTATAACATATATTTATAACATTTCAATCTCACATAAATCATTCATGCAATCTATATTTTTTAAGACAAAATACAATTGAGTTACAAATTCAAGGGAATATTTATCGGCTTATTCCACAATTCCGCTTAGATTTTCCCCTGCCAGGGGATTTGTTGAATTTTTGTCCATAAGCCCCCTGTGATATTTCGTAAGGGGATTTCTGGACAAAAAATCCACAAATTCCACCTTTTCCACCTTTCATATCGGTGGCAGGGGATTTTTGAACTAAAAGTGTACAAATCAATTTATATGTCATCATATAATATATCATAGTGATAAATCAGTTATTATATACCTATAATTGCTGGTCATTATACAATACATACATAATAACTAAATTGTTTAGATAATGTTATAAATAAATCACTTTATCCAGAGATTTTAAGTTATAGCAAGTTGAAGTTAGTCAAAGTAATAATTTACAATCCATGTCGAGTATAGAGAAGCGACACTCAGGGCTGACCACAGATCTTCTGGCGGGAGCCCACCCGGCGTCAAATTTCAGCGATAGATAAAATCCCCTCCCAGTGAAATACGACAGGCGATTTGTGGATTTTTTGTCGAGCAATCCCTTTCCAAAATATCATCAGGGGATTTATGGACAAAAATTTCCAAAAATCTAAGGGGATTTGTGGAACAACTCGGAATATTATCATATCACCAACAAAGTTTTTCAACAGTTGAAATATTTTGTTGTTCTCACTCAGTCAATCAAGTTATATTTAATATTACAAAATGTTGCGCAATTCTACTCTCTACATGGATTGTGACGTCAAAATCTTATAAAATAAATGAATTATGGACAACAAATGAAAGTCAAGAAAAAAAATCTAATTTTAAATATAACTTAAAATGGGGAAAACAAATAAAAGTTGCCAAACCATAGAAAATGAACTATGTTCTGTGGTCCATTTATCATATTATTTCTAGATAACACTTTTTAAACAGCATTTTCAGACCCCCATGATTAAAGATCTAAGTAATGTTATTTCTGACTAGACAATTATCAATTTCTTCTAGATATAATGTAAACACTATACAAGACTTATCCGATCAACATTATTATTTAATTAAGACTTCAAGACGACACGAGAATACTTCTTAACGAGTCTTTTCGTGACCACGGAGTTGTAACGCTGCCGAAACGTCGAAATAATTAAATAATTATCTCGATCGTGATTCAGACCTGTATGGTGTTTACATTATGGGTTCAAATCGCGAAAGCTTCTAGATACGCATACTACATTAAATAGACATACAAATGCCTTGTCAATTAATTGGGCAAAATGAACTCAATTTTGCAGCAAATATACATTCCCAAGAATAGCATAATAGTATGCTATATATGCTATTCCAAATTGCTAATGCTGTATGCATAATGCTATATTTAGAATAGCATCATTACTGCAACAAAAATTTAAGATTTGCATTTCAAGCTTACTATAAATTTAATGATTTGCTTATGAAATGACAGGCCAAAACTACTGGCATTTAACTTCTATGGGCAGAGTAATTAAAGAGGCCATTATAAGGTAATCACTTGTGGATCAATCAAAATGGACCAAAGAAGTTTTTTTTATAAAGGGACCTATGGCAGTTGTCATCAGATAGCCTCTATTGCTTACTGAACTTTTGGCTAGGACTTCAATTGCAACAAATTTCACCTTTATGGCAGAGGTCCTAATGTTGAAACTCAGTTGGCCCAATTTTAATATTGATTGAAGATTTAATTGAAGCCATTGATATCATAATGATCTCTTTAGACACCTAATGCTATAATCTTAACCCAATAAGGAGATCAATTACCTCTCATTACACAGCTGCAGTGTAAGATGAGGTAGCATATCTCAACTCATTATTCAGCTCAGCCCTTAATCACACACATAATTATATCACATTATATTGAATGGTTCTGTAAAATATAGTAACTTATTCTACATAACATTATTGAGACCTTCAACAAACTTCATATATTTGATGTGTCTGTCACCATAATTGTCCCCATCAGTAAACCTATCTTGCACATAAGATTTCTCATGAGAAACTAAAACTTTAAATAGAACACTAGAATATATGCGCTCACTGTCATATCGGACCATCTTCACCACTTTTTGGGCTGATTCATCTATATTACATTTCTGACATATCTTTTTCACTAAGGCGCCATTTTGCCTCATCAATCCAAAATATTCATACATAACCTGTACTACACCATGCACAATAAACCTTCTATGATACCACAACGTTTCATGGAGCTTGAAATACTTTATCATGTCATTGTTCAATGTTAATTCACAAAATAAAATATCAAATTTACGTGAGATTGATAAATTCCGGTTACAGCTACAGCTCTTCTGAGAATAATTTAAAAGTAAGTTGATTAAGTCATCTTCTGTGTAATTTAGAATGTCTTCCTCTGAAACATGACCTTTGATGTCTTTTGGAAAGTTTGCACTGACAACCTGTGCTAGCCCTTTTCTTGGATTTGTCTCCACCGAGTTCTCAAATGTTTTCCAACTGTGATCATCGAGCGTGAACATGTTTTTTATTGCAAATTGGCGGTAGTGGAAACAACTGAAGTCTGACACATGCCTTGCTGCCCACCTTTCCGAAAAGCCATACTCTTTTATCAATAGAAAGCCAATGTCATATGGCTGTTTTAAGTTCTTCGCGGTGTTTACAATCCACATACGGTGGTTCCAGCTGTGGTAGTTGTTAGGGCACCTTTCCGATGCAAATTCACTGATACGCAGCTCATTATTTATAAGACTGTCTATTGTATTGGCTTGTAGGGTATCATCTGAAAATAAGATTATTACATTTATTTTATATAAGTGGTTATTTATTTTACAGAATTAGGTGAGCGAGAGTGATTTATATATGAGTGCATGACAAATATATGTCACTGTCACACAGCTAAACAGCCAGATACAATAATTAAACATTATTAGACCCTTACTGCTTTCAAATCAAATAGCTGAAATGAAATACAGTGTATTTCATTAATAACTTGATATTAATTAACAACCTAAGTTGTAACAACTTTTCGATTACAGCCAAGTCAAACTTACGTCCCTAAAATTTTTAAAACTTTCGTAGGAAATTCAGTCGGCAATAGTGACTCCAGATATAATGCCTAATTTGAGTATAATGACTTATTTTTTTGTACTATTTGGGACAGATTCTTAGAAATTTCTTATAATGTTAATCGGCAAAGGCACAAAGACTCATTCATAACCTTTAACTATAAGCATTCTTATCTACATTCGCAGATGGTCCAATGCTTTGTTTGTGTGTATACTTAACATGTGCATGAAGTTAATATTAGGAATCAGTTATGTAGCATTTACCAGTATGCACTATGTTCTATTACAACACTCAAAAATTACTGTTTATTTCGTGAAGGTCAAAAATAATTTAAATGTAGACAAAAATCTAAATATATGCAGTGCACTATAACACATTTTTAGTAACACCTATGTATAACATAAAAAAACAATAAGTAAATTAATTTGTAATTTTCTTTTAATGATTTGTACATTGACATAAATATTACATTAATTAAATATGCTTAAAAATAAAAATAAGTAAATAATTAGAAACCCAATAGAATCCAGAAATGAATAGAAGATGAAGAATCAGATGCCATATAACACAACTGAATAAAAAAGCAGAAATGAAAAGAAGATGAATAAGAAGACTTGTAGTCAGCTGACTATTATTTAGTTTTTTCATTGTATAAATTAAGAATAAAACAAATTGTTTAGTCAGACATATTGCATCCCTCTCGAAGAGGCCAGTTTTTATGGGTCAAGTTTTAATATGTTTTGTATCATCTTATCTTACCTGCAAACAGCAATAAAGATTTTTTTGTTTTTGAAACAAATATATGCAAGTACATGATTTTTTTAAATATTTCAGATATAGACCTCCAGCTATACCAAAAACATTAAAGTTATCCCTCCAGTGTCATTATAACCAAAATCCACAATATTACAAAGGTAGGTAAGGCCATTTTAAAAAGGCTGCTTCCTACCACCGTATATGGTATTAACAAAGTATCAATGGTATCAAATTAAATATCACAGAATTGATAATAGAAGTGTGTGAACAACCATGATAGCTTAAAACAAAGTCAGGCAATTTCTATTTTGTATGTCACATTAAAGTTTTCTGTCCATAATGTGTGTAAAAATTACCTTGGAATACCGCTTCTAACAACCATCTTCTGTATGAGAAAGCATCATTAGACTTTGGCTTTCTAGACAACACTATTTTTGTAAACTGTAGTTCTGACTTCTTATCAACCAGATTTTTCAGTACCATTTCTCGTCTTTTATTCCAGAATGAACTCAACTCGGGGTTTAGTAACAGAGTGATATTCAGCAACTTGGTTAACCTTTCAGAATTGACCGATGACGGTTTCCAACACTTTCGTTTTGATTTTGCAAAGTACTTATCCACGATTTCATTGTAACAATACATGTATACGTGTTTCACGCACCATGACTCCAATCCTAGACAATTCTCAAGATGTAAAACGGGAGATTTATTCCGAAAGTTACAATCTACCGGCACAATATCAAATGCACACCTGAAAATATAAATCAAGACGTAAATAGGAGCACGAACATGTACAATAGTGATTGAAAGACTGCCAAAATTTGGTAAATATTTACAACTCAGCGTTTTTGGCCATAACATTGTCGATATCTTTAATGATTTTTTCCACGAGGGCAAATTTATCTTCGTCCATTGTGATTTTATTGAAAATGTCTTCGTCTGAATTACTTCTTTAGTAGTAGGTTTTACTTTACTAAGTTTAGTGTTTTCAATAGTTTGTTATCCTGCAGTTTGAAGAATCAAAACAATAAGACCACGCTATGTAAATTCACAAAACTTGTCAATCCTCCAATCGAACGCAAAACTCTTTTTTTTTTCGGGTGACCAGTATTGCCTTACTGTAAAAAATTCAATACGCTAAAACAATTTAAAACTTATTTAAGATGTATATAACTTCGAATTAATTTAAAATGAATGTCATTACTGCGTCTAAATGTCATGATGCATAACAGTAAAAGTAGAATAAATAAAACATAACTAGTATAGGTAAAAAGGTTAAAACACACATCAAAACAAATATATTTTATTTAAATTAAGCGTCTCGTTTGTCCGCAATCATAGAGAAAACACCCTCGAGAGCGGTAACATTTTATTTCTGAATTCTATCACAGTAAGATTTCAAACAAAGACTAAATGTAAATGTGACCAGAACTTCAACTTTTCTGCATTCGATCTGCTGTTTATGTTTCAAAAAAGTTTTTGAAGTAAAAACTTCTTTAGGCGCGTTGAGACAAAATTTTCGTGGTCTGTAAAATGAATTTATCCGTCACGCTCGGGTATGATAATGATTTCCGGATGAACTCGGGATGCTAGATCGAGGAACAAAATACAGTGAACAAGCGCGTCAGAGCGAGAAAGATAATAAATATAGTCCCTGTGAACCTGTGTTTATTATATTCATATCTTTTTATACCGACATTAACTTCTAGGTACTTACCACACTAATGTCATTAATTGAACTTGTCACGATATATTAAATTTGCATTGCACAACCATTGCAAGAAAGTTTTTGTTGTAATTTACTCGTATTACTGTTTTATCACAGCACTTACACTACGTAAACACACAAAATGATACCTATTTTCATCACAGCACTTACACATACACATACACTTTAAACACAACATATATATATCGATACATTAATTTGCAAAACGAATAACTCCATAGTAGAACATTTCACTGGGGTCACACTAAATCACCACTAAAATTTATTGCGTAACTGGTATTTTCATAATTTTAAGTGTTTATGAGTTAATGAGAAACATAATTTCCATAGGGATGTTTGTTTTTTCTTTTGATGCTTTAATTTTTTTTATATTAAGTTTTTAGTGGCCCCTGAGAAATTTGCTGCTATGGAGATATTCGTTTTGCAAATTAAGGTATCGATATGCATTTTTAGCGAAATACCTATAAAATAAATAAATAGCAAACACTAACTTCAACTTCTTCATGAATGGCGCGCGCGGTGACTTAACTGTGACATCTCTGCCAATGTCCGTTTCGTGGCAGCTTCGTAGACGGCAGCGATAAACAAAATAAAATAATTTGACCGGTAAATTGAATCTATTACAGTTATTTACGATGATTAACCTAAAACAATTGGACAACACAAAGCTTATACATACACAGACACTTTGTTAGAAAGGAGTAAGCTATGAGATATTTGGGTAATACAGTCAGCATGCATATATACATTAATTACAACCTACAATCTAATATTGTTTTTAATTATAAATTTACATAGTATACAGTTAACTAATGGGGTCGAGGAAAGGGATAAAAGGCATTTCATGGATGTGGGACGAGGAATGCTAGGAGGGAGGAGATCTTAAAGCGAGCGACTTGTTAAATTAGGGCAGTTGAAAAATGATATGGTCTACATTTCCTTCTTCCAAACCACTTTCGCATATGGAATTATCCTTAATCCGCAATTTCGCTAAATTAACAGGGGTACAAACATGTCCAAGGCGCAACCGGCAAAGTGTAGATGTAGTGACTTTGTTAGCATGTCGAAATTTGTAAAACCATGATATTTTAGGAATATCTGGCTAGATGTCTGCATAGTATCTACCTTTGACTTTTTGTTTTTTTTTCCAGTGTCTGGTCCAAGTTGTATCAAGATGCATTCTAGGCAAGAGAATGAGGTCATGAGCAAAGACTTTGTAATTTTCTAGGGATCCAATTTGGGCAGCTGCCTTGGCACAAGAATCCGCACCCTCATTTCCCGATATGCCAGTGTGACCTGGGATCCAAGCAAGGAGAATACAGACTCTAGCATCATGGCACACTAAGAGTTCTTTTCTTATTTGAAGAATAAGGGGAAAGTGGGATGACGAACGGAATGGACTAGATATTATGGACTGGAGGCAACTTTTTGAGTCGGAGAAGATAATGCACTTATTTAAATTATGAGCTTTAATAAACCGTATAGCTTCCAGGATGGCAAGAGCTTCCCCAGTAAAGATAGAAGAGAGGGAGGGAGCTTTAAAACTTAAACAAATTCTGGTTGCCTGTATCCAAACGGCTGCACTCAAAATGCTATCTTGAGTCAACTTGGAGGCATCCGTAAAGATTGGGTACCAACCATGAGACTCAGTGTTCATGCGTTCATTAAATAGTGTGCTGGCATTTTTGTCATTTTTGTTGATGCCAAAATGGACATGAGAGTAGGACATTGGGTCTGAGGACCAAGGCTTCATAGGGAGTCAAGTCGTATATCGAGTCCAAGGCTAAATTAGCTGCCAAAAAACTAGGTGTCCTCTCAAAGGTGCGAAGGTACTTCAACTCTGAACAGTTGCTCACATTGTATCAAGCACAGATTCGCTCTTGTATGGAGTACTGTTCGCAACCTTTGGGATGGATCGGCTAAGTATCAGCTGGAGGCCCTGGAATCGATCGAGAGACGTGCCAAAAGGCTCATAGGCAATGACTCTCTTCTGCGAAAAAGACTACAAAGTCTTGATCATCGCCGAAAAATTGCCAGCCTATCGGTTTTTTATCGGATACACTTTGGAGAGTGTGCGACTGATTTGTATGATTTGATACCACCTTGCCCTTTTTTCTATCGGAATGCTCGTAGCTTGAAAAAGCGACATCGTTTCATGGTTGAAGTTCCAAAGACACGAACGAAGAGATTTGACTCTACTTTTGTGATAAGAACGTCTAGGCTGTGGAATACGTTGCCTGAGTGGGTTTTCCCCGATGGTTACAATCTTTGTGTCTTCAAATCGAGAGTGAATCGGTTTCTTCTAGGTAAACACGCTCCATCGTAGACCGCATCGTCGCTTAACATCAGGCGAGATGGCGGTCAAGTGTAAACCTATAAAAGTTAAAAAAAAAAAAGTACAAGGGATTGGAAGGAAATCTAGTAATGGGATCCGGAAACCTTGAAAGTTTAATGTAGCTGTATACCAGGAATGGAATATCATCCGAAGTCTGTGATCCATATAGACGGGAAAGACGGGAAAAAATTTGCTAGTCAAACGTCAAACCCTATTTCCGAACCGCGTAATTTTTATTTTATTTAGTCTTGGCCATAGATACTAATCATTTCGCCACATGTTATTCTCGTGTTGCTTCGTTTACTAGGTATATATTCATTTTCAATTTCTAAATTATTTGTATTTTAATTATTGAAATTATTTAGTGGTCTTTAAATATAAGTATTTCTTATTTTAGTTTTCACTTCTGCCGTGCGGTCTTAAGCGCACACATTTTTGTCCTATGGTAGTTAGGGTATAAAAACGTCTTTTTGTTCTATTAAATAATGTGGAACCAATGTAAAACTTCCAGTTATCAGAAAAATGGTTTCACTCATACGTATTTTTTTTTGTTTTGCTTATGTTTTATGTGATTCCCAAAATCGAATAGCTCTAGTCAGTCAGCTAGGGATATGGCAAAAGTGATGACTCAGCGAGCTGCATCAGACTTGTCCAATATCCCTCGCAGTATATTGAAAAACACATTTGGCGGTAAGCCTCCAGAGTTTACTGAAACCGAAAAGCTTTGTTTTATAGCGCATATTATAGTACTGTCAGAATTCGGGTTTCTGCTAACTGCTAAAATAATTTTATCAAAGATTAACTTGAGTCCGAAGAAAGGATTGTTACTAAATTTAAAAATAACGTGCCTGGTAAAGATTGGATGTACAGATTCTTCAAAAGACATAAATGTCTAAGCTACTTAATATACTGGCAAATAACATTTTAAAAGTTCGAGCAAAAGTTTCAGAAGATAGCATAGTGGATTTTATCAATAAGATTTAATTCTCGAAAACGTCCCTGCTTCAAATATTCATAACTATAATGAAACCAATCTTTGTGATGACCGCGAGCGGAAAAAAGTTATCTTCAGACGTGGAACTGTAGTTAGCTGAATGCATTTATAAAGGCTACAAAAGGGAACTATTTTGTCATGTTCTGTGGAAATGCATTAGGAGAAACTATATCACCCTACATGATTTACAAATCAGATCCCCTCTGAATAACTTGGACTCAAAACGACCCAGATGGAACAGGTTACAAAGAACACGTTCGTGTTGGATTAACTTTGATCTTTCCTCTCACATCTATCAGTTCAAAGGTCCTAGCAGAATGTAAAAAAAATACATCACTTTTATTTTCCACATTCTGCAGCCTCCGACTTATGTGTATGATTTGTTGCCTACTTCCGACTTTCGACCGTTGAAATACAAATGGGGGCAAGTCTTACTCAATTGGAAATCCAGTCGGATAGGAGAGAATCTACCGGTTTTACCCAAAAATCAGTTCCCGGGTTTATTCAAAAGAGCATTGAACTCCTTTACATAAACCAAGGAAAACATGTTATCAAAAAAGACTGTAATAGTTTTAATCAACAAAAATGAACCAATAAGAAGACCGCGTATAAACTATACAAGTATTATATCAGCTATCTGGCCGAACTATTACAAGCTTTGCTTAGTTTGGTGTCAGATGGTGTTGTGTGTGAATTATCCACCAATATAATAAATGTGGATCTGATTAGAAAGTTCTTTGAAAAAACTAGAACAAGCCCGATGTGACAGTAAACCACATTTATTATTTGTTAAATTAAATTAAAAAATGAAGAAACTGGACATAGCAACGTTGTAGGCCCTAGTTCATTAATGAAACCTAAAAAGGTAAAGAAAATAAAAAAAAACAAAAACACCAAATAAAAACCATGTGAAGAAAGACAAATATCTACTAATATCCGATTCTTCATCAACAAGTTATAGTGAGAGTTTTAGTATTCCATCGTCCACCGATGATAATGTTTTAGAATATTATTGCGATGACTTTCATACACCTACCAGTTCTCCTGATTGCACATGATCACCAGTTCATCAGATAAATCAAGTCCAGTTTCACTCTAGCCAACAGTCCAGTGATAAAGTTGATGATATGCTTCGACTGCATGAAGGCTCACCCAGCATTCTGCAATTTTCTCAAGTAGAAGCTTTGCCGCAATCATCGAACGAAGAGTTGTCGCCGTAATCTGTCGTGATTTCCAATGAAGTCGAGGAACGCAGAACGTATAATGTAAACATGAGCAACATTGCTGTCAGATATCACGTACTTATGAAATGGAATGATCAAAATTTTCCAAGCAAGGTCGAAGCTGTTTCTGAAGAAGCAGCTTTTGTAAGTTTTACGAAGAAAGGAAAATCCTTCTGGAGATGGCCAGCCATAGAAGACGAACAGTTATACCACTGGAGTGACATTCTACGCAAAATTAAATTCCTCAATTAGTAAAAAAGTGTTCTTTGCTGTTCCTGAACTAAACCATGGATAATATTTTAAAAATTGTTTTCCTAAAAGTTCTTCATTGCAGTTAAGAAGTGGTAACTGTCTGAGTTTCATATTTAAGCCTGATCAATTAAATTCTTATAACGTGTTTGACCAACTTAGATCCAAATATCTGAATATCTAAAGTTTGTTACAAAAATTAGAAGGATATGATAGGAAAGAAGGTTAGATAAAAAAAATTACAACAATGGTATATCACTGGTGTCTATTAAATTTTATTACAAAAGCTACCTTGACTCAAACTGACTTGAAATAAACGAGCTAAAATGTTTTCAAAATCACAAACCTGGTAGCATTTTTATATTTTGTTATTTGTCTATGTTACGTTGACATTACGTAACGCATGTCTGTCACGTAAGTTTTTTTTTTAATTGGCTTTGAATGCCATTTATTTATTATGGTTGTCATTAATTATTATTTTGTCGTGTCTTTGTAGAATCCATAAAAATGCCTAACGAACATAAGTATACGACTTTCACACGTGCGCAAGGTTTTACCGTATTTTCCCCACAGGCCTCTGCTTTAGATATTTATGATACGATACGACTAGCAAGTTCAAGTCTTATTCCGATGATATCATTTTTGTCACTAGTTTCAACTAGTTTATTATCACTTCAGTTAGTAAGTAGATAGGTACTACGGTACTACCTAATCTAACATGTGATATTTATCATTGTATTATTATCGTATCGTAAATAATATGTACGTGGGGTATCGAATCAAAAACGTGTCAAATTATTTCAATATATCAACGATAACAATCAAGTGTAGTACGTAATAGTGATGTGCCGGATATCCATATTCGTATTCGTATCCGCTGAAATCTGAGGAAAAAGAAAGATCCGTATTCGTATCCGTAAGTTTTTCGGCAGGATTCGGGATATTTTACTTTGTTTATTTTTAATTGATAGATGAAATTTAATTTTAGTATAGGATTAGGTAACAATAAAAAACTATTATGTTGAAAAACACAGATGGTGTAGATAAAATCATTCAGATTATACCTACTTCCGCCTTATATTAGTATTTGGCACCACAAACTTTTTTCGTAGTGATACCAATTGAAGGTACCTTAAAAAGTTACCGTAAAAAAAAAAACCCGCCAAAAACATTCTGTAAAAAACTAGCCGAGTCTCGATGGTCAAGATCTCCACTCCAGTCACTCCATCACCGCATGGAAAAAACTGCAGTAAAGCAGATCCAGAAAAGGTAACCAAAAAGGTCCCACAGCCACCACCTATTATAATCGATGACGTCACTAACTACCAAACTTTTTTTGATGAGTTATCAGAAATACAACCAGAGAAGACATTCCAAGTCAAAATGATGAATGGAGATAGCGTTAAAATTAACGCTGCTAACGAAGATGCATACAGAGCATATAGAGCCATAACTAAATTCTTGAGTGAAAAAATGGCTATGGCACTCTTTTGAAAATAAACAAGAGAGATTTTCAAAATGGCCAAAAACTACATTCAATCACTAGCCAGATAGGATTGTAGAAGATCTAAAGCATCCAGGATATAAGATTGAAAGTGCAACAAGTAAATTGAGATGGAAGAACGTCCGAACCACTCAACATGTTTGTGGTAACATTCTCAAAAGACGAAAAAATATATAAAATTTTACGGTATTAAAGTGGGTATTGGGATGTAAGGTTGAAATTAATTTAAGAACTATGAAACTTGTCTACAGTGCAAAATATGTCAATTAAATTATCTTAAGATTTCGAGGCATCTGAGCTTTGCATTTGGCTGTTTTACATGGATAGTGTAGGTGTGACACTTAGTCTTGTCTCGAGCTCCTGCCTGATTTGTGATCATCAACTATGCAAAGCTCAATTTATTTTTATCGATGATATTTATTTATTAATAATTAATGTTTTTTGCATTAAATGGATGAATGATTGGTGATCACTCACACTAATGCAAAGCTCAGTTATTATTATACCTTTTAACTTGTACTGCTTTAGAGAACCAAGATGCGTCAAAGATGCACTGGTAAGCATCTGACAAAGACTGCGATAAACCAGCAGAACTAAAACCAAAGTGCATACACTGATTCTGCACCTCATCCCGCCAGTTACAGAGGATGTATAGTAGCAAAGAGTTCAAAACCTTTGAAAAAGTCTCATATCGTCAAATTTCAACGTGGTTCATATACAATGAACAGAGCATTCCATCCTGAATCGTTCGAAATGCTGGCGTCTCTAGATAAAAACATATTCATGCTATTTTACTTATGAAATAGCTTGACCAGAATGTCCTTCAACGTCTTATTCCTCCCTGGTTTCGTTCTCGTAAGAAATGATCGCATCGGTCGTGTTCCAAGTGTGTGGCTATCTGCTAATATCACTTATTCTATTTTAAGCCAATCACCACAACCGCCACCAGCAGATACGGGCGAACATCTTCTTATTGAAGTACTTCTATCACATGTTAAAGTTCTTCTCGGAGTCTACTATAGCCTTGATAAAACATAAATTATTTTTCTTCTTTCGAAACCCTTCTACAACGCTTTACTCCTACTTATAATCACACCATTATTATGGGTGATTTTAATACCTGTCTCTTAAAAAATGGACCATCGCTCTTCTTCTCTTCAGTCCCTAATTACATCATGCAATTTACATATTCTCCTCTTAATGCTACCCATCATTTCCCTAATTGTATCCCTCAATGTGCCTTGACTTAATGATTGTTTCTTCTCCTAATAATATTGCCAAACATGGACAATATTCTGCTGATGTATTCTCTTTTCATGACCTTGTTTTTCTTTCTTATAAAATTCGCCCTCCTAAACCTAAGCCCAAATCATCATGCAACGTAATTTTGGTGGTATGGACCACGAAGCCCTTCTTGAAGATGCTAAAAGATTGACTGGGACCCTGTCATTAACGCTACATCTGTAGATGATCAGATTTTAACTTTTAATTTATAGTCACACGATTTACTGACACACGCGCCATTACGTGCAATTAAAATAAAACATATTCCAGCACCATGGCTTACTGAGGACATTAAAATTTTAATGCACAAAAAGGGGTTGCCAGGGCCAGGTACAAGCTTCGTCCTACTGACATTAATAGGGATAAATATGTTCAGGCTCGTAATCGCTGCAACAGGGTGTGTAGGGATGCACTACGTCGCCATGTTCACAAATCAGTAGATAACGAAAATCCAGCAAAGGTCTGGAAATTTCTCAGGTCATTGGGAATTGGCAAATCACGTCAAAATATTAACTCTGGTAATATCGATATCAATGCCTTGAATCATCACTTCATCTGCTTCTTTGATGTCAGAATCTATCAAAAATTCAACAATTAATTCTCTTTCTGCTATCCCATTGCCCGACTCATCTCCTTTTTCTTTTGATCGGTTCACAGAATGTGATGTTAGGAAGAGCTTATTGTCAATATCCTCCAACGCAGTCGGCGGTGACAGCATAAGCCGGAACATGCTTGTTTCTATCCTGGACGTCATCCTTCCTACTTTATGTTTCCTATTCAATAATTCCATATCCTCTGCAGTATTCCCCTCTATCTGGAAAGATGCTCAGATTATTCCCTTACCCAAAAAACCAAATCCTAAATCCTTTTCCGAGTATCGTCCCATTTCCATCCTTCCATTTCTATCTAAAGTCTTGGAGCGTCTTGTTCACAAACAACTTAATCACTTTCTTAATAGACATGACCTCCTAAATCCTCTACAATCCGGTTTCCGTCCTGGGCATAGCACTGTGTCTGCGCTTGTGAAAATCACCGATGACATTCGCTTAGGTATGGACAACGGCAGGCTTACTGTTCTAGCTCTGTTAGACTTCAGTAATGCCTTTAATGCCGTTGATTTTGACATCCTATTGACAATCTTGCGCTCCTTAACATATCTTCATCGGTGATCGATTGGTTTCGTAGCTATTTATACGGACGCCGGCAACGTATTCGCCTAGACGATAGTTTTCGTCTTGGTGTAGTACTAGAACTGGCGTCCCTCAAGGCGGCGTGCTATCACCACTTCTTTTTGCAATTTTCATAAATTGTATTTCTTTACATCTCACTTCTTCCTACCACCTTTATGCGGACGACCTGCAAATTTATTCTCAAGCTTCACTCGCCAACCTACATATTGCAATTGATACTGTCAACGCTGATCTCCGCCAAATTTTAAATTGGAGTAAAAATTTCGGTTTGAACGCAAATCCGATAAAAAACACAGGTAATTATCATAGGTAGTTCTTATATGATATCTAGAATAAATTGGGTCACAGTCCCACAAATTGTTTTTGATGGGGTAACTATCCCTTATAGCAAATCGGTGAGAAATCTCGGTGTGATTTTTGATGGAACTTTAAGTTGGGACGCACTTGGAATCCATAAGCTGCAAATTATTTGCCTCTGGTAGATCTTTAAACAGACTCCGTAATTTTCTACCCACTGCCACCAAAGTTACGCTTGCTCAGTCTCTACTTCTTCCCATTCTTGATTATGCAGATGTCTGCTATCTTGATCTAACCGAGGCCCAGCTAGTTAAACTTGAGCGTCTCCAAAATTACTGTATTAGATTTATATTTGGCTTGCGCAAATATGATCACATATCCGAATTTCGTAATAAGCTCAAGTGGCTCCCTATCCGTTTTCGCCGGAATGCTCATATTCTCTCTCTCTTTATAATATTTTGTTTAACCCTTCAACCCCCCAGTACTTAAAAGAAAATTTCACGCTTTGGAGCAATGTTCATCCACGTCCTTTAAGATCGAAGTACAATTTATCGTTGAATGCTCCATCAGCACGTTCCGAAACATTTTACGGCAAATCATTCGCGTTCCAGGCAGTCCTTCTATGGAATGCCTTGCCCGTGGCTATCAGACATGCTCCATCACTGCCTGTTTTAAAACCAAGTTAAGGCTTTATACTTGTCACAGCTGTCACTTCACTGATTCTACGTGGATTCTACTTTTCATATCGTCTTGCTAATATCTTTAATGTATGTATATGTTTATGTATTAGTCTATTAGTATATTATACTTGCCTACAAATTGTAATATAATAAGTCAAAAGTATTAGGATGTATATTGACAATTAGTATGTGTACTTTAACCAGCATTGTCCCTTACCCCGTCTTTTGCAAAATTTATCCATCCTCCGGTTGCTGGAAGAGATCGCCTCATCCCGCCATTGTTACAGAGGAATTTGTATTTTGTTTATTCATTTTTGTTTTGTGTTGTGAAAATAAAGTGTTTCTAAAAGTATCTATATCGTCAACCCTAGTCACCAACGACTACCTAATAAAAGCTGTACTGCTAACAAATCAAACGTCTCAATGAGCCGACCCATAAATAAAGATGTAACATAAACGCAAGCTACATCTAAAAATATAAACAATTCTAAGAATATAAATAGTGGTAACAAATTAGATCAGATCATTGCGTTAATGAGCTCGTTTGATGACCGTTTAAAAAAACTTGAGAATAGCAAAAACCCAGCTGTTTTTAGAAATAATAAGTCTTAATAGAAGAAGAAATATAAGAATGCATAACTTAACTATTATGGCTTGGAATTCTAATGGACTCCACCAGCGGGCTCGCCTCTTCCTGTTGGTTGAACATTGAGTCTATATTATTTGTTTAACTGTTTTTCTTAGGTTATTTGGTTGAAAAATAATAATTTAGGGATAGCCCTAAATTATATTTATTAAAACAGCCTTTTCCCCTGCTAAATATGTATCAGTTACTATACATTTATGAATAGGAAAAATAAAACTTCCAGAACTTATTTAACAAAACTGTGTTTATAAATTGTATTTGTATTATTAATCTGTATTTCATTCATAATTTCTTGACTGTCTGTTGTTCACATTTTATTAACGATAAGGAAAACTACCACCTCTAACAACAGGTGGCCATGTGCAATCATTCACGGCACAAACCCGTATATTTCCTTTTCAAGGAGTCCATAGGCTTGATCGAGGGTCTTCGTTATGTCTTTGGCGGGTTTATCGTCCAATGAGAGCCAGACTGACCCGCACGCACCGTTTGCTACCATATATTCCACGCTAGAAATTGCAGATTCAACCCTGGTGAAAAAAAATTGGTTGTCTGTAAAGTCGGTTGGTTTAAGGACGATAGTTTAACGTGACAACGTCAAAACAAAAAAATTGATAGATGCGGCATTACAATGAGCGTAACGGGACATAACGGGACACTTTTTTGTGCATGCAGCCGGCGTTCATCGATTTATTAGACGTTGTCAGGTCAAAAAATTCGTTATTAAAAATGTTATCGATTCCTGCCTAAATTTAGGTACATTATGGAGATTAAACATTTGAAGCGTTTTCAAGATGCAAATAGACCTGTCAAATGTAGTTCTCAATTACGCCGTGCCCGTGGGTGGCCCCAATGTTTCGTTTTGTTAGATAAATTTTGGGGCCACATTTATCGAAATTAAGGACGATCTGTGACAAATCTATTTGTATCCTGAAAATGCCTCATTGGAACATTGACGCTGCCAATGTTGGCCGTTGGCATAGAATAGATAATGTAGTCTTTGAGGTCCAGAATGAGGCGTTCACATAATGCTAGTTCTCACTCTCACCAAAGATGACGCCAATGTTTCATTTTACTAAATTTAACTTAAACCTAATAATAATATCGGCGGCATGTTTAGCGAAATGGAGAACTATACCTATGTGACAGGTATATTTGCGATCAGTCTCATTGGCCACAGCTATGTGTGGTGTTCAATACTAGTGCCGCCAACATGATGTAGTTGTAGATAGGTAAATATAAAAATTTAACTACACCCCTAAAGGATAGAATCTGTGTTAGAAGTTATTGATATAGTAATTACAGATATACATACATATGTGAATTCGTGCAACCGTCAGAGAAACAATATTTTATTGTGTGATGAAAGGAACTTACTTTTGGAAGTAAACGTTATTTTCTGCGGTGGATTCAGAAAATTCCTTCCCGATTTTGTGGTTCCAGACCCGTTTGTCCAAGTTGTGCAGTAAAGGCGTATCCGTGGGTCCGAAACACATGCATAAAATCCTGACGCCAGTGTTGGTGTAGAACGGCTCCATCTGGAAATTAATTAATTACGCTTACAAAACAAAAACAAAACACACTGCAAAACAAAAACCAAGAAAAATTTCAAAATATGTACATGAGGCTTATTTCTTTCCCTAGGTAGGTAATACTAATAATAAGGTTTATTTTCGTCCGAAGTTTTCGTGTAAATAATAACAAAATCTACAACGTATGAAAATATGTGTTCATTTACATTGTCATCTCAAATGTATAACCCGATCTACCCAATTTAGTATCTACAAGGAAGGATACAACGTAGATCCTTCATTGTTGGCCTGCCCCCGTCTAACGATAATTATTGAAAGCGTAGCTCACACAGCCAGGGAATCGAACCTTTGCGCTTTTCTTGTTTCCTGAGACCTGGGTATACTTAACTCTGAGTCTAATCTCAAGCGTGACTAAGTACATATTTAAGAATATGTCCCGAGTGAGGCTGATAAATGGATGTTTGTTACTCTTTCACGCAAAAACTACAGGAGGAATCTGGACGTCTACTCACTTTCTGCGAAAAACATAATTTCGAAATAAACTCGCGACTTTCCTACTCCGGTTCTACTTCGTTTCGTCCGATCGTACATTGTTTGTCGTTTAAAAAAAAATAGTACTCTAATTAGCTTAGAACATTAGTATTCGTCTCCGCAGAAATGCACACATCCTATCACTTCTTTATAACGTATTGTACAATCCAACCTTCCCGTCTTATCTTAAGGAACGTTTCAACTTCTGTCATGAAACTTCACGTCCACGCTCTCTGAGAGCGGCTGTATAGTGCCACCAACTTAACTGTTCAGGTGGGCGAAATGGGAACTACAGCCGCGTCAGCCGCCATTTACTAAACGTCATTCCACTGTCAGTTGATGTCTAGTGCGAGTGCTCCCGTGTTATTTTATTGATTTCATTGTGAAAGAGCTTGTAGCACTCAACCTCACTGCACCATCACACAAGACATCTTTCTATGGAAACTCTTTTACCGTCATGGCAGTCCGTTTATGGAATGCTTTGCTTGCCTCTTTAAGACAATCGCAGTCCTTGAGCATTTTTTATTAAAATATTTTTATTTATCGCAGTGCAAAACTGTTGACACCAGCAAATTGTAGATGGTAACACTGTTTGTATCCGATCTGCTGATTGAAGCTGTAATCCGCTGATTACATTATTGATTTATTGTTCATCTTGTCCGCACTTTTGTTTGTAAGTGTTTATTATGTTTAGTATTTATCAGTTACATTTTTAGTCACATGTTTATAGGTTAATATTTATTATTTTATATAGTTATAGATATGTAGTAGTATTATTAAATTAATGTCGCTTCCCCCGCCTACGAGTATATGTGGGCTATTTTTCTTTTTGCTGGTTGCCTGGAAGAGATTGCTCTTAGCGATAAGGCCGTCACTTGTGGCACTAGTTCATAAGTGTTTATTTGTAATATTTTAAATTGTTTGTGTCGCAATAAAGAGTTTCTATCTATCTATCTAATTCCAAGCTAATTACTTAGTACTCTAATTAGCTTTTTTAGGCTACTGCCCTAGAACATTTAAACGGACGAAACGACGGATCAAAGTAGAACTGGAGTAGGAAAGTCGCGAGTTTATTTCGAAATTACGTTTTTCGCAGAAAGAGAGTACCTAGTCGTCCTGGAATAACACATAATATTAATTTTTTTTTCTCGGAAAAATAAATAGAACAGTAACTACGCGGGTGAAACTGTATGGCGGAACTAATCATTTCAAAGAAGGATTCAATCTGTCATTAAAAGCACGGCTAGCTAAGCAGCCTAAAGCATATAAGAAGATATATTTATCTCAAACGTTAGGCCTACAGTAGTTAAGATAATTTAATAATATATACAAACCGCAATACACCGACAGAAGTGCATGACGGCACTTTTGGCGCTACTGTAGATAGGCAGGAATCGTACTCTGGTTAATGCAGCTGTAGACGCAATGTTGACAATAGTGCCTCCTGCACCTCCTTCGCTCTTATCCATGTGCGCTATACCCTTCAAGGTGAGGGATACGAGGCCTTGCTGTGGAATAATATTTAAAGTATTAGCAGTGCTGTCAGTATGTAGAGCGGGGGTCTACCGCCGAACGAAAAATGTCTTAGCTTTGATATCTCTCTTTTCTTTCCGTTTGAAATGATAGATCCCGTAATAGCAAAGCGAAAGCCGATTTAGTTAGGCGGTAGAAGGACGTTTCTAGCTTCTAGCGATACCCAGACGTGGCAATAGGCATGTCGACTCATTTTTTATTTAATGTGCCATCAAAAGGCTAATCAATAACTGACACATAGATGAAAGAATTACTTTGTTATCCTAAAAACTTCCCGTGATATCACGATTTTAAAATCACTTTTTTGAACTCTCCCAAAAACGCTTCATACAAATCGCTACAGAAAAGTGACGTCACACTGTCGTATTTTCTATGCGTTGCGCGTAAAGTTAGTATGTTAGCTATATTAAATATTGCGTTTAGGAAAATGGTTTCATAACAAAAGTCACTTGAAATTTAATGGGTTATCTAATGGTAAATACATTTTCTAATAATTTCGTACTTTTAAAAAGGATTTGCCAATCCATCTTTGAATGATCATAAAGTAAGTAAAATTAACAGATATCTAAATTAAAATAGGTACATATTTTATTCTATTATAATACTGTCATTATATTAAATAATTTAATATAATTGCACGACCTGTCGTCACCTATTCCGATCCAGGCACGGGAAATCCCGGTGACCGTTTGGCAAGCGCGCAGACTGGCGTAAGGCGTAAGCCCTTGTCGGCTCAATTTAACGGTACTGAATTCAGTTAAGTGTAGTAGGTAGGGTTTTCTTCATATTATAATAATATATGATACTCGCCAGTCAGCTAGTAGATACATAGTGACTAGTGACGTGATGTCGTATGGCAAGTATTTGGATAAAATTAGACTATGTCAGATGACATCGCACTAAAGAAGAAATATCTGATCAAATAACATTATAATGATATATCTACACGTCATGATTACTCAGCGAGTGCATTCGCACTAAAGAAGTCTAATCTGATCAAAATAATATTATAATGATATATATACACGTCATGATTACTCAGCGAGTGCATAATGAGTGGTTGAATTTTCAAATACAAAGTCCAATAAGCGAAATACGAAGCAGAGTGTTCGCAAGACGAGATCTTCAGGCACTTCTACTCGTCCGGTCACTTTTTAACTTAAAATAAGCTGTTTTATTTTTCCAACAGTGGTGGCCTTAGGGGGTGGCGAACAGGGCAGTCAATCACCCAGGGCCTCGCTCTTGCCGGGGCCTCGCGTCAAGCCCCAACGAGAACTTGGCACTGCTAGTACGTTTATACTCGTAATATTACATTTGTACAAATGTATGTATATACCTACTTCTAATACATATAAACACCCAGACACAGAACAACCACTCGTATTCATCACCCAAATGCTGTGTGTTCTGAGTAGGGATCGATACCACATTACCACAGCCTTCGCTTCCATGAGCAGAATCACCACCAACGGAACCACTACGCTAGTTGGTAAAGTAAAATAGGTAGTATTAATGTAGCTACTCACAAAATTGACATTGGTCGCAGTTCTCCAAACCTCAGGTAAGTCAACCATGATGCCAGCGTTGTTAATTATCACATCGATGCGCTGGAACGCAGCTAGAACCTCTTGGAAAGCCTTCTCAATTTCATCTTCCTTGGACATGTCACATTTGATGAAGATCACCTGGCCTGGATGAGTTTTGCCGTACTGCTCAGCCAAAGACTTCCCTAGCTCTACGGCAACATCTAAGATTGCTATGCTCTGAAAAATTTCAAATGCCATTGAATTAAATACAATATTTATTTATGTTAAATAAAGAGTGACGAGCAGGACCTGTGCTTGATGACAGGGAGCATGCCTGCCACATAACAGCACAGTGACACCCAGCTATTGGAACATGAAGAGTCCAAATCACTACCTAGCACTGCACTGCGCTCGTCACCCAGAGATCTAAGATGTTGAATTATGAATAGTATATAAGCTATGTCAAAATAAATAACATGTCAATTCTTACCTAAAAACTACTCCCCAGATATGTAACCCACCCGGAACCGTTCCCGGCGCAAAGGTGACCACCATGACCCTCGCTGCGTTCCCGCGTTAAATGGCAATGGCCAACCTTTATGGTTCTCAGGAACAAGCCGGAGCGGGAGTCACTCGTATAAATAATAGGCAACTATGTAAATAATTCTCAAGAACTTCATTAAATTACTCACCTTAGCACCTTGGTCCAGGTAAGTTTTGATATATTTTGCTCCCATCCCTGAAGCGCCCCCCGTTACAAGAAACGTTTTTCCTTTCGCTTCCCAAAGAGCCATTTTGATATTTCGTATACTACTACTCAGCACGATTTCAATATTCAATTTGATTACAGAATAGGTACGCCAGCTTTATTTATTTATACCGATTGATTTCTTCTGATAACAAAAGTCACTGATTACTAAAATTGTTGACTGATACGTTCGGTACTATTGTTGACTGATGATAGGTACTTTCGTTTCAAGATTAGTTACCTACTTAGTGAAACAATAATGTATGGAGTGGTATAAATAATGTTAAAGAATAAAATTGACTTAATCGTTTCAATATATTTAAAATGTTGATGAATATTTTTTCTGAAGATGTGTTTGTCTGTAATTAATTAAGTACATATTTTATTTTACTAAACGTTATTTAAGTATTCAAATACAAACATTTGCTTAATTTATTCTCAATTTTATAATATTATTCTTAATTAAAAATAAGAACTAGATCCACCACCAATAATGTATCTCACTCTCTTAATATCAGAAATATGCGAAAGACTATACATACATGTGACACACTCAATGTACTCGTTTGTTAAAAAAACGGAGTGTAATAGATATATATAAATCTTTGTAAATATTTGGATTGTCTTATTCCTAGTTATGAACTACTGAACTAAGTTATGAAAACTGTGTATCAACCAGTGCGTACCTACTACCCGTTTTGACCTACGATGCTGAAACGTGGACACTGACAGTCAAAATGGTCCAAAAGCTCAAAGTCGCTCAGCGAGCTATGGAAAGAGCTATGCTTGGAGTTTCTCTGAATTCGTCAGAGAACTAAAGTGATCGACATAGCTCAGCGTATTAGTAAGCTGAAGTGGCAGTGGGCCGGACACAACTGTCGCAGACCTGATAACCGTTGGGGAAGACGGGTTCAGGCGAACCGCGAATCGGTAAACGTAGCGTGGGACGCCCTGAGACTAGATGGAGCTGGTGGCGGCTGGAGACGGAAGACCGAGGATCGGGCTGCGTGGCGTATCATGGGAGAGGCCTATGTCCCGCAGTGATGATGATGATGACGGAAAATTACAACTACTTACAGTTATAAGAGGTTCTTTTTATCTATTAATTCGCTTTTTCAACATTTATTTTTTGTATAAAAAAATTAAATATCCATAAAAATTTCTTTTTTAGCCTCGCAGAAAGAGAAAACGAATTGATATCGTTTGGATACTCGATGAATCCTCGATTTTTTTAAATACTATGCAATCTACTAAATAACAAATAAATGCAAAATTAAATCTTCTCTAATAATTTCAACATTGATGTTTTATCGGTTCTGAACATCGCTGATGCAACACGCAGCTGGTTATCGCATGTTTGAATAAGCAGATAATCTTTTTGAAGAGTGTTTTTCTATTCGTTGTTAAGCCTTTCCAGGTTCAAATGGCGTCTACTGCCTACCAAACTTTGGACTAGTGCAGAAGACGTAGGGCCCTACCAATTTAATTGTCGGCGCATTTGAATTGACGTTGACATTCGGCTCGGTAGGGGTAATGACATCACTGGCTCTCGCACTACATATGTAACTCTTTACAACGGTGCTGTCATCTGCATACCCAAAGCACCAGCCTTCACCAGATTGTTGACATGTAGCAGAAAAAGCTTCGCAGAGTGTAGGTACTTACCGGACTCCGATATTGATAGTCATTTGATCCGACGAACAGCCGTCAATTGGATGAATTGGATGATCGATCCCCTCAAAAAGTACGATATCCAGTATATAAACCCAATCTGCTGATTTGTATCGCCACAACCACCGGTTGCCTCTGGGTCTGGGATCAGGAAGATGATAAACAGATTCAGATTTCACCAGACAATGATCGGAGCTGCCTAGCAGCGAAGCCTATGCTCATCAGCTTCAGACTTTTCATAATGTATCCTATAAAAATCCTACAAACTTAACACTTGCGGCTATGTTTGCAACTACGAAACTAAGTAAGTAACTATGTTTGATTTTGTTTAAAAAAAGAGAAATAAAGATAATAGGTATATATTCAGGTCAGTTGGGTAGTTTAACCTACAAGAACAAAATTAAAAAATTTTGACTAACCCCCGACTACCTAGGATTTGTTATCTGTACAACATTCTACTAGTCAAGCCCTTTCATTTGATACCCATATTAAGGGAGTTTTGAGAAAAGAAATGTATTTCGCCATTTTGTGGGAGCGGCCATCTTGGATTTGAAATTTGTCCTAGTGCAAAGTATTCCACTAGTCAAGCCCTTTCGTTTGATACCCATATTGAGGTAGTAGTGAAAAAATAATATAAATCGCCATTTTGTGGTGGCGGCCATCTTGGATTTGAAATTTGTTATAGTGTTTAGTGTTCTACTACTCAAGCCCTTTCATTTGATAGCCATATTGAGGTAGGTTGTGAAGAAATATTTTGTCCGCCATTTTGTGGAGGCGGCCATTTTGAATCGATATTAACCAAACATAGCTAAGAACATCTGCACGGATATTAACCTTCATTTAAAAAAAACTGCATCGAAATCGGCCCATCCGTTTGAGCTCTACGGTGCCACAGACAGACAGACAGACAGACATCGACGTCAAACTTATAACACCCCTTTTTTTGGTCGGGGATTAAAAATGAGTGATTCTATATAGCGACGAAAAAGTTTATTTGATGCAGAATTTATTTTATTTGATGAAGAATTGACTGAAACGATAATTTGGCTTTGCTTTTGCATTTGTTGACGTGACGAAAATTAAATACCTATATATAAGTATTATAGCTGCATGTGTGGACACTCAAACATTTGTGTAGAAAATATGTGTGAAAAAACATGAAAATATTTTTATCTATTAGTACATTATGGTGCAAGTGTGTAATGTTGGTGATTACCGCTGAGGCGCTTTTGAGACCCAAGCCGATGATTAGATACCGTCCTCGTCGTTAGCTACGAGTAATCATCAATACACACGTGTATTATACGACGTTTTTCAACACACTTGTGAATAAAATAATAATAAAAAAATATTTCAATAGTGAAAAAGAGTCATGAAAAATTTTACGCTATGACGATAACTCTACGTCTGTGACGGCTTTTTTTACGTGGGGTAAATACATTGACATGGTAGGGTATGTCGGGCTCAACACCATGGGAGACGACATGGTGGTGTGGTGAAAAAAGTAGCAATTGGCGGCCTTATCACTAAAAGCGGTCTCTTCCAGGCAAACATAGAAGATAATCGGTAGCAAGAGGTCCGCCCTCACCGAACCACTCTCGGTTGTACCTCTATGACCGCATCGCGGCCCATCTCCTTCCACTGAACACTCTGCTTATCAATTCTAAATCTGCCAAGGAATTTTACATGGTCGATAAACCTTCCCAAGTCTTCCAATTCAAATACTCGGCCAAATTTCAGAAGAAGAAGATGGTTACTAAGTCATCAAGGCAAAAAGCTTACATTTACATATAAGTACTAAATTTATACATCGAGGTATAAGAAAGTAAATTTTTGTGTTTTGTTCATTTTCAAAACCCATCTCAACGATTTCAATAAAATTTATATGGGACCACCTCTGTCTAGCGATTCGAAACCCAGCGGGAGTGATCCGACAAACGGAATATAATCTCTCGGTTTTTGTCTTATCTGTTTAGAATGACAGAGAAAAGGATTGTTTTCTATTCCGTATTTGAGCCGTTCAGATTGCGTTTAGAAACACTACCCTGAACTATGATCTACTCGAACTAAACAAAAATAGGAACCATCAAAATTCACAATTGGCGGAGCTAAAAACATTCAACCGAATTGCGAACCTTTTAATATTTGTAAGTTATAACAATTTATACACTTAAAGCTAGTGCGCCAGATGGCGGCCTTAGCTAATAGCGACTTTTTCCAGGCACACAACAAGGTGGAAAAATAAATGTCGAAACATGGGATGAGCAGAGATGATATGGAAACTAATAAAAAATAAAACGTATCTTTGCTGTCCGTATTACATTTTATTTATAATAAGAAAAACTGCCACCTCCAACAACAGGCAGTCATATGCAATCATTCAAGGCACAAAACCGAATACTTCCTTTTCAAGGAGTCCATAGGCCTGATCGAGGGTCTTCGTTATGTTTTTGGCGGGTTTGTTATGTATAGAGAGCCAGACTGACCCGCACGCACCGTTTGCTACCATATATTCCACGCTAGAAATTGCGGCTTCAACCCTGTGTTGAAAATAAAACACTTATTAAAGATATTGGCGTGTCCAGCTTATCTATACATTAATTGTATCATTACGGTAGGACCATAAATATAGCGCTGCCAGTTGGCGTTGGCCAAATGTGTGAGGGATCCTGAATTTCTCACAGCCACATAGGTACTTCAAGGTATGGGGTATTAAGGTAAGGAGTATCTGTGTGCATGAAAAAGTGTCCGTCGAAAAGCATTAAATTAGGGTGGCGGGAGATTAGCATCAGGGTAAATTTGAAAGAAAACCCAATAAACGAAATTATTCACGAAATAAAATCACTCTAGCTATACGTTTTCTCATAATAATTATTTAAGGTTATATTTACTACATTATTTTGTACAACGTAAGCAGCTGAAATTTTCCATAATTATCAGCCTATTTTAGTCCATGGCTGGGCATAGGCCTCTCCCATGGTTTGCCACTCAGCCCTATCCTCGGCTATACGTCTCCATCGACTGCCTGCTGTCTTCCGTATATCGTCACTCCATCTAGTTTCAGGGTGTCCTACATTACGTTTGCCGATTCGTGATCTCCACTCAAGAACACGTCTACTCCAACGGTTATTGGTTCTGCGACAGATATGACCGGCCCATTGCTACTTCAGTTTGTTAATGCATTGAGCTATGTCGGTTACTTATTCTAACTTATTTTGAAACTTTATGGTAGTAGGTACCTATTTTAGTCAACAATAATTTAATGTTTTTATTTTATACTTCAATTCCTTTACTAGCGCCATTGTGAAAAATTTTTGAACTGGACATTAATATACTGGACTGGAATTATAGCATAAAGCTGGACCTAAACGTGGAGAAATCAAAAATAATTCAATTTAGAAACTACAAACAACAACCAACAGATTTAGACATTATATACAGAGGGAATAAAGTCAAAGTTGTTGACAATACAAATTTCTTAGGAGTGTCAATAGATAATCACTTAAACTGGAAATCACATGTAAATAAAGTCAATAGTAAATTATCAAAATATTGTTATGTTTTGGCAATTCTCAGTAATATTCATCTAAGGAAATTGCATTGAACGCCTACTATGGTTATGTTTACCATCAATTAATTTACGGCGTGATATTTTGGGGCAACTCCGTTGAAATAGAATCAACCTTCATACTTCAAAAGAGATGCTTAAGAACAATATACAAGCTCAACGCTAAGGACAGTTTACGTAATATTTTCAAAAGTAACAATATTCTCACTCTTACTTGTATTTATATATATATGAAATTTCTGTTTTTGTCAAAATGTAACAGTAACTACTTTTTCGAAATTAAGTCTAGTCGATCAGAGATTCTCAGGAAAAAACATAAGCACAACATCTTTATGCCACAGATAAACAACAGTATGTACCATAATAGTCCATATATCATGGCCCTAAAGATTTATAATAAGTTACCAACCGACATTAAAAGTCTGGTTGGTAATCATTTTAAAATTAGGCTAAAGACGTGGCTAATTTCTAAAACCTATTATAAACTGACAGAATTCAATTCAATTCAATTCAATTTATTTCTTCGAACCATTATTTTACAAAGAAAACTTGGTAAAGTCAAATACTTACAAAATAATAAAAGAGTTTAAATACATAAACAAGTGACAATATTTAACAGTAAGCGGCTGTAAAGAGGCCTTGTCCAACGGATTCAACTATTTTAATTAGCTAAATCCTTTGTCAAAAGCTTTATAAAAAGCAAAAAATAAATAAAAATTAAATCTAAAATTTTAAATTACGATGTTAAAATACTCTTAATTAATTGGTAGTTACATTTGTGATACACTTTTTTGCCATACATTTTTGTCCTTAATGAAATCATCAACATTATAATAGGCTTTATCCATTAAATAGGTCTTTACAATATTTTTGAACCTTTTTCATTGAGACCTGCCAACTGATCTGGTATGACATTATAGAAGCGAACACTGTTTCCTATAAAAGAATTACATGTTTTTGTAGTCTACACTTCGGAATTACCAATTTGTCTTTGTAGTGTGCCTTAGGGTTTTATCTGATACTTTACCAATGCTTTTCTTATTCTTTTTGGCATACATTATGCATTCATAAATATACAGGAAGGGGCTGTTAAAATATTTATATTTTTAAAAACCTTCCTCAAAGATTCTCTAGCGGGTAATTTGTACATTGCGCGGATTGCTCGTTTTTGCAATATGAAAACTGAATTTCTGTCCGCTGCCGACCCCCATAATAGAATTCCATAGGACATGATGCTATGAAAATACCCATAATAATCTAGCGGTGGTGACATCCGAGATTTTCCTAATCTGTCGAATGGCATGGGCAGCTGAGCTTAGTTTATTTGCAAGCTGTTCAATATGTGGACTCCATTAGAGTTTCGCATCTATAGTAACACCCAAAAAAACTGTAGACTGCACTGGTTCTAAAGTCTTATTAATTAAATTTATATTAAGTTTAGGGCTTGGTACATTAGATAATGTAAATTTTATACATTTTGTTTTGTTTGGATTCAGTGCCAAATTATTTGCGTCAAACCATCTGCAAGCAATGTCCAATATTCTGTTAATTTCATTGCAATCATCTATTCCTCGTTTAACTTTAAACAGCAGAGACGTGTCATCGGCAAACATAATTATTTCTGTGTTTGCTTGTCTTTTAACATGAAGGGCAAATCATTTACGTAAACTAAAAACAGAAACGGTCCAAGGATTGAACCTTGCGGTACACCCATTTTCATGGGAGATCCTTTGATTTATTTCCGTCAACTTCAACAATCTGCACCCGGTCTTTAAGATATGACGTGATAAGGTCCAAAGCTAGTTTTGAAAGCCCATAGAATTCTAATTTCTTTAAAAGTATGTCGTGATGAACGCAATCAAATGCCTTAGATAAATCGCAAAATACACCAATAACGTCGTGCCGATCTTCCCATGCACTCGTTATATATTTGGTGAGCTTAACACCCGCATCAGTGGTTGAGCGTCCTTTAGTAAAACCAAATTGATGGTCATGTAGCAAGTTGTTGACGTTAAAGTAAGAAATGAGCTGGCTTAGTAATAATTTCTCAAATATTTTACTGATGCAGGGTAACACTGAGACAGGTCTATAATTTCCAGGTTCATCTTTGTCGCCGGATTTAAATAAAGGCACGTCTTTACTATGCTTCATCAAGTTTGGAAACATACCATTACTAATGCTAGCGTTAAATAATTCAGCAAGATAAGGTGCAATTTTCACCACTATACCCTCTAATACTTTCACTGACATGCCCCATAAATCCTCACTATTTTTTACTTTGATTTCTTTAAAAGTTTTTAGTATTGTTGTGGCAGTAACATGATGAAACGCGAATGAAGAGAGGATTATTTACATTATCTTTCAACATTGCGTCAGCAAGAGAAGGAGAAGACAACAGATGTTTGGTTGTCTCTAAAGGAATTCCAGCAAAATAAAGTTCGAATGCATTTGCTATTTCACATTTGTTTGTAATAATTTTGTCATCAATTTTAGTTTGCTAACTTTATCTGTCCTTTAGACTTTCCAGTCTCTTTATTAATTACGTTCCATGTACTTTTTATGACGTTGTTGGAGTTTTTGATTTGATCCCGAACGTAAATTGCCTTGGCTTGAGTACATGTCCTTCTGAAAATGCTTGAATACTTTCTGATATGACTTTTGTTGCGTCATCAGTGCAATACGTCTTTAGCTCGTACAAATTATATAAATTATTTCGACTTATAAATAGACCTGGAGTAGCCCATTCGGCAAATTTTGGCTTAGAGTTAATATTTATTTGTTTTGTCTGAAAAATATTATTGAATTGAGTATTTAACATATCAAAAAATAAATTATAATTAGTGTCAAGATTATCAATTGTCATGTCATAATCAAAATAGTGAAAAAAGTTTTCTATCTCAGTGTTCAATGTTTCAATTCGAACCTGTGTTATAGGCCCAACAACTTTCTTTTCTGCTACCTTTTTGCATCTATTGGAAAAGTAACACTTAGTCCTCTATGGTCTGACCGAAGTCGGTCTAGGATTTCGGAGTGAAGATACTCGCAATTAACGAAAACATTGTCTATACAAGTTGCAGACCTTCCTTTCTTAGTAGATGCAATCCTTGTTGGTTCTGTGAACACTTCTACCATGTTGAATGATTGACATAATAGTAGTACATTGTTTTTTGAGCGGGATTCAGTTAGCAAATCAGTATTGAAATCGCCGCACATCACTATATGTTTATTTTTTTAGAAATTTTACACAAAGCTTCTTCTAAGGCAGTTAAGAAGGTCTCAATGTTGGCACTGGGAGGCTTATACACACATAAAATAATATAAGTGTCCAACTCTACACATGCTAGTTCACAATGACGTTCAATTGTACATTTTCAATATCTTTACGTCTTTTAAATTTGACGTTATTGCCTACAAAATTAAACATCCTCCTCCCACAGCCGTTTCCCTACAAAAATACTACCAATAGCATAATTATTCAGATTAAAGTTCATTTCAGTTTCCTTTAGCCACGTCTCAGTAAAACAATTACATCAGGACGATTTGAGCATACCAGGTATAACTCAATCTCCTCAATTTTACATAACAAACGATTTATATTCTGATACAATATTTTCAAAGAGTTTGTTCCAAATTCCTTATCACTAATTTTTTTTGCTGCAAGGGAGACTCTGAGCATTTTGATTTTTTGTTAAAACATGATAAGGTCTCCCTGTTGTCATACAAGTCAGTTTAAAGCATTGTCATCGACTATTACAACATTCGTTAATGTTTTGACATCAGTGTTTCGATGATTTAACAAAACAAAAGAAATTAGTTTAGCTAATTTAATTTTTAAATGTCTAGGTAAAAACTGCTTCTCTTTAGTCAGACTAAAATTATGTATAAACTTGTTTATATCAAATAACAAGAAATCTCGATCTCTGTTAGAGACGAGATTGTGCAAAATCATATTTAATGAATGTATTCTCTGGTTTTGTTTTTCAGTCAAGGATGAGGAATACGGAAATGTACACAGTATAATTTTACTAACTGTCTCTTCACTTTGAAATTGTATTAACGATTCTATACAATTTAAAAGTATACTTTTATTTACTCCCCATGTATTGCCCATCATTATCACAATGTTTGATTTTTTTGTAAATTTACTGAGCACTACTTTATTTATTAATTGTCTAAACGAAGTGTTAGGGATGCATGTGTTAGTAACGTCAAACTCATTACTTTCATTTCTGAAGATGTGACCCATTCCTATACCAATTTCATCACAAAATAGTTCAATACTATCAAACTTTTCAGGGATTTTTGATTTACTAATGTCTAGTTTTTTAACATTTTGAAGCGTATCAGTGCGCATAGTCGTCCTAACTATTCCGCTAACATCTTGTTCCGTTTTTTGAGGAGCATCTTGAATCACGCCAGCAGTGGTAGTCGTCTCTGTTGATGTATTTATGTTCGACTTCCTGTTGTTACTTAGTAGTGATAATGATGTAACACGATCGGAACTTGTCATAAAAGACAAGTCTTTGCGAGAGTCGTCATCGCTGTGTCCGTCAATAGGTCTATAGCAGACATCGAATTCCGTTGCTTGGAGGGACTTGGGTCCAATAGGCTATTCATTGCAGCTATCAGTTGTTGGATTTCTCGTTGTGCAATGCTATATTTGTTGTTTAAATCTCTGAGTTGGTGTTCCAATCTGTTAATCGTGATAGCATTTTCATCGTACTCTTGCTGAATAGTCATTATGGTCATTCTGTCATCTCTGATCATTTCTTTTAATTTTAGCTTGTCTTTAATGAGTTCAACATTAGATCTGTTATTATATTTTATGTGTTTCTTACATTTTATTATCGTTCTTTTTATTTTTAAGTATTTTTTAAGTGTATTTCTTCCTTTAATTAATTGCACATCATTATTTTTCAGGACCAAGCTATCATTTTCCACTGTCAGGTCAATGGTTTCCAATATTTTAGGTTTATTATTGTCTTCTATTAATTGATTGTACAAGCCTAAGATATTTTCTGAATCTTTTTCACTTTTATATAATTCTAAACTTTTGAGCAAAACGTTTGCTTGACATAGTTCACTTTGTAATTTTTTTATTTTAATATACGCTTCTTCTAACTCAATATTTCTATTGGTGTTCACATTAATTATATCAAGTAAACTTTCTTTTTCCTCTTGTAATTGATTATTATTTATTATATGAATTATATGAATATCTAAACGACTAGTAAGTACAGCTGTACTTAACTATATACAATTATTAATTGCATACATAGTACATAATATAGAATGGTGAAATTATTTAGGTCATTCAGCAGTTTGATCAGTTATAACGATTTGTACTTTTAAGTAAAAAAATTATTTAACGTTAATTATTATTGTATGCTCGCAGAGGGCAGACTGTTGTAAGTACTGGAAATATTGTAACCTACCAACTAGTTTGTACACAGTTCAACAATAAATTATTCTGATTCTGATTCTGATTCTGGTCATTTTTTTAAATTTTCTGCCCTATGAGATGACACTCCTTAGCTCTAGGTGACACTTGTACTATGGAGGGCCAGGGTCATCTATACGTTATAGAACATGTACGAGTAGATAGGAAACGTTAGAAGTTAGAACTGCGTAGTCCTAACGTAGGAATATCGTATTTCTGTCATTACTGTGCATCCAAATACAAAATTAATGTTAGATGTGATGGATTAAAAAAACTGGTAATACATTTATTGATGTTAGAGATATGTGAATCCGTGCAGCCGCGAGAATTTTTGAAACGGTATTTTAATTAGTAATGAAAGGAACTCACTTTTGGAAGTAATCTTTATTTTCTGAATCAGAAAAATCTTTTCCTAACTTGTAGTTCCAGACCCGTTTGTCCAAATTGTGCAATAAAGGCGTGTCCGTGGGTCCGAAACACATACATAAAATCCTGACGCCAGTGTTGGTGTAAAACGGATCCATCTAAAAATTAAGTAAAACCATGAAAATCCTCGAAAAAATGCACGGCAGAAGTGACAACTAAAATAAGAAACAACTATTAAATATTTTTAATAATAAAAAAGGTAACATATAAATTGAATATAGTAAACATAGAGACATAACTGTGACAGATGCGGCTGAAGGACTAGTATCCATGGCCCAGAATAAATAAAAAAGGGCAGTATCAGTAGACAGACAGCAGTAGCTCTTGCAGTAGCTGTCTATCTTTCTCACTCTGGCACATTCGGTGGTCTCGAGTTCACCCGAACATGTCTTTCAATTTCCAAACGAGACGCTGAGCTTCCTTCACAGCTCAAGAAAAATCTTTGTGATGCGCCAAAAGAAGTTTTCACTTCAAAAATACATGCCTCCTCAAGTAGGTAAGGTCTATTTTCGTTTGGTAAATACTCTTAACAGTTAACAACAATATCTACGACGTCAGTAAAAAAGTTTATCTATCCCTATTTATCTGTGTGATATGTTTAAAGTGAAAACTTGTTTTGACGCAACTCACACAGAGTTTTCGTGGCCTGTGAACACATATTAAGTCAGTCGCTGTGAATGAAGCTCAGCGTCACGATCGGAAATTAAAGAAATGTTCGGGTGAACTCGGGCCTGCCGAGTGTGTCAGAGCGAGAAAGATAGTCACCTGCTGTTGACTATCTGCTGCCACTATCTTTCGGCCATGGGTACTAGTCCTTCAGCCGCATCTGTGGTGTCGCTGTGTTTACTATATCTAATTTATATATACCTAATAGTTATATTTTAATTATTACAATTATTCAACAGTTTTTAATAGTTGTTTCGTATTTTAGTTTTAATTTCTGCCGTGCAGTCTTAAGCACACACATTTTTTTACTTGTAGAGGTAGGTGGTACGTATCACGGAAGAATCCACTTTTAAGACTATCCCTTCATAATTGCCCTACCACTACTAACTGAACACTACTGAAAGGGTTACCCCCATAATCACACAGTGAAACATGCCGCCTTTCTCGTTCCCAGAGACCTACAACCCGGAAGTCTTCGAGCTTAAGTGAAAAGGCTCGAAGCCTTCATTTTTGGTTACAAAGTTACATTCTACAACCAAAACGATGGATTAAAATAGTTTTATAAAAACAAAATATTCACTCAAAAGCTAAGCAGCCTCTTTAGCAGGCTTTTTGATACATTTATATTTTGTGTCGAACCGACCTAAAGTAATTAAGAAAACCTAATGATACAAACCCCAATACACCGACAGAAGTGCATAACGGCACTTTTGGTGCCACTGTAGATAGGCAGGAATGGTTTTCTGAGCAATGCCAATGCAGACGAAATGT
Organism: Ectropis grisescens; assembly: GCA_017562165.1. Classification (NCBI taxonomy): domain Eukaryota; kingdom Metazoa; phylum Arthropoda; class Insecta; order Lepidoptera; family Geometridae; genus Ectropis; species Ectropis grisescens. The sequence goes on along the minus strand of CM029787.1, from coordinate 16,577,791 downwards.
TGACAATAGTACCACCTGCACCTCCTTCGCTCTTATCCATGTGTGCTATACCCTTCAAGGTGAGGGATACGAGGCCTTGCTGTGGAAAAATATTTATATAGAAGTCATATGTGTGTTGCTTACCATCAGTAGAACCTGTAGTTCATCCTGTCACTTTTTACTAAAAAATATACCTACCTATTATAGGTATTAGGTATCGCCTTGATGACGTTGGCTAGATACTATTTGGATAAAACTAAGCTATGTCACGACATCGCACTAAGGTAAGAGATAACCTTATTGCTATATACAATTATTTTTTATGATTATTTATCATCTATGATTGGGCTCATCAAAAAAATAACAATGAGTACATTTATTACAGTCATGATACAATGAGTGGATGTTTAAATTCCAGTAGGCAAAAACCGACTCGCGCAAAACCATTATAAACTGTTCTAACTTTTTATGCTTTTTAACACTTGCTAGAGTTAGGCTGCCCTCATACATCCGGAATGGCTCACTGGATTCATAACATTATCAATTATTCAGAAAGACCAGGGTGTGAATCACTTCACAACACAATCCGAACGATTCAAATTTGGATTGACAATCCTTGTCTCATTCTAAACGGACATGGCAAAGAGAAGAGAGAGGGCAATGATAAAAGGATACGTCGCGAAAAAAAACGTGTCAATGAATATGGATACAATAATGAGGTTAGCAAATGAAAAAATTGAAAGTATAAATGTTTGTGACCATGCAATAAAAGAAGAAAAAAAGTTTCATGGATACGACGTCGTTATTGACAATATAAAGGAAAGATTCATTATTAAAACAAACGACACATCAGACGAGAGTGAAAATGATAACGAGAGTGATAAAGAAAGTGACTATGGTGCAATGTCTGGTGTAGAAGATGTGTAGTTATTTTGTCTTTCAAATTGAATTTTTAGTAATAATCACACAATAATATGTACTCATCAGTCAAATACACAGCTGGACTTTATTTTATCAATTTAGTTTTATTTTATTTTAATACTAAAATACTTCTCCGACTTATGTTATGCCTTAAGTACCTACCTAAAATATAATGATATTAATTTTTAAGAGTTTGTTGTCTGACTGTACTTTTGGTGATCACTCACACAAATGCAAAGCTCAGCTTATACCTCGCGGACTGTACTCGTATATGAACTGTCAGGATACTGTTCACTGTAACGTGATACTGACTCAGTACACATATTTAAAGGATGAATCCAATGTTTGTTTGATTTCTTTGTTTTTAACCCCTGACCAAAAAAAGGGGTAAGGGTAGGTAAGGTAAGGGTAAGGGGTTATAAGTTTGACGTCGATGTCTGTCTGTCTGTCAGTCTGTCTGTCTGTCGGTGTGTGTGTGTCTGTCTGTGGCACCGTAGAGCTCAAACGGGTGGGCCGATTTCGATGCGGTTTTTTTTATTTGAAGGTTAATATCCGTGCGGATGTTCTTAGCTATGTTTGGTTAATATCGATTCAAGATGGCCGCCTCCACAAAATGGCGGACAAAATATTTCTTCACAACCTACCTCAATATGGGTATCAAATGAAAGGACTTGACTAGTAAAATACTATACATTATAAAAAATTCAAATCCAAGATGGCCGCCACCACAAAATGGTGAATCATATTTTTTTTTCACTACTACCTCAATATGGGTATCAAACGAAAGGGCTTGACTAGTAGAATACTTTGCACTATGACAAATTTCAAATCCAAGATGGCCGCTTCCTCAAAATGGCGAAATACATATCTTTTTTCACAACTCCCTTAATATGGGTATCAATTGAAAGGGCTTGACTAGTAGAATGTTGTACAGATAACAAATCTGAGGTAGTCGGGGGTTAGTCAAAATTTTTAATTTTGTTCTTGTATTATGTAAAGCAATACTGCGATACGTTAGCATATGCCAGGAATCACGATACTACTGATATTTGATGATTTGAATTTTTAAGATACATGTGAGGCAAGGTCCGGAATTACGATTATGAATTTTATTATTTTAGATTTGAATCCAGACAGTCAAAGTACTTTATTCATAAATGTACAATTTCCTCGTCCATTAATAAAAAATTAAAACAAAAGAAAGAGTATACAAATTGTATACATTTCCAAAGTTTGAAACGACTACTTTACAGTATTATAATAATTATTGTACAGATAACTGTCATGCATTAAACGAGTATAATATGACTTTATTATAATTGTACCTACCTACTGACCGATGTCAAATGTATTTCTTTACATGTTTATGGGAATTTTGCCCTCACTCCCTAAAAAATATAAATAGTTTGATCGATAAGCCAGCACTTTAATCTGTTTTTGAAGCTGCCGAAACTTGGGGCCGATATAACTATTTTGGGAAGAGTTTTATAAACTTCCGGTTCCATAATGAGAGAGTGTTGTATAACATCCAGCTTGTCGACGTTGCGCATGTTGCAGCTAACCCGAATGCATGAGATGATAATTCGCCATTATTGTCATAGATCAGATATAATTAGGCGCAAAGCTAAAATCTAATCAAATCAATGATTTCCACCCGGTGGATTCTATGCTACCCAGTGCAAATGTTTGTGTGATGTATATACAAATATTCTGAGTCTGTATAATAAGTGCATATAAACAGCCAACTTTATGTTACTACTCGGGGCACTCACTCGCAAAGAGAGAGTCATAATTTTCCATCACACAAATTATGTGTCCTGAAAAGGAATCGAATCCACAGTCACGGCTCAGTGAGAAGACTCATTAGTAATTCTACTCAAGTGCTGAACCACCACGCCAGAAAAGAAAATAATATTAGTTTAGTTACTCACGTAATTGACATTGGTCGCAGTTCTCCAAACCTCAGGTGAATCTACCATGATGCCAGCGTTGTTAATTATCACATCGATGCGCTGGAACGCAGCTAGAACCTCTTGGAAAGCCTTCTCAATGTCCTCTTCCTTGGACATGTCACATTTGATGAAGATCACCTGCCCTGGATGAGTTTTGCCGTACTGCTCAGCCAAAGACTTTCCTAGCTCTACCGCAACATCTAAGATTGCTATACTCTGGAAAATTTCGTAAGTATTCAATTTAATTTGTATGTGTCATTGCTTATGTTTTAGGTAGTTTAAGTATGTGGGTTGTAATATGATTAGAATTTATGTTTATTATATCACTAGCTTTTACCCGCGACTTCGTCCGCGCGAAATAAATACTAAGACAGTATTTGTACACCCATACAAATTTACGTTTACTAAAAACAGCCTGCACTTTCATTCCCCATTTTATTCCCGTGCAGTTCGAAATTGCAAAAAAATTATTTGTTTTGCGTCAATTATTTAGTTATACTAGCGGCCCGCCCCGGCTTCGCCCGTGGTACATATACATAACCTACAGCGTTCAAGGATTACGAACATAATGAAAGAACGGTGAACGATTTTTCGTCCAGTAGTTCCCGAGATTGGTGTGTTCAAACTATAGGTTACTTTTGATCCCCAAATTATCGTGCTGTTTACTGGGTCAGAAGTGACACCTGTAAACATCTGGCGGGGATAACTAATTAAATGACGATTGATCAGTTTTCGACCGGAGAGGAAAAATGATTAAATTACTACAATGGCTATTAAAAAATAAGGGTTGATCGTAGAAGGGTGAAAATTGAGGATTATATGTATTTTTGTATGTTGTATCATAAAAAAATAGAAATTAAAAATTCTGTCTAAAAAACAAAATATAAAATTTAGGGGTGGACTACCCCTAACATTTAGGGGGATGAAAAATAAATGTTGGCCGATTCTCATAGATACCGGATAAGCACAAAAAATTTCATCAAAATCGGTCGAGCCGTTTCGGAGGAGTATGGCAACGAAAACTGTGACACGAGAATTTTATATATTAGACTAGCGGCCCGCCCCGGCTTCGCCCGTGGTACATATATATAACCTACAGCATTCAAGGATTACGTACATATGAAAGAACAGTGAACGATTTTTTTAAATCGGTCCAGTGGTTCCCGAGATTAACGTGTTCAAACTATATATATGCTGTAGACTACTTTTGATCCCCAAATTATCGTGCTGTTTACTGGGTCAGAAGTGACACCTGTAGACATCTGGCGGGGATAACTAATTAAATGACGATTGATCAGTTTTCGACCGGAGAGGAAAATGATTAAATTACTAAAATGGCTATTAAAAAATAAGGGTTGATCGTAGAAGGGTGAAAATTGAGGATTGTATGTATTTTTGTGTGTTGCATCATAAAACAAGAACAAAATTAAAAATTTTGATTAACCCCCGACTACCTTAGATTTGTTATCTGTAGAACATTCTACTAGTCAAGCCCTTTCATTTGATACCTATATTAAGGGAATTGTGAAAAAGGAAATGTAATTCGCCATTTTGTGGTAGCGGCCATCTTGGATTTGAAATTTGTCATAGTGCAAAGTATTCTACTAATCAAGCCCTTTCATTTGATACCCATATTGAGGCAGTAGTGAAAAATATTATATAATTCGCCATTTTGTGGTGGCGGCCATCTTGGATTTGAAATTTGTTATAGTGTTTAGTACTCTACTAGTCAAGCCCTTTCATTTGATACCCATTATGAGGTAGGTTGTGAAGAAATATTTTGTCCGCCATTTTGTGGAGGCGGCCATTTTGAATCGATATTAACCAAACATAGCTAAGAACACCCGCACGGATATTAACTTTCAAATAAAAAAAACGCATCGAAATCGGCCCATCCGTTTGAGCTCTACGGTGCCACAGACAGACACACACACAGACAGACAGACAGACAGACAGACAGACAGACCGACAGACAGACAGACAGACAGACATCGACGCCAAACTTATAACACCCCTTTTTTTTGTCGGGGGTTAAAAATAGAAATTAAAATTTTTGTCTAAAAAATAAAATTAAAAATTTTGGGGTGGACTACCCCTAACATTTAGGGGGTTGAAAAATAAATGTTGGCCGATTCTCATATATACCGGATAAGCACAAAAAATTTCATCAAAATCGGTCAAGCCGTTTCGGAGGAGTACGGCAACGAAAACTGTGACACGAGAATTTTATATATTAGATAGTATACTTATACAAAGTTTCATCTTCTACAATGACGAACTTCGACAAAAAAAAATCATCCCCATTTGAGCCTCAGTTTCATCCCCGTACAAATCGAAATTTCAAAATTGCTAGGAGAAACGTTTCAATAAAATAAATAAATAAATATTGGTGGACATTTCACACACAACACCATCACCCCAAACTAAACAAAGCTTGCGCTATGGAAGCCAGATAGCTGATATAATACTTAAGCCAGGTTTTATTTAAAAAACGCAACGCCGTTTTATGCGCATTTATAGACAACGAAAAACTGTTACATAAAGATTAGAATGCGATGGTAAATTTCGCGACGGCGCGCGACAGTATATTAGCTCAGTTGGGAAGATGGGTGGTTGAAATATGGTAGGTCCGGGTTCGAATCCAACCGGCCGCATTCTTTTTCCAAGTTCATTTTTTTTTAGAAATACAGTATGTATATTCTTAATTATTTACATATTATACATAGAAAACACCCAAGCACAGTACAAATATTAGAATTCATCACACAAATATTTGCACTGAGTGGGGATCGAACCCACGACTTACGGCTTCGCAGGCAGACTTGCTACCAACTAAGCCACCAAGCCAGCATATCTATGCTAGATCTATCTATCATGTCCTGTCCGTGATGATAGATCGATCATGAATAGAGCAACGCACGACCATTTTCGAGTACTGGCAAAGGTGGTTCATAAAATATATAGTGCGGCACCTCGGACGACAAGGTGGTATCGAAGAGCAAGTTGTTGTCACAGAGTAGGTAATCACTACGTTATGTTGTTGTTACTAAGGATTTTCAGATTTTCATTTTAATAAATATTCGGAATGACAATCCCTGTCTCATATTATATTCTAAACGAAAACAAAGGCCAAGAGGTTTGATTCCATGTCGAGATCAATCTGGTTGGGTTCAGAATCGCTACGCAGGGCAGTGTAGCGTTAATAAGGGGCGGCGTGCTGCTTACTAAAATAATATTAGGTCCTTACATATGAACATGGTGTTTTGTCGTACTGGCAACTTTGATCTTAAAATAATTCCTCTTTGTTTAGGAATTCCAATTTCAAATGTACTACTCTGTGGAAAAAGTATCGGGAATATGTCAATAAAAAGACCCGTGTAAAAGAGGTCGTTCTAATTATTTTACTGCATGTTGGTAGAACTGGACTGATTTAGCGCGCAAAATTTGAGCGGGTTCTGTCATTTAATTTGTTTTAAACTACACTTTTTGTTGGTCATAGTTTTGAGTTCTCGGCGATTTTTACAATGGAAAATATTGTTGAACAAAGAGTGTGCCTTAAATTTTGTGTTTCGAGTGATATTTTATGTCGTGAATCACTAAAAATGTTGCGAAATACCTACGGCGAATTGTGTATATCGAAAACAAGGGCATATGAGTGGTCTCGTATAAGGCTTTTAAAGAAGGCCGAGAAGTAGTAGTAGACTTGCCTCGTTCTGGTAGACCTTCAACAGCTACGACCAAAGGAAACATCGACAGAATCAAGAAGCTAGTGCTCGAAAATCGACGTATGAGTCAGAGAGTTGGCTAATGAGGTGAACATATCTTTTAAGTCCATCCACAACACTCTCATTGACATTTTAGGCATAAAACGCGGCGCCGCTCGACTAGTTCCAAAAGAGCTCAATTTTGTTCAAAAAGCGCAGCGAAAGCATGTCGCTGAAGACATGGTTTCCCGAGCTTCTACGGATCCGTCTTTTATGAAACGTATAATAACATTAATAACTGGCGTCGAGACATGGGTTTATGCGTATGACATGCAAACAAGCCAACAGTCTTCAGAATGGCGTCTCGAACACGAGCCGAAACCCAAAAAACCGCGGCAACGTCGCTCCAAAATCAAGGTGATGCTGACAGTTTTTTTTACTACCGTGGTGTGGTTCACGCCGAATTCCTTCCAGGGGGAGAAACAGTGAATAAAGAATATTATTTAGGCGTCATGAAGCGTTTTCGTGAGAGTATCCGCCGAAAACGTCCAGATTTGTGGCAACACAAGTCATGGATGCTGCACCATGATAATGCACCATCACACACAGCCATTATAGTGAAAGAGTTTTTAGCGAAAAATTCAACAAAAGTTCTCGACCAAGCACAGTATTCACCTGATAAGGCTCCATCTGCCTTTTTTTTATTTCCCAAGTTAAAATTTTCACTTCGAGGAAAACTTTTTGAGTCGATAGAAGCCATAAAAGAAAATTCGCTGAATGAGCTAAAGGCCATACCGCAAATAGCCTATGAAAAATGTATGGAAGACTAGGGGAAGCGTTGGAGATGTTGTGTAGCAAGCGATGGGGCCTACTTTGAAGGCGATAAAATAAATTTAGATGAATAATTTGTATTTTTTGTTTTATTGACAAATTCCCGATATTTAGTACACAGAATGTATACAGCTTGATTCGATCATCGACCGCTATCCGGAGAGGACGTGTTTTTGAGGAATACCTACAATTGATGAAATTATTCAAGATGTACACCAACAACAAAAATTGATGTCATAATAGATGATGTGTACTGAACTGAAGACTAAAGGTGTAGAACATCCATACGTAAGCCAAAAACTAATATAATTTTATCTACGGGTCCCGGCCGCGCGTTCCAACCTACCCGATATTCCTATTGTGCGTCAGCACTACCGCCGGCTCCCTGGACTAAAGCTCACGACATTATCTACTGCGGCATACTGTGGTCACATATTTTAGGAACTGCTTCCGTCACCATGCCAATAAACCGCTCACCACCACCGTCACAGATCGATTCACCGTCATTTGCTGCGTACACATCACCGTTGCAGCACTATTCATCGGATTCTAATATCGCTATAGTCGGTCGAGAAAAAAGCATGAGTGCGTCGTCCTCTGCTAGTAACTTGACAAGAAATAAGCAGCCTGCAAAGCGTAAGTGCTCGGAGGATGCCTCCTCTGATGACTTAAGTAGGGCGGATATTGTGAACATGTTTATGACGTTACAAAAACAACAGGATGCTAAGCTTGACGTAGTCCTAAATTCCATAAACGAGGTTATTTTGTCAGTTAAAACCATGTCTACAAAATATGATGAAGCTATAACAAAGATTAATACCCTAGAACGCGAGATGAAGGCTGATAAAAATTATATTCAACAACTCGAAAGAAATACATATTAGACCGTAAGAATCGCTGTGCAAGTTTGGAACTGAGAAATATTCCACAGTGTCAGACCGAAACTAAAGAAATTCTAAAGCAAATAATCTTTTCCACAGCTAAACGCCTCAATGTTGATCTACAAACTGGAAATATCAAAGCTATTTACAGAATTAATGTTAAGACAGGAATAAAACCTGTCGTAGTAGATTTTTCATCTGTATTACTGAGGGATAGTTTATTAAATAGTTATAGAAACTACAATAAACATCACCTCCAAAATAAATTAAGGGCTCGTGATGTAGGCCTCGAAGCTGATGAATTTATTTATATGGCAGAGAATCTAACTGAAAAAGACCGTAAATTGCACTACTTGGCTCGTCGTTTTGCTAGAAACAACGATTTCGCATTTTGCTGGATAACAAATGGACGAATCTATCTAAGAAAAACGGAAGGTTCTCCGCCAATACGCATCTCTAAGGAGGGTGACCTGGATGAGCTGATTTTACCATGACTAGCCCCGCCGCACCTGTCCACAAACAATAAACTGACCACAGGCTTTCAATTGTGTTCTCGTAACTATGAATACTTACCTAATTATCGCTTACAGTTAACATTATTGCTTTTTTATTTATCGTCGAAGTATTACCAACATAGGAATTTAAATGAAATTATTACTTTTAGTCCTCATATTTATCATGGTAAAATTATAATCCTTTCACTATATTGTTTACTAGCCTTATTTATATCCAAACATTTATTTTCATAATAATATTACACATCACCTATATCAAACCAACATTATTTAGTAGTATGTATATAAACACCCTTGCATTCTATTTACAAATAATTCATATCGAAATCAAACATCCACACAAACTTTCACACCCACCTCATATCGCGCACAAATCCAAATCCTATCACAATGAATACACAACGCCACCCCTATTTCCAATGCAAGATTGCTATCACTTGATTCGCTGTTTCAAACAAAGCAAAGCCTTCGTGTCTCACTACAGCACATTATATTATACGGAGCTATTTTTCACAAAGATGCAAAAGTCATACATATAAAATAGCATAAAGAAGCGTAGAACGACTGCTCGGCGCGCCGGCCATTCGGTGACTGACGGCGCCGGTTATTAGTAATAAGAGAATGGCGAGCCGGGCCGCGGAGTGGGCGGAGTCAATTGCTCACACTCGGATAGTTATTCTTTGTCCGCCGCGCAGGTAACCTTTACCTGGGCGCATCGGATGCACGCTAGCAAATTTTGTGCAATATTTCCTTGCTTGGAATTATTTTCCACGTTCAATCATTGTGTCCAAATAAACAACTGTACACTATGAAATTATAACAAATTTACTTGAATGTTTTTGTCAATACTCCGTTAAAATTAATTTGGTTAAACGTTCACAGGTATACCTGTGTTATTATTACCTATAATATTTTGATACATAAAGAATGATGAATAACATAGATCTATTTCGGAGTATTGACAATACTGTTCTAATTGATAGTTTTAGAGTGACACTAGTTGAAGACTGCGGGCGGGCTCTCGGTGACTGTGCGCAACAATTTATAATTTTATCTCAAAATATTCGTAGCGTAAATGCGAATTTTGACCAGTTTTTGATATATCTCTCCAGGCTGCAATTTCTGCCGGATGTTATCATATTGTCAGAAACGTGGATAGATGACACATTTCAGGGTATTACTATCCCTAACTACAACTGCCATGCGTCAACGGTGTTGAGAAATCAGAATGATGGTTTAATAATTTTTACGAAGCAAGGTCTTGATATTGACATATGTGAGCCGGATTTTGACGATGCTAATTGTCTAGTAATTAAAATAGGCGCCGAATTAAGCATAATAGCGATATATCGTAGCCCTGCTACACACAATATTAATAAATTTCTGACATCACTGGAAAAAACCATTACCACAGTTTCTACTTTTTCATGCATAATTACCGGGGACGTGAACATAGATATAAAACCAACAGCCACAGACAGAAAAAAGCAGTAGACTATCTCGAACTTACGGCACATCTGGGTTTCATTCCGGTCACAATATGCCTACACGTGGACACAATTCCTTAGACCATTCGTTAATCAGAACACAAAAAAACTCGCGAGTATTGGTTAGCGACTCTGATGTTACTGACCATGCTGTGGTAATAACGGGAATTGATAAATACTCCTAAAAAAAAGCACATGTGTCCAAAACGATATCAAAAACCAACCTTAATAATGTTGCTTTTGCGCTAGCCGATATGAATTGGGATATCCTTTACGATATGAGTGATGTGAATGTCGCTGCCCAGTTTTTGGTTGAACGGATAGCAGATACTGTTCAAAATTGTACTACTCAAACAAAATTAAAAAGTTCCGAAGTGCTAATAAAACCCTGGATGACCAAAGGTCTACTGAATTGTGCTAGGCGAAAAGATTATCTACATCTTGAGTACAAAAAGAATCCTGATAACCTCAACCTAAAAGAAAAATATAAAAACTACCGTAACTTTTTCTTAAAAATTCTTCGCCGCCAAAAAGTTAAGTATGATTCGAAACAATTATTAGCACACAAAAATAATAGCAAAAAACTTTGGTCAACAGTGAAAGACATTTGCAATATAAACACTGCAAAAAGCGATTCGGCGGACCTCCTTAAAATCAAATCTACAGAAATAGACTCTCTGAATCACACTAACACATATTTCACGTCAGTTGGGAATGATCTTGCCCAAAATACCCTAGCTAGACTTAAGAAATCTGAAAATCAACTGGCTGACGCGGTCTCCTCTAGAGTTACTCCATCAGAGTCTTTTTTCTTCACACCAACTGATGTTTACGAAATTAGAAAAACTATCTCAGGGCTAAAGTCTTCTTCTGCTACGGGATGTGACAGAATCAGTAACGAGGTTTTGAAGCGAGCTGCTGGCGTACTTGCGCCACCCATTGCTCACGTTTGTAACTTAAGTCTGGTGCAGGGTGTGGTTCCGAACTGTTTCAAGTTAGCTGATGTCTGTCCGATACACAAGGCTGGTTCTACTACTGTTGTTTCTAACTACCGGCCAATCTCACTCTTACCCTCACTCTCCAAAATATTAGAGAAAATTGTAAACAGCCGACTTTTCAGCTTTTTGGAGAAGCACGATGTTCTTTCGAAGAATCAATTCGGTTTTAGACCTGGAAGGTCGACAGAGGACGCTGTGGTATCACTTGTGGATCACATCACTGCGAATTTGGACCGGAAACAGATGTCTTTGGCCGTGTTCTTAGATTTGGCAAAGGCTTTTGATACGGTCAGCTGGCCTATACTACAAAGGAGACTAGAACTGAGTGGAGTGCGAGGAATAGCGCTGAATTGGTTTTACTCTTATCTTAGTGATAGAAAACAAAGAGTACGGATAGCAAATCAATTCAGTGACTACGCGCCCGTTTCGTTTGGAATTCCGCAAGGAAGTGTGTTGGGCCCGACGCTGTTTTTGGTTTACGTGAATGAACTCTGCGAACTAAATCTCAAAAAAGGGAGGACATTCACTTTCGCGGATGACACTGCTATGGTCTTTCATGGTGACAGCTGGGATGAAGTGGTGGAACTCGCTCACATGGGCTTGGCAGTGGTGGCGAACTGGTTGGAGGAGAACTTGTTGACTCTAAACGCTTTAAAAACAAAATTTATGACATTTCGTATAACCAAAAGAACCAGTCCTCGATCTACTTTACTCAAACTTCATTCATGTGGACTACAATTCAATCCATTATGTGACTGCCCTGCACTTGAATGTGTTGAAAAATCAAATATTTGGGAGTGGTGATTGATCACAGACTGACATTTAATAATCATATAACGGCCGTGCGAAGTCGATTACGAAAAATGCTACACATTTTTAAACGACTAGGTACTGTTTCTGATCAAATAACATTGCGCATAGTTTACATTGCCTTGTGCCAGTCTGTGATCAATTACTGTATTGTCTGTTGGGGCTCTGCTGCAAAACGTATCTAATAAGTGCAGAACGAGCTCAAAGAGCCGTACTAAAAGTAGCTTACCAAAAGCCTTACAGGTACCCAACAGACAAACTCTACGAGGTCACAAACTTTTGTCTGTAAGAAGACTTTTCATCCTCTCAGTTGCTCTAAGATTCCACAGAACATCGTTATTCACCATGACAAATTCGAAAAAAGTGGTCATAGAAGAAATACATGGGCACTGCCCAAAACAAAACCAGTTTTGGGCAAGGTGCATTTACTTTACCGGACCATACCTATACCAATTCCTTGACAAAGAGCTCGATATACTGGAGACGTCATATTACGAGTGTAAGAGAAGGGTCTCAGCCTGGTTAATTACCCAGGGATACGCAGAAACAGAAAAAATTGTGACACCATTAAAGTAATCCAATTTTCTATAAATAACTTCTTAGACAAGAACAAAACATACTGAGTAACTCCTGATAATCCACTTAATGTTTTGTCATAGCGTACTTAGTTTTCGATTGGTCCAGCCCTCTAATTAAATGTGATACCCCTAGGGTGAAAGATGTATACTTAATTATGTCAAAAAAAAGTTATATATGAGTACATAGGCTATTTTTGGAGGCCGCAACTTATAACACCCCGCGCAACTTATAACACCCTGTTGTCGCGTAGGTGGTTGCAAATCGAAAAGAATTAAACATCTACAGCACACGCAGGTCTGTAAACTATCTAGCATCAAATGGCTGAATTTATGCAAACACAGATACACAAACAACTAGTCCAACCAACAGTCTCACACACACACATACGAGTACGGACACACCCTCTCTCTCTTGCACATACACACACACACACACCCTCACACACACTCACACACACTCATATTAATGGACGTGAACATCCATAGTCATTAGAATTTTCATACAAACACATCCACATCCCTTATTTAACATAGCAATATATGTATGTACTACCATCATAATATATATATTTATAGCATATATGGATTTATAGTTATATGTATCAATATAATCATTAGCTGTAGGTTTTAATTTTATTTTTTGTAGTTATTATTATTAGTATTAATTAGTTCCTTTCAGTGATAGATCTAATTGTGTGATTTGTATTAAATGCACCTCTTTTCTCTTTTCATATACCTATAGTCAGATTTGTATTTCTCATAGTTTTATTACTTTTTGTATTTCTGTAATGGATATGCCTGGTACCCACGACACAGGTTGCCCTAGTGTGGGTACCAGTGTACACATGATTAGATACTTTTTCTGAACATATTATGTGAGTACCTAAGCTATATTGTTTTAAGTAATGTATTTAAACTGAATAAATAAATTTCATTTCAATTTCATTTCAGCTATTCACTCATGTAATTCATTTGTTTTTTCCTCTATTGTTTTTTTTCGGTCACTCAGTTTACAAAATGGATAACTTAAACGTCGCGTTATTTACGATAACGAGTTCCATCGTGCCACCAGTGCTACAGAAACGGCTCAAAGGATTAGTATTATAGAGATCTGTGCAAAGGATTAATGACTTCTATGGCGGCGGTGTCGCGAAAGAAAACATATTGACAGATTTTTTTTGTAAATGATTATTTATTCTACTCACCTTTGCACCTTGGTCCAGATAAGTTTTTATATACTTGGCTCCCATTCCTGAAGCGCCTCCCGTTACAAGAAAAGTTTTTCCTTTCGCGTCCCAGAGAACCATTTTGATATTTCGTATACTACTACTCAGAATGATGTCAATCTCCAATTTGATACGAGAATGAGTACGAGAACTTACTTTATTTATTGATACCAATTGATTTAAACCGATAACAAAACTCACTGATTACTCAAATTGTTGAGTGATGATGCCTTTTTTTCTAGATTAGTTAGATACTTACTCATTGAAACAAAAAAATTACATAAGTAATGGATTTAATCAAATCAAATAAATGAGTGAATAATAAGTATAAAATATTGACTTAATCAATCGTAACAATAAAATATTTAAACCTAGTAGGGCCCCGCGGTTTCCCCCCGTAGCTCCCGTTCCCGTAATTTTGTCGAGAAAAAAGTAATTGATACGCTCTTCTATTATTAGGTACCTATTATTATCAACATATTAATGTTCCAAATTTCAACCCGATCCGTTAAGACGTTCCGACGTGATTGGGCAACAAACATGCACACTTCTATTCGGTGTATAAATACATTTTCATTCAAATTCATTTTCTTAATATCAGATAGCAAACGTGGACACTTTTTGTCCAGTTTCAGATACAAGCTACCGATGCATATTGGATTTCTATAGAACTAGTATGAAATCATCCATTCCACAGTCAGCGCAATCGTAAACTTTTTTAGGCCCGTAGCTGGACAGTTTTTCATTTCATTTTCGTTTCATTTCATTTTCTTTTCATTTTCGTTTCATTTTCGTTTCATTTTCGTTACATTTTCGTTTCATTTTCATTTCAAAACTATAACTGAGTAGACAGTCATGTACGAGGGTCAAACTGAAAGTTCCTAGAAAATCAAAAACTGATTACATTAGCCAGTTATTAGTTTTATTATATCTTTTCAAAATATTGCCCATTCACGTCAATACACCGCTGCATGCGATGGAACCACTGGGAAAAGCACTTTGCCCACTCGTCCTTAGGGGTCTCTTCAATGGCATCGCGATACGCAGCCACCGCTTCTTCAGCATTCATAAACCGCTTTCCTTTAAGTTTTTCTTTAATTTTTGAAAATAAATAAAAATCACTAGGCGCGAGGTCGGGGCTATACGGCGGGTGACCCAGTAATTCAACGTTTGATGTCGCCAAATAGTCGATCGTTCGCTTGGCGGTGTGCGATGAGGCGTTGTCGTGGTGAAGGAGGATCCTACTGCGAGGTCGTTTCTCTCGAACTTTTTCCAAGACAAGTGGCAAACAATTGGTAGTGTACCATTCTGCAGAAACTGTTTTTTGATCCTCTAACACAATTGTTGCGAAATGACCTATCCTTCCAAAGAACGAGGCCACCATTTTTTTCCCCGCACTTCGATCTCTCTTCACTTTAGTTGGCAACTCCTCGAAAGGAAACACCCACTGAGCAGATTGTCTTTTGGTTTCAGGATCATAACAGTAAATCCAGCTTTCGTCACCTGTTAGTATGTCGAATACAGCATTTGAGTCACCTCCGTTAAATCTTTCAATCATTTTACGGCACCAATCCACACGATGGAGTTTTTGAGCCTCAGTCAAATTATGAGGTATCCACCGGGCGCAAAGCTTCCTGACCGCTAAATGTTCGTGTAGGATTTTGTGCACTTGACTCATACCGATGCCTAAGCTTGTCCGAATCTGCTGATAGGTCACTCTTTGTCAGTCTCTATCATACGCCGCACAACACAGATGTTATCTTCAGTCGTCGCCGTAGAAGGCCGTCCCTCACGTAAATCATCAGTGAGATTAGTGCGACCACGTTTAAACTCATTAAACCAGTTGTAAACAGTCGCACGAGATGGGGCTTCATCGTGAAAGGCCAATCGTAGTCTATCATAACTTTCTTGTTGACTTAAATGACATCCAAAGTCATAAAAAATCATTGCACGAAAATTTTCTCGTGTTAAATTCATGTTGACCTGACACAGACAATTTTCAATTTGCCGCCAAATCGTAAAACAAATGACAAATGAATGAAGTATATACTCAGTAATATTGGCAAAGAGTTCTATTTTCAAATTATAGAATTATTTTTTTATTATATTGTTTATAAGTGGCCAGTTCTAAGAACTTTCAGTTTGACCCTCGTATACTCGGGTTTTTTCTTCTTAAAAACAGTGTTTATAATTCTTCTTCCTACATTGTAGTACTTCTATACTATAAAATTTCTTCATAATGAGAAGTAGATCACCTCTCTTTCGATCTATTACCTACAAGCGTTAGGTAACTTACGTAACTTTGTACCTGTACATGATCTTCACAGATAAAATAATTAAAACTTCGATTATACATATTATTGTATATTTTTATTCAATAATATTATACATAAAATAATATTTAAAGTCAGGTAGGCGCTTGACCGGATTCTCGACTTATATGAAGGGACAATGCAATCGAAGATGGAGCGCCCCATTTAAGTATAATTTTACTGTTGTAATCAAATTTGTCAGTATCTTTTAACTACTTAGCATTATCTGCAACAACTTTGTCGAAGATCGCAAAAGCTTCGTTGACCACTGATGTTATATCTTTCGCGGGTTTGTTATCCGATGACAACCATATAGAGCCGTTTGTTCCATTTTTGATCATGTAGTCAACCGCCATTATTGCAGATTCAGCCCTGAAATAATACAAATACTATTCATGAGCTGACATTTTGCACACAACCAAATTGCTTGTACGGTTGATCCGGTTTACTAATGTTTACACAAACATTTTTTGATCACTTTAAAACTAACTAATCGTATAATATTCATAGCAAAAACTTTACAATGTAAAAATGTTTCAATTTACAAACAACATTTCGCAAAGTATTTATTTAAAAATATCTTACATCATTTTGTTTTTCGTAAATTTTTCATTTCATAAATTACTCCATTTTCAAATTTAACATTCGTCTAAATGAAATAGGGAACAGATATTTTGGAAGTTCCCGATAAATTGTCTATGTGAACTATCAATTCTGATTTATTTCGGTCATTGACTTTTGAAAACCGGTCCGATTATAGTCTGTCACTGAGAATTGACTCCGGGTGAGCTCCCTCCCACCAGAAACTCTGCGGTCAGCCCTGAGTGTCACTTTTCCATACTCGGCCTGCGCTTCACTACAGAGATCGCCAGCTCGCTTCGTTTGCCACCTCCCCCCTTCGCTCCGCTTGGCCTCGCATGGCTCGCTCCATTCAGGACCTCCCTTGACCTTATGGGTCCCGCATTTTTATATACACTCTAGTAGTAGCGACAAGATTAGGTGGAGTCGGGGTGCTCCGAGTCGGATCTGGGTTCTAAGTAACCTCATCATCATCATCTACTGCTGAACATAGGCGTCCCTCCTAGATTTCCAGTTCTGCGAACGATGTCACCTGCCCATTGCCACTTTAGCTGGCTTACTCTTTGAGCTACGTCGTTGCCACTTTCGTTCTTTTGCGAATATCCTCATTACAGATTCTGTCGCGCAGAGACTCCGAGCATAGCATCATATGCATATTTCTATGAAAATGTTATTAAATAGGTACTATTCAGTTTCTAGGGTAATAAGTCAACAAAAAAAAATCTATTAATTTTTGTTGACTTATTGATATTTACAATTCTTAAGCTTCGGATAAGACACGTACCTTATTACTAAGATTTTCGTTCGTTACGTCTAGTACAGACCTACTACACGGCCCTTTAACCTTGATGCATCTGTAGGTATTTTTCGTAACACTACACCTACACTTTGTTTATCGTAAAGTTAAATCGCATAAAACGAGGATCTTTGTAGAGAAAACTAGAACACTATCTCTGAACACGATAACGATAGATAACGATAAGTATGAATTCACTGATACAAAACATAAACAACAAATATTACATAAACAATTACATAATAATAACTATGTATAAATATAACATAATATGTGACAATTTTATAAATGTTTACAATTTTTGCATCATCTAATGAATTTAATGTAGGGCACTTAGTAATGTAGGACTTTATTTTATTTAAAATATTCAAAGTTATGCAAATGCAAAACTATTTTCATTTGAATCTACGAGTAAATACCTACTTAAGGTGATATCAGACGGTTCATTTTTTGTTCATTTTCACCTTTCATTCGGTACATTTCACTCGAAATGAAATGTCTGAACAAAAAATGAAACACGAGTGCCGAATGAATTCATTAGTGAACCGATCCAACAGTGTTGGATATTGCCATCCGGTATCTTTCATTCCCACTCCGAATGAACGAGAAATGAACGGTCTGAACACTGAGAGAACGTTCATTCGGATTCGGCCATTTTGTTTCGAGTCCTGTAGCCGACGGACATCACGTTGTCGACGAAGTTATATTTTTTCCTGTGTGTTATTACATTGTTTTCATGCGGCAAAATGGTGTTCAAGTGGAACGATCAAAATACATAACTTTTTTTGGAGAACTTTAAAAATGATCAATGCCTTTGGAGCCACAAAATTGATGAATACAAAGACTCAAACGCAAACTCTATAAAATCTCTAATCAGTGATTTAAACTTAGAGAATCAGGATCTTCAACGGCTAGTTCTCTCAACAATGTATTGGAAGCTCCTAATAAATTTCTTCTTGCAATCCATGGTCGCACCCACCACCGTCGACGTTTTCCTTGCTTCTTTTTTGTCAACTCTTTGATTAAATGATCACAAATGAAACTAATTCCAAGACGTACGACTTCATTCGATGACATATTTAAAAGAAAGAACAATGAATGTTCATTTCTGTATCATTTCGTCTAAGCCGTGTGAACATAGAATGAAAAAAAAAATGAAGCATTCACTCGAGTGAACAATCATTCGAGTGAACCGTCTGATATCACCATTAAACAAATAAAATCTAAGTGCTTGACTGCATGCAGCCAAAACCACAAAACGTAGAACCATGAGTATGTAGGAAACATTTTTTAAAAAGAATGGGATCTTAAGAGTTAGAAAAATTTACTAACCTTTGGAAATACTGACGAATATCGATGACAGAATCATCTAACATCTGACCAAAGGCAGGATTCCATGCACGTTTGTCTAAGTTTTGAAGCAAGGGCGTATCTGTAGCACCGAAGCACATGCATAAAATCCTGACTCCGGGTGTTGCATAGAACGGGTCCATCTATGAACAAGAAAAAGTCGCAAAACTATAATATCGGTATAACTATCTGTCGCTAAACCGGTGACGTAAGGCGCAGCATGAATGTTTTATAATATGTACATACTAAAATTGTAAGTTAGATAGACGTTTTCACTTCTATCCGCAGCGTCAGCAATTACAAAGCAATTAGAAAAGCAATTACAAAAAAACAGCATAACTGCGATTTTTTGTGTTTCATTTGTTTTAGTTTAGGAAGGTAAATATATTTTCTTCCCAATAGTTAGATAGATGTTTTCAGACTCTTCCTTCCATTAGGTCTTGAAACACAATGGTTTCAGAATTGTAAAACTACTTGCTGCCACGTCTATTGCAGACTCAGGAGGATAGTATCTTTTAAAATACCACCAAACGCTTGCTAAAATATTCTATACTTAAAATATCCAGGTAAGATTTCTCCACATAATACGATCTTCCTTATTTGTGGGTACCTTATTGCTGTGATTACTAAAATAATATCAACGTACCGCAAGACACTGGCAAAAGTGAACAACAGCACTTTTAGACCCATAATAGATGGGCAAGAATTGGTTTTTGGTGATGCCAGCAATTGATGCGATGTTAACGATTGTACCGCCTACACCGCCTTCGCCTTTACTCATGTGTTTGATGCCTTTCAATGTGAATGACACTACGCCTTGCTGAAACAAATTACAAATTAAAAGACTGACACTAACAGCCAAGTTCATCAGGCGCTGAAATACCAAAATTATCAAGTAAGTACAAACGCAAAAAAAATATTTTTGCAAGAAACTTTGTGCTACCAGGATCAATTTTTTTATCGTTCTAATGTCGTTATCTAATTAACATCACCGAGTATTTTTATATCTGTAAATAAATTACTGTTTAAATTTGGTCATGGCCTTCGGTCTCTTATTTTTTTATAAGATAGTAAGCAAGATGCCACCCATTATAATGGCGGTCCCAGTGTAATAGTGGTTAGAGAAGAGTTTAGATCACTGCCTAGCACTATAATATGTTTGTCGAACCGTGGATTAGCCCGGACGCTTCGTACGAGCAGAATGTTACTTGGCATAAATATACATACTCTTACATGCGTGTTATTTGGACTCGCGAACCGTGTGAACAACTAACAAATCCACATTTTTTTGTGAAGGACAAGTGTCTTGCTTACTATCAAAAGCACGTTTTGCTGATCCTATATCTTTAAATTATACAAAAAATATTTAACTAGGTATTGCGGTTAAACTTCACACCCTGCCGGGTACTTCTTACAAACTCACCAATTGACATCAGAAGCGGTTCTCCACACGTTTGGTGCATCCACCATAACTCCAGCATTGTTTACAATCACATCCACTTGTTTGAACTCGGCTACCACTTCGTCAAAGGCCTTGGTAATCTCGTCTTCTTTAGATACGTCACATTTGATAAATATTACTTTCTCTGGGTATTCCTTGTTGTGTTTATTAGCCAGTGCTTTTCCTTGCTCAACGGCTATGTCGAGGATAGCGACTGCCTGTGTAATACGAAGGCAAAAAATAAATAATTCATCATCATTTGAGATTTAATTTCAGTGTAGGATATATGTATTTGTTCCTTTGACGTAAGTCATGGACAAATAATCCTCATAGAGTAAGATCCCAGGGCCGCCAGACGTCATGTATTTTCTGATGAACGAAATGTGGACAATTGAGTAGAGTTAGTACGTACTAAGAACACATGCTTAGCCTCTACTATGAGAATTTAAGTATAGTTAAGTCATTATTTTGGGAGTTTTAAAGCGTCTGTTATGCAAAACGGCCGATGGAAAGTGTCTGAGAGTATCGGGCCCCTATTTTTAAGGAGATTGCCTTTATCATACGTAATAATCAGTTAAGTTATTAGAAAATACGTTTAGTGCCTAATGTTTTTATGTAGGTACCTTCATTATCTCATATCTCAAAATTGGCTGTCTAAGCAAGTTACCGAGTAAGCATGTGTTCTTAGTACGTACTAACTCTACCCAATCGTCCACATTATGTTCATCAGAAAATACGTGACGTCTGGCGTCTCTGGGATCTTTGACTATCATTCATTCAACCATATAACAGCGTGAGTAACCCTGATCATGTTTATACACACTCCTTTCTCATCACTACGTACGAATTTCGTACGGAGTCCGTGGGAAACTCGCTCAATTCTCTAACCTCGTGTGTGACTCTTTTGCACTCACTCCGCTATGCTCGCCCCTGCTTTGGTGGATGGTGGTAGCACATGTATGAAAATCATCGTTACGAGTATAGCGGAGTCCGTAATACTCCGTCCGTTCCGCTCGCAGTAGAAAGCAGGTAAAGGTAGAAATTGCGAATTAAGTAGGTAATGCACGTTGTCTGACGTAACTCCCGCATAAATGAGAGCAAAACATATTCTATTTCCACAGTACCGAGCCCATTATTTAAAGTCCTCACCTTTGCTCCTTGCTCTAAAAACTTTCCAGAGTACAAAGCACCCATTCCTGATGCTCCTCCGGTTACAATAAAAGTTTTTCCTTTTATTTCAAATGCCATTGTTAATAAAAAAAAAGTCGTAATGCTTACTTACTTTAGGAAAATTGAGTAAATAAACAGGATCTGTTTTGATTCCAATTTATATACTAATTTCGAATCTTATCATGTTGGATACTAACAAAGCTTTTAAAAAAAATAAGATAATGAGCGTGTTACCTACCTCACGAGTACAGTCATGGTAAATCAGCGAAATATAGCTACTTTTTTTGTGCTGGATCATGATTATTGTCATTCATACAACTCAGAAAACGCGAAGGAAAACCCCGTTAAATAACAACTAGATAATAATCTACAAAACGAGCAAAACTTAAACTTCACAATTATAATCTCTTTATTGCGATAATTATGTAGGTAGTCCAATAGATGACAATGGTAAGGTAGCATAAATACATCATATCAAGCCTTTCGGCATGCAACAAACACATAGGTTGATACGTTGATAGACAATAAACATTATTCTCGTCATTTTCATTTTTAAATACTAATAAAATTCACCTAATATTCCCTCAACAAATATATTTAATTAAAATTATATTATACAAACTAAGAACTAATTGTACTTGACATCAAGTACAATTAGTAGATAATGTCAAATAACAAAATAAAAATATAGATAGAAATGTCAAGTAAGAATTAGGTAAAATTAAAACTAAATTAAATTCAATGTTTGTCAGATAGGAATTATTTTACAGAATAATACGTTTTTTCTATAAGGAAAGATTTTAATTTATGTTTAAACATATACAGTTCCCTAATCTCTAATAGCTCATTTGGCAAGTGGTTATATATCAATGGTGCCATACAAATGACGCTGTTAGCAACCAATGCTGTTTTACGCTCAGGTTCTTGTAGTTTATTTTTAAGTCTCTGAGATTTAATTTTTTCATACAACAAATTTCACATATTTACATTATTCAATTTATTTCTCATAAACACCACACATTCATAGATATAGAGACACGGTAAGGTAAGGATCTCTAGATCCTTAAAGTGTAATTTACAGTTATTTCTTTGCCTCAATTTGCAAATGGCTCTTACACATTTTTCTGCGCTTTAAATACCCTTTCTTTTTTGTACTGTTCCCCCAAAATATTATCCCATACCGAAGCAAAGATGAGACACTACCATTATAAGATGCAAGTACTTCAGTTTTATTTACTGACTTGGACAACAGAGAAAGCGCATACGAATGCTGATTTATTCTCATACAGAGGTTTCAATGTGTGCCTTCCAATTCAAGTTACAATCAATAACTAAGCCCAAGAATTTGTTAACAATTTCAATCCGATGCCCCATGATATGAATATTAAGATCGCTTACTTTATTTATTTTATTATGAAATGTCATTGTTTTATTATAATTCATTTTCAAATTATTACATGTCAGCCAAAATTTTTTGGACTTAAATGTCAACAGAACATGATCGTACTGTCATCAGCAAATAAAACAGTGCGATGTTTCGTAGCGTTAGGGAGATTATTTTTAAAAATTATGTATAATAGTGGATCTAAAACGCTACCTTGAGGTACTCCACATTTTACTGGTTCATATTCAGAGGCATATGTCGTCTGTTTTTTATTTTTAGTCTTTGGACAATTACTTGTTATCCCCGTGCATTGCAGGCGATGTGATAAATAGGATTTAATTAAATTATAAACATTACCTCTGACACCATAGGCATGTATTTCCGTAGTAGTACGTTGTGATCGACAAACGCTTTGGTCAAATCCATAAATAACGCACAGATAGGAGTCCCGGCATCCATACCACTCATAACTGTATTAAGGAAATTATAGACTGCTAGATTGGTGGTATTTTTTTCCTTGTAATCTTGTTTAGAAATTTACCGATTGTTTTAAATGGAGTAGCAAAATACTAAATAATTGATTTGTTATCATTACTACAGTCAGCAGTAAAGTTTCAAATAAAATTATACCTACAAAACGTACTATCTCAACACTACATAAGTGTTAGGGTAAAATCAGACAACACGTAATAATTGAAACGTCTTATAATATTTTAAATCATCGTTTTAATAAGGACAGAAAATTCAATTGTTGGGAACCATAGCCTTCTTCTTCTGAAAGTAAATGTGTTGCACATATTTTTTGATCGGTAGATATTTCAGAATCATATTTCAGAAATGATCCCACATAATTTAGATCGAAATAGGGACGTTAACACTAATCACAAATTTATGTTTAGTGCTCATTTTATTATAGTTTGTAATAATAGAATATCAAAAATCGGTCCCATAGTAAAAGCTAAAAGTTATTGATAATAATGAAGATCACACCGCGCCTCTCTTGGCTTTCTTACCTAGACCAATGGCAAACCTCAACATCACATTAGTTAAAACAAAACTGTATTTATACAAAAATATTTTTATTCTTAAAATTCTATGTCTAATATACAGTCTTACAATTATTATCAGTACCTACTTATAAAACTTATAGTAAATGTTCACTTGGCATTGTCAGCTACAACTTTGTCAAAGAGCGCGAAGGCTTCGTCGACGTCCGAGGTAATGTTCCTCGCGGGCTTATCGTCCGTCGAGAGCCAGATGGAGCCGTTCGCACCATTTTTAATGGCGAAATCCACTGCTGCTACAGCCGATTCCGGTCTGGAAATAAATAATTGAAATGCTTTCAATTTCTGAAGAAAACATTGTCAAAGGACACACAAAGAATGATAACATAAAGCAAGTATGAACATACATTTGAATACTAACGTGGTTATTACACATTTTAAATAAATACACCGGTGGTAAACCAGTGTTAAACGAAGTGCGTACACCCGCGCGCCCTCTCCTTGAAAAAGGTCGCCGGACGCGATCGAAACTTGAGTCGGACTGGACTGACTATATCAAACGTGAGTTACCCGTGTATTTATTTAAAATATTTAGGGTTTATTTCTTATAGATAAGTAAGTCTATCCAAGAGAGGAAAAAAATATGACATACTCGGAATGTTCAGCATCAGGTCTGGTGCTATATATATATATATATATATGAGTCCTAATACCTGATTATAACCTTCTCATAAAACTAGTGCACCCCATAGTAAAATAAAACAATGTTTCAAATGCAGTACCCACGACACTACGCTGATCAAGTACTTAAGAATAAGCGCTAATTTCGATATTATCTGTAGTCTGTTATAGTCATTTACGTATCTTAGCAAACTTTCTGGCACTTAAACCATCGTCTAAAAAATTCTTTTCATGAGCCATAACGTTTGGTGAAAACATATTATTTTCAGAGTGCGGGTATTACTTACTTCTGATAGGCATTAGCAATGCCAGTTTTCAAAAACTGAGTTAGATGCTTGCCCATCTCGGGATCCAAGGCACGGGATTCCAAATTATGCAATAGAGGTGTGTCTGTAGGGCCGAAACACATGCATAAAATTCTGACTCCAGTGGTTGAGTAGAACGGATCCATCTAAAAAACAATGTGGTTTTGTGTCAGGTATAAATATATGCCGCATAAAAGCAGAATAAGTTTATATTAAGTGTCTACAATAACGAAAAAAGCACATCTATGCCGAATTACTTGTCGAAGAGTTTGCAGTTATTGCAGGAACAGTTTGATGGCAAATCGAATAAATTTTATCTTGTGATGAATTAAATATATTGATTAAGTGCATAGTTTTTATATCATTTATATTTTTATTTAAAACAAAGAACCTTAACCTAACCTAACCTAACCTATAAAATTTATTCCATTAACAAAATGAGTGAGTTCAAATATTTTGTTGGAAGCGAACACCTGCAAAAGTAGGCTATCAAAATAATTGGAGGAGGTATTAAGGTGTATTATATACAAAGGGTGAACCGCCTAACAAAATTAATAATGGGATCTCTATGACTATATTATGTTTCACTGCGCTCGATTACAGAGAAAACGAAAATAACACAGACCCTCTGAAGTGAAATGGAATATCACTAATAATAACGGTGACGAGAGTGGTTCTTACCGCAAGACACTGGCAGAAATGCATCACTGCGCTCTTGGAACCGCAGTAGATAGGTAGGAATGGACTTTTGCTCAGGGCAGCAGTAGAAGCAATATTCATGATAGTGCCGCCTTTTCCGCCTTCCGCCTTGCTCATGTGCTTGATACCCTTTAGCGTGAACGAAACAACACCTTGCTGAAAATATAAATATAATATATAAATATAATAGGCTCAAGTGGCTCCCCATTCGCTTTCGTCGGAATGCTCATATTTTGTCCCTTACATATAACGTGTTGTTTAACCCATTGTCTCCACATTATTTACAAGACCTTTTCACTTTCTGCAGCGATGCGCACTCTCGGCCTCTTAGATCGAAAAACAATTTGTTGCTGCAAATACCATCCGCAAGTCTACGGCAAGTCGTTTGCATTTCAGGCAGCTCAGCTGTGGAACGCTTTGCCTGTGACCATTAGACAAGCTCAATCGCACGTTGTTTTTAAGAATCAAGTAAAAGAAATATACTTATCGCAGTCATCACCCAATTGAAGCTGATATTCTAGTTAAAATCACAATGTTTAATATATATATATTTTTTTATCATATCTAATTATTTGTATGTATTAGTATATTATTTAATTCGTATTTATGTATTAGGATGTATAATTACTGTGTAAGTATATCAATATATTATTTGGTATTTTAGTTTTTAAAATCTATTTTATTGTCTAATTGTAGAAGCATTAATCACTCCTTTTTGTACTTCCCCTCCTCCTTATTCTCAAATCTCTCTTTCCATTCTATGGTTGCCTGGAAGAGATCGCTTTTAGTGATAAAGTCGCCAATTGCTACTTTATTTTGTTTGTTATAAGTAACTTTTGTTTGTTTTTATATTAAGTGCAATAAAGAGTTAATCTATCTATCTATCTATCTACCTATGTTTCCCGCTGTACATGAAATGCTTGAGTAGCTGCTTAATTTACCGGGCATTAGCAATTATTCAAATTTGCTCCATAAAGATTGTTAAAGATACAAATAAAAGTTGAGTAATTGAAGGTCTTATGGAAAAAGTACATCATCATCATCATCAGCCGCAAGACGTCCACTACTGAACATAGGCCTCCCCCCTAGATTTCCAAAACGAAAGGTCCTGCGCGACCTGCAACCAGCGGTTTCCAGCGACCTTTGTGAGGTCATCTGTCCATCTAGTGGGAGGCCGTCCAATACTGCGTCTTCCGGTTCGTGGTCGCCACTCGAGAACCTTTCTTTCCTATCGGTTGTCAGTTCTGCGAGCGATGTGGCCTGCCCATTGCCACTTCAGCTTGCTTACTCTTTGAGCTATGTCAGCCACTTTCGTTCTTTTGCGAATATCGCAAAGAGACTTCGAGCATAGCTCTCTCCATAGCTCGCTGTGCGACTTATGAGGCCCACAGTTAAGGACCACGTTTCAGTTCCATAAGTCATCACTGGCAACAATTACTGGTTAAAGACTTTCGTCTTTAGGCATTGGGATATTTTGGACTCAAAGATGTGCCGAAGTTTCCCGAACGCTGCCCATCCGAGGCGAATCCTTCGCTGG
Source organism: Ectropis grisescens (assembly GCA_017562165.1). NCBI lineage: Eukaryota > Metazoa > Arthropoda > Insecta > Lepidoptera > Geometridae > Ectropis > Ectropis grisescens. Next base: position 16,550,651 of record CM029787.1, on the reverse strand, counting down.
ACCGCTTTGTTGAAGTTGGATCTACCTAATTGGATCTATTGACCCAGGTAGATGTATTCGTCAACAACTTCGAGTGTTGTATTCCCAACAATAACCGGTACAGGTGAGGCATGAACATTTGACATGATCTTCGTCTTGTCTATATTCATCCTCAAACCAACCTGTTGGGATACTCTACTGAGGTCCCTGAGCATAGCACCGAGGTCCCCAGCGACTCCGCCATAATAACTATGTCGTCGGCAAATCGAAGGTGAGTGATGCTTTCGCCGTTGATATTGATGCCATATCCGTTTCAGTCCAGTAGCTTGAAAACATTTTCCAGCGCGGCAGTGAACAGTTTCAGAATTATAACATCTCCCTGTCTCACGCCTTTCTGTAGCTGGATATGTTTTGTGCACTGGACCTGTAATCGGACAGACGTTGTGGCTTTGCTGTAAATACACTTCAACACTTCGATATAGCGATACTCGATGCGACATCGCTGGAGAGACTGAAGCACTACCCAGGTCTCGATGGAATCGAAAGCTTTCTCATAGTTCACATACGCTATACATAGTGGCTGATTATACTCCTCGGTTTTCTGTATAATCTGCCGAAGCGCATGGATGTGGTCTATAGTACTCGTAATATAGCCATTTCGGAAACCGGCTTGTTCGGGTGGCTGAAAATCGTCAAACCTGCGAACGAGACGATTCGTGATTACCCTCGAAAACAACTTATAAACGTGGCTCAGAAGTGAGATGGGTCTGTAGTTAAAAGTACATACCGTAGCGATATGACCCATTACATCGCAGTGAAAATCAATATTTTCGATTGAATAGTTAGAGATCTGGCCTGGCCACGCAAGGATTGCTCAATTGCTGCTCAATAGTCCTGACATCTGCTACGAAATATTCATCTTAGATAGGGAATAGCGTAATTTCTGGTCTTTTAATTTCGCCAAGTGCACTAGGTATCTATTCAAATTTGTAATACATAGCTACTAACTTCTAATCTTCGATTATAAACAGCTATGTTTATTTTATAAGTAGAAGAAAAAATTACCCAATTGACATCACACGCCACCCTCCAGACCTTCGGATTATCCACCATAATTCCAGCATTGTTGATAATTACATCAACTTGACCCAACTTCGCAACCACCTCGTTGAAAGTCTTCTCGATCTCTTCTTCTTTGGAAACATCGCACTTGAAGAATATGGCCTTGCCAGGATATTTCTGGTTGTGGCGTTCAGCTAATGCCTTTCCTTGTTCTGCAGCAATGTCCAGAATCGCGACGGCCTATAACAAGAAGTCTCTCTTATTATGCATCTGTCAATGAAAGTGTTACTTAAGTTCTTTATGCCTTTTTCTGCTCCGTTAACATATTAAGAAACAATTTTATTCTTTTACGATTCTTCGGTTTTTATAGCGTAGGTACCTACGTTATTTTTAAAATATATTATTTATCCCGACTACTATTAAAGACGAACGTGTACGTAGATAGTAAAGTTTGAACTTGCTTCCAAAGTTTATAAATGTAACTATTAGGAAAATAGCTCTACTTCTCAAATATTTAGTTAGATTTATAGTTCACTATTTTATGAATATAATATGAGAATTTATAGCATTGCATTAAGACAACCTAATATCAATTTATTAGGTTTAAACTCATGCCATTAAAACAGCATAAATAAAAAAAACTAAGGGTATACAATACTTGAAAATAAACAATTTAACCTTGGCACCCTGGTCTAAGAATTTCCCGACGTAGATAGCACCCATACCAGATGCACCCCCCGTCACAACGAAGGCTTTGCCTTGAGGGTTGAAAACTGCCATTATTGCGATGTGAACCGTTCACTAATCACTAGCAACTAAAACTTTCTCGGATCGAATCCCTTTTATACAGAAAAAATATCAACATCAACAACTGATTTAAGTATTTATTTGATAAGAATATTTATCTATTATATATTTAAAGGTTCGTAAATAACCTAAACAGTGTTATTATCTGTAACAGAATGGTATCCCTAAGCGTTTACAGTTTCGAAAGTCATTATGAATGGATAAAATAAGCAACATTATCAATTTGGTACCAATCATGAAGAATAAGCGTTTTTGCAAAATATCTATCTATCAGGGGTATTTTTGTGTATAATACCTAGTAACTAAGTCCATTAGAAGTCGAAGAGCTATTCGAAATTTGTTTACCCGCCCGGGGACGTAACACACCTTTGCCAGTTATTCTACCGCCAAGCACTAATGTGAAGTCGTTACTATGTTCCGGTTTGAAGGGCCATATTTTCAGTGAAACTATAGGGCATAGAGATAAAATATCCGTTGAATCAACACTCTGAGCCATGTACCGTATATGGCATATGGCTGCTCATTATAACTCTGCTTTATGATACACAGGCCGAAGTGAGTTTGTAGTTTTAAAATACAACAAATTTCCAGAGACGTCCGTTTATTGCACGTACAAATTATTCTACAGTAGGTAGGTACCTAACTAAAACAAAAACGATAGGCAAAATACTTTCCCCTTTACTTCATTTTCCAAATTTTGGCTACATGGTGGTATTAAAATAGTGGTATAAATAAAAAAAATAAGTATAAATATAACTTATTTTCAAACTTCGATTCAATAATACGAATAAGATATTGATACCTTTTTCTTGTATCGTAGGTACACACTTAATTGCAGGCGCGGTCCCAGCCTCGAATTTAATTTTGGAGGGGGTCACTAGTACGCAGCATTTTGGGGTGGTCACCAATAGAAATACAAAAAATCGAGTAAAATAAGACTTTACTAGTAGCGCCTCAAGACTTTACACGCATTCAGCCTCAAGACTGTGTCCTTTTGTGAGATTTGTTTTCCCGCGTTAACGTACCTATATGAGTATATGATTTGAGGGGAGGGAGTCATATCCCCCCTGTGACCTTTTTTTTTTGAATTTTGATTTATTGCAACAGTGAAACACATTTACGCAGCCTCCAGCTGTTACTTAACTGACCCCACCCCCAATGTGTGTATACTCCAAGCAAGAGCGAACTTGTGCTTGATGTAATATGAACAATTGAACTGATCTAATTTTATCTATACAAGGTCGCGATGCACTCGATGAAGAAATTAACAACTAGTTTGTTGCCTGCGATTCAATTAAGTGAACTTTAACAACAAGCACCAACTCGTTCGTCGTTTTGCTGCGTCACCATACATTTGTGGAAGCACAAAATTAACGGAGTCATCGTTACCACTTATATAGCTAAATAATTCTTTCATCTAAGCCTCTTATCCTTATCAATTACGTTAGTGGTCCACCGCAACCTGGTGGCAATGCGTAGAATAATTACGACAACGAGTATCTACGTAGGTATAACAAGTTTTCTGGTTCTCCGTCTATTGTGTCAACAATCCAGGAGACAGTAGCGGTCATCAGAAGTCTGAACAGTTGTTCATATTACACCAAGCACAGGTTCGCTCTTGCTTTTAGTACTGTACCCACATTTGGGATGGGGTCAGCTAAGTAACAACTGGCGGTTGCGTAAAGTTGCAATCTATGTAGTCCAGGTAATCAGGCGCGGTCCGAAGAGGGCATCATAGAGGATATGACTCCCCCCCCTCCAAATCCAAATCAAATACTCATATACGTTAACGCGGGAAGACAATTGGAAGGACAACTACCTATGCGTGTAATGTCTTGAGGCGCTACTAGTTAAGTCTTTTTTACTCGATTTTTCGTATTTCTATTGGTGACCACCCCAATGCTGCGTACTAGTGACCCCCTCAAAAATTAAATTCGATGCTGGGACCGCGCCTGCAATTAGGTACGTACCTACCTACGATCCATACTAATATTATAAATGCGAAAGTAACTCTGTCTGTCTGTCTGTCTGCCTGTCCGTCTTTACCGCCTAAACCAACCAACAGATTTTGATGAAATTTGATACATAGATAGAATAGATCCCGAGAAAGGACATAGGCTACTTTTTGTTCCGAAAAAAGGGTTGAAAGGGTTAAAATAAGGGATGAAAGTTTATATGGAAAACTTCGTCATTGTTGAAGAACTATGAAACTTTACGTCTAGATATTTAACACGAAACCATAAAATGTATGTTTTAGCAGTTTTGTAGTTTCGAACTGTACCTACGGGGTGGAATTGGGGGGTGAAAGTCTGGAAGTTCGCTATTGTTGAAGATAAAACCATGAAACTTTGTATCTAGACACTTGAAATGGATTCGATAAACGTTTGTTCCAGCAATTTTATGATTTCTAACTATACTATATGGGATTTTGATTAACGTCGCGGAACATCGCAGGACGCGCCGCCGGCGCCGCGCGCGGCGCGACGGGGCGTGGCGCCGCGCGGCGTGGGAGGGGAAATCCCTAAGTATGCTTACCCGAACGTCAGACACGTGAGAGCAGACGATAGTGACACACACGTCCGATATATGAGGTTTTTCGTTAGAAATTCATTTATATTGACTGAATATTGATTTCAATACGATTTACGCGATTTTATTATTATTAAAAAAAACGTGAAATAAATATTTAGGTTTTTGGGTTAGATTGTTGAGTAATTATTTTCTTTAGTTGGGTGATTTTACTGCTTGCTGATTTTATTCGTCGTTATTATTTGTTCGTATAGGTACATTTGAATACTATAAAATTTGTTGGTATTAAGTATAGGTTTTATTAAATGTCGTTGTTAATTGTATGAGCAATTTTCGTGTGTATTTTTTACAAGGTGTTTTGTCTTATCAATCTTCTTAAAAAAATATACCTTTAAATAAAATAGGTAGGAAGTCTATTCAAAGAAAGATTGCTTTTTTATGTTAAAATAAAGATTTTAATTAGTGTCAAAAAATGACAAATTTAAGCCATTTTCTAAACCATTTTCTGAGTTCTTAAATAATATTATAGGTAATTTAGGAGTTTTAAAATTCTATAAACGTAAATAAGTTAGATTCATAATAAGTAATAGAGGCTTTTCTGTGGATTTACGGTAATTAAGTGTAAATAATTTTGTGAAATTGCGTAAATGTGTTTTGTTTTTTTTTCTAATCCCATTATCACAATTCGATTTAGTTAGTTAGTTGCAGGGTTTTGTGATTATTAAAATAACTTGAAATTAGTATCTTTAAGTTTTTGGGTTAGATAATTAAATAGGTACTTATTTTCTTTATTTGTGTCATTGTATTGCTTTTTTTGTTCGTCATTATTTTTTGATCGTACATCTGGATTAGGGCTTTCGAATACCGGATTTTTTCAATACCGGTATTACTACCGGATGTTTTATTCTAAATACCGGGATTCCGGGATACCGGTATTGAAACAAAAAAACCTTATTTTTTCAGACTTTTAATTTTATTCTTTTTTGGAAGTACGTATTTAGAACGTAAAATCAATAAACAAAGTTTTAACATCAAATCATATATTATTAACGTGTGGTACAAACAATCATTTGTTTGTATATCAATAATATTAAGTGTCAGTTAGATCAGTCTTTTTTTTACGATAATCCGAGTTATAAAAATTATGACCAGTAATAAGAATCTCAACGATATTTGAGATAGACAATAACAGTGAAAATAAAAACTTTCACATACTCCGTAATCAACACATAATGTCTAGCCAACAAACGATATTACTTTTTTTTTAATGAAATCTAATTTTTATTAATTTATCTTAATAATATAATTTTTAACCGACTTCAAAAAAGGAGGTTTCTCAATTCGACCGTATGTATGTTCCTTTTTTTTTTTTTTTTTTTTTTATGTGTGTTCGCGGATAACTTCGTCGTTTATGAACCGATTTTGATGATTCCTTTTTTGTTCTAAAGGAGATGTTTCAAGAGTGGTACCATGATAAGGAAACCAGGATCTGATGATGGTATCCTAGAGAAATCGAGGATAACTTTCGAAAATTGTAAAGATGACTAGTGCGTTACTTAAGTTTTTGCTTGAGCATTTTAAAGCAGTATAGTTTAAAGATGGTCTGGAGTCGATCTGATGAGGGAGCAGGAAGACGGCCGAGGGAACTCCTCGACGGTACACAGTAGTTACCTTGTGTTTGGGCTCGATGAATTTGTATTGATGAGAACTTTTACATAGATGGGTTGTGACTGTCATTAGTGGTCTGATGATGAAGATAAAGGACAGTCAAGGGAATTTCTTAACGGCTTACAGGAACTACCCAGTGTTTGGGTTTAATTCATGTATTGAGATCTCAACACGAAATCGTGTAAATGCATTAGTGAAAACTTGTTTAGCACTAAAAGGGTAAAATAAACTATTTTTTACAAAAAATTAAACCGACTTCAACACCACAAATAGGCACTCAAAAGCGAAAAATAATTTAATATAGGTAATTATTATAACCGCTACTCACTCATCTATATGAAGTCGGTGCCAGCCAAATCTAACAGATAGTAGATAGATACTACTTACCTATGCCTACTTACTTACTACCTCGTACATAGTATATCTACTAACTTTTTAACTAGCCTGGCACCGACTTCATATGGATGAGTGAGTAGCGGTTATAATAATTACCTATATTAAATTATTTTTCTCTTTTGAGTGCCTATTTGTGGTGTTGAAGTCGGTTTAATTTTTTGTAAAAAATAGTTTATTATACCTATGTACTTTGGTTAACATTTACAAAAAAATAAACACAATAAAAAATGTAATGATTAAAAAAAGCTTAATTCACAATTTTACTTTTCTTATCAAGCACGATATCATTGGGCTGTGGCTCTTTTTTCTTGAAATTGCGTTCTAAGGAAAGATAAAGCATCTAGACTTTTATCAGAGAGCGAACTCCTTAATCGATTGCATAAATATGTGACCGAGGAAAACGCTCTTTCCGCTTCTACACTTGTTGGCGGAATGCTTAACAAATAATTATAAGCCATGTCAAGCTACATTTCTCGGCCACCTCCAGTACCCACCGGTATAAACACCCATTTCAACGCGTACAATAGAATCAATACCAGTGCTAGAAGAATCTTGCCGTTTAGATGTCTTCTTTTGAGTTTTAGCTTGTATTTCTGCTTCTAGTTGCTTTTCAATCGGCAATTCAACATAAGTGGGTGTGTTCAAATTCAATGAAAGAATGTCGTCGCTACTGTCACTGTCTATGGAAACTATTAGCACTTTTAACAACGAAAGCCCCGTTTGAATTGTCATCTGCACTATTTTCACTTTCGTTGCAATTTGAGTCATCTTCAGAAGTTGTTGTTGTAGCTATAGGTGCAGGTGCAGGCGTGGGTTGTGCAATTCCACTACTCACTGTTTCATGTTTTGTACCAAAATTAAAATAAAATCCCGGATCTCGGTTATGAACATTTCAATACCGGTATTAAAAAACTCGAAAAAAATCCGGGATCCCGGTATTGGCTGATACCGGGATCCCGGTATTGGAAACCCTAATCTGGATGCTGTAATTTGGTGGTTTTGGTTTGTCGTTGTTAATTTTAAAATTAGTTTGCGTGTGTATTTTCGTGATTCTATAGTTTAGTGTTATATTGTGTGTGTATTTTCGTGATATAGTTCTTTATTGTTGTTATACACATAGTTATTTAGTGTTGTTTTTCATTGTTCTTAAAAAATAATACTTTAAAAAATTGTATTAAGTAAGTCTATTAGCTTTGATTACTTTCTTAAGTTAAATAGGTACATATTGTTAGTTATAGGTACTTAGTATAAAAGTTTGTTTATTGTCGGTAAAAATAATTGAATTATTTAAGTTCTTACATTCATAATAGGAAGCCCTTTTTTGTATTCTCTGAAATAAATTGAAGTGCAAATAGTTTTAAAGGAGGTTTGTTAAATTTTATATGTTTTTTTAATCAAGAGGTAGGTAATAAATTTAATTCGTGGATCTACTATTGTCTATAGTGTATCATTTTTTCTTTGTTTAATAGGTACGCTATTTTTTTTTTAATATGAAGTTAAAAATATGAAAGTAACTCTCTCTGTCCGTTACCGCCTAACGCCTAAGCCACTTAAAGAGTTTGTTACAATTTGGTGCACAGATAGACTAGACTTAGGAAAGGACAACGGCGACTTTTTATTACAGAAAAAGAGTTGAAAAGAGTGGAAATGAGGAGTAAAAAGTGTGCATGGAAGGATCTTTGCACTCTTTGTATGCTATTTTTAACCGACTTCAAAAAAGGAGGAGGTTATCAATCCAGTTGTATATCCAATTGTGAATCAATTTAGATGGTTATTTTTTTGGTTGGTAGATTATAGTTCAGAGGTGGTCATAACCACCACCACCGACCACTGTCTGGTGAAGTCAGTATCAATGTACCATCCGCCCGATCCCAGCCCAAGAGGCAACCGGCGGTTGTGGCGATACAAGTTAGCAGATTGGGATGAGATGCGTTCTTTTTTTGCGTCTTACCCATGGCAGTCATTGTGCTTCTCTTCTGGTGATCCTTCAACTTGCGCGGATGCTGTGACTGAAGTGATACAAACGGCTCTGGAATATTTTATACCGTACTCTGACGTCCCAGTATCCAGCAAAGCTCGCCCTTGGTTTGGGCCTCAGTGTAAAAATGCTGAAGCATTTAAGCATGGGGCTTACCTGGCTTGGGTTGATGCCCGACAACGTAAGGCAAAGGACACACACCAGAAGAAGAAAGCGTTTAACAAGGCTGCTAAGGCATGCAAAAAGGTTTTACAGAGGGCTCGTTTTGACCATATTAGTCGAATAGGGAACAAACTAGCTTCATACCCTGCGGGTAGCAAAGCGTTTTGGTCCCTAGCTAAAGCGGCCGAATCGAACTTCTGTCGCCCCTCACTACCTCCAATGCTAAAACCTGATGGTACGTTGGCTCACACCGCAACAGAGAAGGCAAACTTGTTTGCATCTCAGTTTGCGGAATCTTCGCGTCTAGATGCTGGTAGTGCGATACCTCCTTCTCCACCTGGCAGTTCGACTGTAATGTCTGAAATACATATTCGCCAAAAGGAGGTTATCAAAGTGCTACGCAATCTGGATGTGAATAAAGCCAATGGCCCGGACGGAATTCCTGCCATAGTACTGAGGGTTTGTGCACCCGAATTGTCTCCAGTACTAACGCGCCTGTTTAGACTTTCTCTCCAAACTGGGAAAGTGCCGAAGTCATGGAAGCTTGCTAACGTGCAACCTGTGCCCAAAAAGGTAGTCGTGCTGACCCTGTCAACTACAGGCCCATCTCAGTCACGTCCATACTCTGCAAGACTATGGAACGTGTCTTAAACCACAGGCTCTTGACATACCTAGAATCGAACGACCTCCTCAGTGACCGGCAATACGGGTTTCGCCGGAACCGGTCCACCGGGGATATTCTAGCGTATGTCACCCACATCTGGAGTGAAGCCATCGAGAAACACGGGGAAGCACTTGCAGTCTCCCTGGATATCTCGAAGGCTTTCGACAGGGTTTGGACAGGGTTCACGATGGCCTTATAAGCAAGCTTTCTGGCTATGGTTTGACTCCTGGGTTTATTGCGTGGATATCGGACTTCTTGAGGGATCGATCCATACGAGTCGTCATTGATGGCTGTTCGTCCGATCAAATGGCTATCAATGCCGGGGTTCCTCAGGGTCGGTACTCTCTGCGACGCTCTTCCTGCTACATATCAACGATCTGTTGAAGCCCGGTATTTTGGGTACGCAGATGATAGCACCGTCGTAGAGAGTTATATATCTAGCGCAAGAGCCAGTGGGCAACAAACTCAGCTACTGAGAGAGAATATGATCGAGCGTTTGAACTTGGCCCTTCAGGCAGTCTCTAAATGGGGCGATGCCAATTTAGCCAGGTTCAACGAAGGAAAGACACAGGCGTGTTTGTTCTCCGCTAAAGGAATCCGTTCCAACTGGCTCCTACTTTTCGAGGCGTATCCGTGCCGGTTACTGACCATCTTGAGGTTTTGGGCGTTTCTTTGTCATCGACGCTCAATTTTGGCACGTATATTGAGTCTAAGGCTAAATTAGCCGCAAAAAACTTGGTGTCCTCTCAAAGGTGCGAAGATACTTCAATTCTGAACAGTTGCTCACGTTATACAAAGCACAGATTCGCTCCTGTATGGAGTACTGTTCGCACCTTTGGGATGGATCGGCTAAGTATCAGCTGGAGACTCTGGAATCGATTGAGAGACGCGCCAAAAGACTCATAGGCAATGACACTCTTGTGCGTAAAAGACTTCAAAGTCTTGATCATCGCCGCAAAATTGCTAGCTTATCGATATTTTATCGGATACACTTCGGAGAGTGTGCAACTGATCTGCATGATCTAATTCCACCTTGCCCTTTCTTCTATCGGACTTCTCGTTCCACAAAAAGGCGACATCGTTTCATGGTTGATGTTCCAAAAACACGAACGAAGCGATTTGACTCCACGTTTGTGATAAGAACGTCTAGGTTGTGGAATGCGTTGCCTGAGTGGGTTTTCCCCGATGGTTACAATCTTGGTGTCTTCAAATCGAGAGTGAATCGGTTTCTTCTAGGTAAGCACGCTCTATCGTAGATCGCATCATCGCTTAACATCAGGCAAGATGGTGGTCAAGTGCGAACCTATTCTAGTTAAAAAAAAAAAAAAAAATATTATTTTGAAATATGAACAAAAAACTAAAATTTGCGTTCATGTAATCAGACGATATATCTACTAATATTCTCTAATAAAATTTGGTGGACCGTCCCAATATGATTTTAAATTAAATTTTTGTTTTTATTATATTAAATTAAGTTTTTGTCTGATTTTGATTAATTTTTTGAGAACATAGTTTTTTTTTTAATTTGTCGTGTAAATTGTACATTTATTAATAAATATAAAACTTTGACTTAGACCGATTTTGATTAGAAAACGTGAATTTGTATGGTAGTAGAAATACGAGTAGGTACTGCCTCAATTACTTTAATAAATATGTGGCGCGGACGAAGTCGCGGGTAAAAGCTAGTATAAGAGAAAAGTATCAATATTTTACTCGTATTATTGAATCGATGCCATGTAATAACATGAAATATGTATACTTATACCTACCTATTCCACTATGTTAATGTAGCCAAAATTTGGAAAATAAAATTAAGGGGGAAGTACTTTGCCTATCGTATTTATTTTAGTTACTTACTGTAGAATAATTTGTACGAGCAATAAAAGGGCGTCTTTTTTTACTTTTACAGGTTTACACTTGACCGCCACCTCGGCTGATGGTAACGCCCATCTACGACGATGGTCTACGATGGAGCGTGTTTACCTAGAAGAAACTAGTATTAGATCATTTCAACAGTGGCACACTCTCAGAAGTGTATCCGATAAAAAACCGATAAGCTAGCGATTTTTCGGCGGCGAAGTTCAAGACTTTGCAATCTTTTTCGCACAAGAATGTTATTACTGCCTATGAGCCTTTTATCACACCTCTCGATCGATTCCAGAGCCTGAAGCTGATACTTAGCCGATCAAGTACATATATAGTGGTACATATATATCACTCAGCGGGATCCCGTACATATCCAACGTGAAAGAATGACTGAAATCGGTTCAGTATATCTTCGTTCGTGTCTTTGGAACATCAACCATGAAACGATGTCGCTTTTTCGAGCTACGAGCATTCCGATAGAAAAAAGGGCAAGGTGGTATCAGATCATGCAAATCAGTCGCACACTCTCCAAAGTGTATCCGATAAAAAACCGATAGGCTGGCAATTTTTCGGCGATGATCAAGACTTTGTAGTCGTTTATGCAGAAGAGTGTCATTGCCTATGAGCCTTTTGGCAAGTCTCTCGATCGATTCCAGGGCCTCCAGCTGATACATAGCCGATCCATCCCAAAGGTGCGAACAGTACTCCATACAAAAGGGAATCTGTGCTTGATACAATGTGAGCAATTGTTCAGACTTGAAGTACCTTCGCACCTTTGAGAGGACACCTAGTTTTTTGGCAGCTAATTTAGCCGTGGACACGATATACGAGCCAAAGTTGAGCGTAGATGTCAAAGTAACGCCCAAAATATCAAGACGGTCAGAAACTGGCACGGATACACCACGAAAAGTAGGAGTCAGTTGGAATAGACTCCTTTTAGCGGAGAACAGACACGCCTGCGTCTTACTCTCGTTGAACTTGACCAGATTGGCATCACCCCATTAAGACACCGCCTCAAGGGTCAAGCTCAAACGTTCGATCAAACTCTCTCTCAGTACCTGGGTTTGCTGCCCACTGGCTCTCGCGCTAGATATGTAGCTCTCTACAACGGTGCTATCAGCTGCGTACCCAAAGATACCGGGCTTCAACAGATCATTAATATGTAGCAGGAAAAGTGTCGCAGAGAGTACTGACCCTTGAGGGACTCCGGCATTGATAGCCATTTGATCCGACGAGCAGCCATCAATGACGACTCGTATGGATCGATCCCTCAAGAATATCCACGCAATAAAACCTGGAAACAAACCAAAACTAGAAAGCTTGCTTATATAAGGCCATCATGCCAAACCCTGTCGAAAGTCTTCGAGATAATAATATCAAAACCCGTGCTTCCCCGTGTTTCTCGATAGCTTCCCTCCAGATGTGGGTGACGTACGCAAGAAGAATATCCCCTGTTGACCGGCTCCAGGAACAGTGGACGTCTCTGAAATTTTTTTGTATTTTAAAACTGCACACTCACTTCGGCCCGTGTATTATATATAAAGCAGTGTAGCAGAGTTATATGGCCCTGGTGCCCGGGCGTAGAATGTGGCAAGGCGGGTGGAAAAGTTGCGCCTCTGCGGTCGCCAACCCGCATGCCCAGCGTGGCGACTAAGGGCAAACCCTCTCATGATAGGTCCACAAAATAAAAGGCCCCTAGTTCCCGGCCGCCCTGCTATTCCTGGTCAAGGCGGCGGCCATGGTAACGGCAGGGCAAGGGGTGCGAAGAATCCCCGGGCTACGGTAGGCCGCCAAACCCAACTGACCCTGGCTGTACACAATGGACGAACGATTCGCGATGAGGATAGACTTCCCCAGCTGGAAGAAGAGCTGACCCACATAAGATGGCACAATCTTGGGTTATGTGAAGTCCGAAGAGAGGGAGAGGACACCGTAATCTTGGAATCAGGCCATCTTATGTACTACCGTGAAGGTCACCAGCTGTCGCAAGGCGGTGTCGGGTTTTTGGTTCACAAAACTCTCCGTAACAACGTTCTGGAAATCGCAAGTGTGTCTCTGAGGGTCGCGTTTCTTGTGCTGAAGTTGATCGAGAGGTATACCCTCATTGTTGTCATGGTATACGCACCCTGGGAGGCTTACCCAGATTCAGACGTTGAGGCTTTGTATGAGGATATATCAAAGACGTTACATCATACCTCCAAAGCCCACTTCAACGTTGTTATGGGGGATTTTAACGCCAAAGTGGGAGTACGGACTTGCAGTGAATCGGCAGTAGGGCCCTATGGTTTTGGACGTAGGAATGACAGGGGCCAAATGCTGTTTGACTTCCTCGAGAAAGAAGGGCTGTTTCTGATGAATTCGTTCTACAAGAAACAGCCCCAAAGGAGGTGGACTTGGCGAAGCCCCGACGGACGGACGAAAAATGAGACTTCATCATTACGGATAAGCGGCGTATATTCAGGGATGTCTCCGTGATCTCTAGGTTTGTTACCGGAAGCGATCACAGGCTTGTACGAGGCACTCTGAATATCAAGTATAAGCTCGAACGTGTCCGTTTGATGAAATCAACACTCCGTCCGAACCTTCTCCAAACCATAGTTGGGTCTGAAACATTCCAGCTAAAACTGGAGAACCGATTTGCTGCCTTGGAAACCACAGATAGCGTTGACCAGAAGCTTGACAGAGTGGTGGATGTCCTACGAGATTAGGGCACTAAGTTCTGCAAAATGCGTAGCAAAGGCAGAAAGTCAAAGCTTTCGACGGAGACTCTGAAACTAATGGAAGAACGACGCAATCCCATGTTAACTTCGTCAGAACAAGGGGCTCTTAATAAGAAAATTACCAAACTTGTACGACGTGACCACCGATCAGCTAACACGCTCTTGATTGAAAAATCAATTGAGCGAAATCGGGGGTCGAAAGTGTTCGTCAAGACATTAGGTAGAAGCCACCTGATGAAGTTAACCACCTCGGCGGGGAAAGTCGTTTCATCCCAGTCGGAAATCCTATCGGAAGTAGAAGACTTTTACAGAGCTGTACGCATCGCATGCTCCTCATCTCCAACAAAACGAGGACAAAAGAGCCACTCTGACACGTCACTACACCGAAGACCTGCCTGAAATAAGTCTGGACGAAATTGTGATGACTCTTGGGCAACTTAGGAACGGAAAAGCCGCGGGTGAGGACGGAATTACTAGAGAGCTCTTAAAGTCCGGTAGAACTCCACTTATTAAAGAGCTCCATGGACTGTTTAATACCGTCCTCTTCACCGGGAGAACTCCACAGGCATGGCACAGAAGTGTGGTTATTCTGTTCTTTATAAAGGGAGATAAGACCCTTTTGAATAACTACAGACCGATATCGCTTCTAAGCCACGTCTATAAGTTGTTCTCAAGAGTCATCACAAATCGGCTCGCCCGAAGACTCGACGAATTTCAACCTCTTGAACAGGCCGGGTTTCTAAGTGGGTATAGCACCATAGACCACATCCACACGGTACGGCAGATTGTACAGAAGATAAAGGAGTATAATCGCCCCCTCTGCTTAGCGTTTGTGGACTATGAGAAGGCCTTTGACTCAATCGAAACCTGGGCTGTTCTGGAGTCCTTACAGTGATGCCAAGTCGATTGGCGATACATCGAAGTGATGAGGCGTGGATTGGATGTGGCGGTCCAAATCCAAGACCGGCGGACGAAACATATTCCCCTACATCGAGGCGTGAGACAAGGGGATGTAATTTCCCCGAAATTGTTCTCAAACGCATTAGAGGATATGTTTAAGACGCTGGATTGTGTTGGACGTGGCCTAAATATCAATGGCGAGTGCATCTCTCACTTACGATTTGCGGACGACATCGTAATTATGGCAGAATCGCTGGAGGACTTGCAGTGGATGCTGGACAGCTTAGCTAAAGCTTCTCAACGCATCGGCCTCCGGATGAATTTGGATAAAACCAAAGTCATGTGCAACGAGTTCGTTGCTCCGGGACATATTACCGTTAGTGGAACCACTCTTGAAATTGTACAGAAATACGTTTACCTAGGGCAGACGCTCGAACTAGGTAGAGGTAATTTTGAGAGTGAGGCTATGAGAAGAATACAGTTGGGCTAGGCAGCATTTGGAAAACTTCGTCGAGTCTTCTCGTCACCCATCCCACAAAGTCTCAAGACAAAAATGTACAATCAGTGCGTCCTATCCGTTATGACCTACGGTGCTGAAACGTGGACACTTACAGTCAAAATGGTCCGTAAGCTCAAAGTCGTCCAGCGAGCAATGGAAAGAGCTATGCTTGGAGTTTCTCTGAGGGATTGCATTCGCAATGAAGTAATTCGTCAGAGAACTAAAGTGACCGACATAGCTCACCGCATTAGTAAGCTGAAGTGGCAGTGGGCCGGACACATCTGTCGCAGACCTGATCACCGTTGGGGTAAACGGGTTCTGGAGTGGAGACCGCGAATCGGTAAACGTAGTGTAGGACGCCCTAAGACTAGATGGAGTGACGATATTCGAAAGGCAGCTGGTGGCGGTTGGAGACGGAAGACCGAGGATCGGGCTGAGTGGCGTATCTTGGGAGAGGCCTATGTCCAGCAGTGGACAAGTCTGTACTTGTCCACTGCTGGACATAGCTGGCTGATGATGATGTAGCAGAGTTATAACGAGCAGCCATATGACATATACGGTACATGGCTCAGAGTGTTGATTCACAACGGATATTTTATCTCTATGCCCTGTAATTTCACTGAAAATATTGATTGCCCTTCAAACAGGAACATAGTAATGATTCACATTAGTACTTGGCGATAGAATAACTGGCAAAAGTGTAAACAAATTTCGAAGAGTTCTTCTACTTCTAATGGGCTTACCATACGAAAATATGCCTGATTTACTAGCTAGTACGCACGTCATCTGCTCACGATTTGTATCGTAAGCATATAACGTGCATACTATACCATGCACTTTACATAGATTGTTTAATTTATAATACCTACGTAATCGTTTTAATTTTTAATTATCAAAATTCAATGGTTTATTCACCTATTTCTTATTTTAGTTTTCCCTTCTGCCCACACATTTTTTTTAACGATTTTTGAAATGAATTTTTCTCTATACGCACCACATATTTACAAATTTTACGTGGGCTGTGAATTGAGTTCAAGCGTGACGCTCGTAAATAAAATAAATCTTCGGGTAAAGTCGGATGATCTTCTCCGGTTTCATCCGCGTAGTTTCCAAAGTGAGCTATCAAATCTATTTTGTCTCGTTTGTGAAAGGTTCATTTCTTTTTGAAGTGAAAACTTCTTTTGGCGCGCTTAGACAGATTTTTCGTGGGCTGTGAATTGAATTGTAGCTTCACGCTCGGGTATGATAGGAGATTTTCGGGTGAACTCGGGACGCTACAGCGAGCGACAAAATCAAGTGCGTCAGAGCGAGAAAAGTAATGATATCTTATTTTCATCACAGTACTTACACATGCCCTATAACACAACATATTTATGCGTTTTTAGCGAAATACTTATAAAATAAATAAATAGCAAATACTACAAAATTAACAAAATTCCCCAATCAAACGCTATTTCCGACCATCGTAAAAAAAATTTTTTTTATTCTTGGCCATTGCATTGCATTGCCATGGCATTGGGGTGTAAGGGGGAAGCGCTTAACATCTAGCTTCCCAAAAAGTCAACCTCTCCTGCGCGTGGTACACCCTGCTGCCAACTAACGAGGCTCTGACGACCGAACCAATGGCGGTATATCCATTTAAAAACCAGTCCTAAATTGACCAGGCCGATGACGGGCAGCGGAGTCATCGATGCGAAGGGCTAGTTCCGCGGTCACCAACCCGCCCGCCAAGCGTGGTGACTATGGCACAAATACCCCCTCATATGATGGTCACAAAAAAGAAACTGCCCGTAGTCCCCGGCGGCTCCGTTATTCCAGGCGCTGGTGGCAGCCTTGGTTCCGGCGGAGCATGGTGTGCTAAGAATCCCCGGCAGACGCCCCGCCACCAAACCAAACGACTCGACCTGGCAACATTTAACGCACGGACGCTTAGGGCTGACGAAAAGATTGTGGAGCTGGAAGAAGAAGTGGACAAGTTGCGCTGGGATATCATAGGGTTATCAGAAGTCCGTAGACAGGGCGAGGACAGGATAATCCTTCAATCCGGCAACTTGTTCTACTACCGGGAGGGAGATCAACAATCCCAGGGGGGTTTCGGGTTTATCGTCCGCAAGGTTCTCGTCAACAACGTGATAATAATCGAGAGTGTGTCGAATAGAGTTGCAGTGGCGTAGCGTGGGTTTTCGCCGCCCGGGGCCGACTGAAAATTTGCCGCCCCCTATTTTAATTATAAATACATAATTTAAAGTTCAAGTATTATATTCAATACCTAATATAGCTACATCGTCCATCTCAACTCAAGATATCGATGGCTAACGGCCGAAATGGGATAAGCGCCACTGGTTGAATTTTAGAGGAGAGTGATTTAAAGTTAAAATAAAATGAAAAAAAATCATAAAACTCAACAAATCAGACTTTCGGAAGTATAGCTTCCGAAAGTCTAGAAATTTGTATACATGATATCTAAGACACTAGCTATTGAATGGCATTGTTATGTTTTTAATATTTAGCCTGTAAACACTATTTTCTGTCGCTTATCCTAAAATGACTTCTAATTGCAAACAGCCAAAATGTCGTAAATGAAATTGCAATATTAATCCGTTCCAGTTAAAATGATATAACTACATCTTTTACTCTATTTAAGCTGAAGCAAAATAGCACTAGTATGAGTTTTTGGGAAATAAAATTAGGGAAATATGGTATAACCTGGTATGGCTGTCGAATGAAAATTGACTGAATGGAAAATTGTATCAAGTTCAAATTTGACAATATCGCGCCTATTCGTTTGATTATTTTTATGATGTAATTTGATGTGTTAATACTTTGAACATTAGGTTGATATCTAGACAGAATGAGAGAAGATTTTGGGCTTGGCCTAGAGTTCTAAGTAAGGAAAAAATAATACTTTTAAGAATCAAATCTGTGTTTAACAGCCATAAAAATTAAAACACTTATTTAAACACAGTAGCTACAGTACTTATTAATAACAATTGCTCGTATTAACAACAATAATAACAGTTTTAGTATAAAGTATCTAAGATCAAGTTAACTTAAAAATAATATAGAGGTCTATCAGGCTAAGCTTACAAATACAAAGGACAACGCTTAAAAATAATCAAAGATTATAAAATAACAAGTACACTAGCCATGTCAAAAAGTTCTCAAGTCTTTGACTTATGCAATAAACATATCGCAGTATGTGAAGTAACATAAACCTTCTCTTACTCATATTCGATATCCGACTCAGGGTGTGTCCTTCACATTGTTAGAGCTTATAAGGCTGTTTCATTCATTTTGAAGGAAATGAGGAATCACGTTATCTCTACAAAGTTTAAGTAAATCATCATGTTTTACCTTTGATAAAGGAATTCGAGACTTATAACATGCTGGTGGAGTCATCTTAATTTTTGGTTGAACTTCCACGCAAAACGTCATTCATCGAGTTTTTGACAAAATTTACGTCATCTCTCTTTTTCTGATATGTAACAACGCGCATCTTACTTATTTTACCAGTTAGATTCCCTTTGAAATATTTTTAGCTGATTGAATCCCATCTACTTAAGTCTTTAAACTGTAAAAAAACCACTTTATACGGTTCTGGATCTTGTATTGCTTTTGTACATATTGTGTACTATTGTGAAGGTGTGGAAGGTAGGAAGTGAAAGCCTTTTAAAGGCGAAACTCGAGGAGGATTTGAATCGATATTAACCAAACATAGCTAAGAATACCCGCACGGATATTAACTTTCAAATAAAAAAAACCGCATCGAAATCGGCCCATCCGTTTGAGCTCTACGGTGCCACAGACAGACACACACACACACACAGACAGACAGACAGACAGACAGACAGACAGACAGACAGACAGACAGACAGACAGACAGACAGATAGACAGACAGACAGACATCGACGTCAAACTTATAACACCCCTTTTTTTTGGTCGGGGGTTAAAAATACACAACGAGAGATACTAGTACCATGGCAACCTAAGAAAATTAAGTAATGAAATCCGAGAAACTCTCTACCTACTTAACTACCTCACTTTTTAACCCCCGACCAAAAACAGGGGTGTTATAAGTTTGACGTCGATGTCTGTCTGTCTGTATGTCTGTCTGTGGCACCGTAGAGCTCAAACGGATGGGCCGATTTCAATGCAGATTTTTTATTTGAATGTTAATTACCGTGCGGATGTTCTTAGCTATGTTTGGTAAATATTGATTTAAGATGTCCGCCTCCACAAAATGGCGGACAATATATTTCTTCACAACCTACCCCAATATGGGTATTAAATGAAAGGGCTTGACTAGTAAAATACTATACACTATAACACATTTCAAATCCAAGATGGCCGCCACCACAAAATGGCGAATTACATTAATTTTTTTCACTACTACCACAATATGGGTATCAAATGAAAGGGCTTGACTAGTAGAATACCATGCACTATGACAAATTTCAAATCCAAAATGACCGCTACCACAAAATGGCGAAATATATTTTTTTCACATCTCCGTCAATATGGATGTCAAATGAAAGGGCTTGACTTGTAGAATGTTAAACAAATAACCAATCCGAGGTAGTCGGGGGTTAGTCAAAATTTTAATTTTGTTCTTGTTAATTATTTATCTGTTCGATAAGAAGTGTTATATCTAAGTTTTTTTTCAATCATGCAACGTTTTATTTTCGTTATGCTCCTTATCTGCCGCCCCCTTTCATGTGCCGCCCGGGGAATATGGGCCCCCCTGCCCCCCCCACGCTACGCCACAGTAGAGTTGTATACCTTGTACTTAAAATTAGCGACCGGTATTCATTAAAGGTCATACAAGTGTACGCGCCGACCTCGACACTACCCGACGAAGAGGTTGAGAGCATGTATGAGGACATCTCCAAAGCCATACATGTCTCGCCAACACATTTCACAGTTGTGATGGGAGACTTCAACGCGAAACTGGGCAAACGTAGCGGTGATGAGTTGAGAGTGGGGAATTTTGGATATGGGCAGCGGAAACCAAAAGGGCAACGTCTAGCAGATTTCTTGGAAAGGGAGAGCCTCTTTATGATGAACTCCTTTTTCAAGAAACAGCCACAAAGAAAGTGGACCTGGATTAGCCCAGACGGTTCCACAAAAAATGAGATCGACTTCATTATGACGACATTATTCATTATTAATGAAAACGGCAAATATTCAGCGACGTCTCTGTGATCAGCAAGGTTAAGACCGGCAGCGATCACCGTATTGTAAGAGGCACGAATCTAAACATTAAGTTCGAAAGATCACGTCTAATGAAGTCCACGCTCCGACCAAATTATGCTCAGATCGAAGATCCCGATAACTTTCAACTCGAACTTCAAAATGGCTTCGAATCCTTAGATGAGTGCGTAACGGCAGACGAAATAAACGACAGGCTAGTGGAAACTGTTCATGCTGTTGGCAGAAAATTTTATAAGAGCCGACGCCAAAATAGAACACAAAAACTCTCCGATCAAACTCTAGATCTCATGGCGGTCAGACGAGATATGCGGTTACAGTCTTCGGTCGACATGACGGTATACAGGCGGCTCAATAGACAGATCTCTACTTGTGTGCGACGCGATATACGCTGCTTCAATACTTCGAGTATTGAAGAAACAATTAAGCTGAACAAAGGCTCGAAAGTGTTCGCAAGAAATCTGTCTCTTGGGCAAAGTCAGCTGACCAAACTGAAGACCGATAGTGGTAACATCGTCACGTCGAAGCCCGAGATTTTGGAGGAGATTGAGAG
This sequence comes from Ectropis grisescens, assembly GCA_017562165.1. Lineage (NCBI taxonomy): Eukaryota > Metazoa > Arthropoda > Insecta > Lepidoptera > Geometridae > Ectropis > Ectropis grisescens. The sequence continues at coordinate 16,529,659 of CM029787.1, read as the reverse complement.
GTTCTATGAACAGTTATACACCTCTACGCAAGCACAACCTGTCGTTAGCATGGCAAAATACCGCAGAGCCAAGCTGACCCGACACTTTACCGAAGATATCCCGAAAGTCAGCCTGTATGAGATTAGGATGGCCCTCAAACAACTTAAAAACAACAAGGCACCTGGCGACGACGGAATTACGACTGAGCTGAGAGCGGGTGGAAAACCGGTACTTAAAGTCCTTCAGAAGTTGTTCGACTCGGTCATACTTGATGGTAATACGCCAGAAGCGTGGAGCAGAAGTGTGGTGGTGCTCTTCTTCAAAAAAGGTGACAACACCTTGTAGAAGAACTACAGACCCATCTCACTTCTGAGCCACGTTTATAAGTTGTTTTCGAGAGTAATCACGAATCGTCTCGCACATAGGTTTGACGACTTCCAGCCACCCGAACAAACCGGTTTCCGAAAAGGCTATAGTACCATAGACCACATCCATGAGCTTCGGCAGATTATACAGAAAACCGAGGAGTATAATCGGCCACTATGTATAGCGTATGTGGACTATGAGAAAGCCTTCGATTCCATCGAGACTTGGGCAGTGCTTCAGTCTCTCCAGTGATGCCGCATTGACTATCGCTATATCGAAGTGTTGAAGTGTATCTACAGTAAAGCCACAATGTCTGTCCGATTACAAGACCAGTGCACAAAACATATCCAGCTGCAGAAAGGCGTGAGACAGGGAGATATTATATCTCCGAAACTGTTCACTGCCGCGCTGGAAGATGTTTTCAACGCTACTGGACTGGAACGGATATGGCATCAATATCAACGGCGAATGCATCACTCACCTTCGGTTTGCCGACGACATAGTCATTGTTGCGGAGTCGCTGGAGGACCTCGGTGCTATGCTCAGGGACCTCAGTAGAGTATCCCAACAGGTAGGTTTGAGGATGAATATGGACATGACGAAAGTCATGTCAAATGTTCATGTCTCACCTGTACCGGTTATTGTTGGGAATACCACACTCGAAGTTGTTGACGAATACGTCTACCTGGGTCAAAAGATCCAATTAGGTAGATCCAACTTCGACAAATAAGTCCAGCGAAGGATCCCACTCGGATGGACAGCGTTCGGGAAACTTCGGCACATCTTTGAGTCCAGAATACTCCAATGCCTAAAGACGAAAGTCTTTAACCAGTGCGTGTTGCCAGTGATGGCTTATGGAACTGAGACGTGGTCCTTAACTGTGGGCCTCATAACGAAGCTCAAAGTCACACAGCGAACTATGGAGAGGGGTATGCTCGGAGTCTCTTTGCGCGACAGAATCCGTAATAAGGATATTCGCAAAAGAACGAAAGTGGCCGACATAGCTCAAAAAGTAAGCAAGCTGAAGTGGCAATGGGCAGGCCACATCGCTCGCAGAACTGAAAATCGATGGGGAAGAAAGGTTCTCGAGTGGCGACCACGAACCGGAAGACGCAGTGTTGGACGGCCTCCTACTAGATGGACAGATGACCTCATAAAGGTCGCTGGAAACCGCTGGTTGCAGGTTGCGCAGGACCGTTCGTTGTGGGAATCTAGGGGGGAGGCCTATGTTCAGCAGTGGACGTCTTGCGGCTGATGATGATGATTCTTGGCCATGGATATTAGTCATTCAGCCGCATGTTATTCTCATGTTGCTGTGCTCACTAAGTATCTTACATTTCAATGTATATTTTCATTTTTAGTTATTAATTGTTAAAATTATTTAGTAGTCTTGAAATGCATAGTATATAGTATAAATGCATAGTAAAGTATTTCTTATTTTAGTTTTCACTTCTGCCGTGCAGTCACAAGCGCACACATTTTTTTAATTTTTTATTGTCGAAACACCAAGCAAACGCTATTTGAATGGAGATGGATATTGTCACTCTACTTAGTATGTGAATATTGTGAGCTAATGAGGCGTATTCCGACGAGATAAAAATATTGGTTACAAAAAGCGACGATAGGAGGCGCTTGTAAATTTTAGATTGCGATGTCAATGTCAAAAGCCACTGAACCACATAGTGTGGGACTACTGGGACTGGACTGACTGAACCTAGCTCGCATATCTGTGTCGAACTAGTTCGCTCCTATCTTTCGTTCGTTCAGTCTTTTTCAGATATTTTAGAGGAAAATATTGCAATTTTTAATTCATACTGCGCTCCAATATTTAACTATTTCATGTTATGTAAAATACTAAAATTTCATGTGAATTGAGAAAAGTTCCGGCTGGTCTCGTCGGGAGAATGACAACTGCCGATTGATATCCTATCGTTTCGAAGATAATAATATGTGCGTAATGCCGCTAACTTAAAACGGTTAAGGAAAACTTCGTGAGGAAACCGACATGTACCTAGAATTCTTCGAGGTCATGACTGTGTCATCAGTGTGGATTGTTACACTGCGCCAACGTGGTGGATTATGGTTATGACTCCCTTTTTGCAAAAGGCCCTGAGTCCCAGCAGTGGGAACAATTAGTGGGCTGCTTATGCGTTTGCTACCTGATCATAGATGTCTACGGTTGTTTTTATTTGCTATTGTTGTTGTGTTGTTGGTTGCTATTCCTTAATAACATCTGTAAAATCGGAAACGCTTTGTGTACATGCATTAAATTCAAGAGAACCATAAATTGTCTGATTTAAACATTTCACCAATCTCAATATATCAATTGGCGTAAAGCTCACATTATTCCACTTCCCAAGGTTAATAATGCTGAATTACCTAGTCAGTTTCGGCCAATCTCCATACTGCCATTTCTTTCAAAGGTAATTGAATCAGTTGTTCACAAGCAAGTAACTGAATTCATGTGTAAAGCTCAGTTACTAAATCCTTACCAGTCTGGTTTCAGATTAGGACATAGCACTACCACTGCCTTATTGAAGGTCACTGAAGACATCCGACAGGCTATGGACAATGGCCAGGTTACTGTCCTTGTACTGATTGATTTTAGCAATGCGTTCAATGTTGTCGACCATGATCTGCTACTAGGTGTTTTACGTCGTATGGGTTTCTCGGATACTGCAGTTTCCTGGTTTGCTTCGTATTTGGGGGGTCGGCAGCAAGCGATTCGAGCCAATCAATCACTATCCGACTGGTGTAAGTTAACTGCGGAGTCCCACAGGGTGGTATTTTGTCACCATTGCTTTTTCGTCGTTCATTGATATGCTCTCCATCTTATTAACTTGTCGATACCATTTCTACGCGGATGATCTCCAGCTGTACGTCCATACCGATATACAGGAACTGGAATCAGCTGTCGCTACCATAAATGCGAACCTTCTTCAGCTGTTATCATGGTCTTCGAGTTTCGGTGTCCCAGTCAATCCGAGTAAATGTCAAGCTATCATAGTGGGGAGCTCACGTCGCCTCAGTAGTGTTAATCTTACCACCGTCACGCCTCTGAAATACAATAGCTGCGTAATTCCTTTTTCCACCACTGTTAAAGATCTGGGAATCTTAATTGATTCAAATCTTACCTGGAGACCTCAGATAACGGAAGTTTCCCGCAAATTCTATGCTTTCTACATTCAGTAATTCGACTTAAAATTTCTTACCCATCAAAACAAAAATCGCATTGGTAAATAGTCTTCTCTTGCCAATTATCGACTACGCCGACATTTCTTACCTTGATTTGACTGTAGAGCTGCTTAATAAGCTAGAACGACTGCTAAACACTTGCATACGCTTCATCTTTGGGCTTAAGAAATATGATCATGTATCAGAGTTCCGTGCTAAACTTAAATGGCTTAAGATTAGGGAGAGACGTCACGCAAGGATCCTCGGCTTGCTGTATTCAATTTTAAATGATCCTAAGACTCCTACATATCTCAAAGAATTCGTGTCTTATTTTTCTGATACTCGGATCAACCCTTCAAGGGGCAGTAGTGTCTTGCGCTTAAATTGCCCTAGCCATAGCACTTCATTTGCTAGTGACTCATTTAGAGTCGCAGCGGTCCGACTCTGGAATGAGCTCCTCTGGGTATTCGTCAAGCTCCGTCCAAAGATACTTTCAAAGGGCATGTATGGGAGCACTATTTGAAGGAACCATCATCTTAGTTAGTTACTCATCTTTAATAAGCTATCTATACCTATGTTCTCTTTTTAGTATGTGTATTTTTATATGTATTATAATTATAGTTATATAAGTATTTATTTTATTTATTACGTATTCTATTTTTTTTTTTTATATAAGTAAGTATATAGTATTTAACAACGTGTTCATAATAATAGTATTTTAAAACTTTTACACATTATTTTGTTTCAAAATTATTTTAGTTTCTACTATTTATATTTGCCTACATAACATTTAAATGTCCTACTCAGCGGGTAGCTGGTAGAAAATGCGCCCTAGCATTAAGCTTTCCGTTTGTACATTATTTTTGTTACTGTGCAATAAATATTAAATAAATAAATAAATATACGGATATTGTCAAAACCTTAGATTTGGATAGAAATGTTAAGTAATGTTAGACGTAACATAAGCGCCATCTATCATTTATTTGTTTTTATCTCTGCTAAATGTCTAGACAATCTATATGTGGTAGAAGTGATACTTTAGAAATGCTTAACTTTCTTTTTACTGTCGCTTTTTCGTTTCATTGATTTGCAAATCACAACGATGCTAAAGAAATGTTCACTACAAAATACGAAGTCTAATAAAATCGTTGAATACGTAACATACAATACGGGTAAGAGCGAACTAAATCAATCAGTTGACCATGCGGCATTACTGAACAATAGTGGATCGCCGAAAAAATAACGGTCACGGAACAAGATAATCGATGAGCTAATTCGCATAGTTCACTAAAACTTAAGGAGTCGTTCTTTATACTCGTCGTTTGGTAACTAATGTCCCAACACTATTATTTTTTTATTTATTCTGGGCCATAGATTTCAATTTTCAATTTCAATTTATTTCTTCGAACCATTATTTTACAATAAAAACTTGGTAACGTCAATGACAAAAAAAATAGATAAGAAAACAGTTTGAATACAAAACTAATCAATAATATCAACATTTAAAGTAAGCGGCTGTAAAGAGGCCTTGTCCAGATTTTGCAGCTGTAAAAGGGCTTTGTCAGAGATGGTACAATAAAAATAAAAGTGTTTGGATATAATCGGAATGGGAAATTTAAAATGTCATGAGAAATAGCCAGCTAAGCCAGCGCCACCACATCGGGCAGTCGTAAAAGTCTCGGTTTAGAAATTAATTTGTAATTATAATATTTCTTGCGATATCATCTTCTTCCATACATTCTTATCGTTAATGAAGTCATCAACATTGTAAAACGCTTTATGCATTAAATAGGTCTTTACAACATTTTTGAACTTTTTTTCATTGAGACCTGTCAACTGCTCCGGTATAATATTATAGAAGCGAACACAGTTTCCTATAAAAGAATTATGTGTTTTTGAAGTCTACACTTAGGAATTTCTAGTAAGTTTTTGTAATGTGCTTTAGGGTTTTTTTCAGAGATTCTACTAAAGCTTTCTTGTTTTTTTCTGACATACATAATGCATTCATAAATATATAGGCACGGAGCTGTTAAAATGTTTATGTCCTTAAAAATCTTTCTCAGAGATTTTCTCGCTGGTAGTCTATATAAAGCGCGGATTGCTCGTTTTTGTACTATAAAAACAGAATCTCTATCTGCTGCTGACCCCCATAACAGGATTCCATAGGCCATAACGCTATGATAATAGCCAAAATAAACCAATCTAGCGGTGGCAACATCTGATATTTTTCTAATCTGTCGAACCGCATGTGCAGCTGAGCTCAGTTTGTTAGCTAATACTTCAATATGCGGAGTCCATTGGAGTTTCGCATCCAAAGTAAAACCCAAAAAACCCGTAGAATGTACTGGTTCTATAGCTTTATCAAGTAACTTTATGTTGAGATTAGGGCTGAGTACATTTGATAACGTAAATTTAATGCATTTTGTTTTATTCGGATTTAGTGCCAAATTATTTGCCTCAAACCATCTCCAAGCAATATCTAATATTCTATTTATTTCACTGAAATCGTTTATACCTCGTTTAACTCTAAATAGCAGTGATGTATCATCAGCAAACATAACTATTTCTATGTTTGCTTGTTTTTCTAACATGAAGGGCAGGTCATTTACATACACTAAGAACAAAAAGGGTCCAAGGATGGAACCTTGCGGTACACCCATTGTCAAAGGAGATCCCTTAGATTTAATCCCGTCAATTTCAACAATTTGCATTCGATCTTTAAGGTATGACGCAACAAGGTCCAATGCGGATTTAGACATACCATAGAATTCTAGTTTCTTTAACAGTGTGCTGTGATACATTGGATACTAGTCCTTCAGCCGTGGATAAATATTTTCGTATCAGTGCTGCCATTGATATGTTTTAATCTTCCTTTATTTATTGAAAATCGAATGTGATCAGTAACGAGTTTATATTCCATTGTCAATTTAATTGACTATTTTTAGTCCCAATATTTTAACACTAAAAAATTAAAAAATAGATTTTAGAATAAAAAATTTTCTTCGAGTATTTAGGGTTTATAGAAGGTAAATAAACCAAACACATCAGCTGAGCTGAGAAGAAAATTAAAATTTATCTAAAATAAGTGATGTGTTTGGGAAACCTCCAATATTTTTAGTTATCGCAAATAATTAGATTTACACTTTTTTCCATGAACATTGGGAGGGAGGGCTTCATAGTAATTACACTTTTGAGAGTCTATGGCACAGACAAATCTTTTTGAAATTCCACTACTGCCATCTAGTGCGTATTTTGGAACTATTTTTGTCTCGTCGGAAAACGGCTCATTCAAAGCCTACTAAAAATCTGTGTGTGATGCGCCAAAAGAAGTTTTAACTTGAAAAAAAATCTAAACTAGGGTGCATCGCTAGTGTTAAAGAATAATAAATAGTCATAGCAGTAATATAAGTAATCGTGTTATTAATTTCAGTAAAAAGTGCTGTACAAACTGTACTTTGTACCTACAATATTTATTCCCAACTTTTCGAAAGTGACTCTCAGCGTAAGACGCCAAATTTTTTACAAAAATACGGATCACTGTGCGCCACGCAATGACTGATATCAATCTGTCAACGTCATACCGGCTTTGTCGTACATGGTACATAGTTTTAGATGTCAGGTTCGGGGAAATCTCCTCAAAAATTGGGGTACAAAATAGTTATGGGGAAATTTGAAAAGAACATTTTTGGGGGGATTTCCATAGGGAAAAATATTGGTTTGATAATTTTATTAACGGGTTTAGAAGTTTCATTTGTGATATACGATGAATACGGCACATAGCACAGTTTACTTCATACAACGTATTAACTGCTGTTCCTTCGTGCAGTTGCCGATACACTAAAAGAGTAATGGAAACTATTAACCCCCTCACGCGTTTTACGCGAAGTCGCGGAATGACGCATACGTACCAGCTAGATCATTATTACATATTTATTTTATAGATTCACATTAATATACCTATATTTATATATCACAAGAAAGCCCTTGCAATGTTGTTTACTATTGCACTATCTTCTAGATACTTACCATATTAATTAATCCTGTAATAAAATGCAAAGTTTACATTTCACGTCCATTGTAAAAAAGTTTCGGATTTCACAGCACTTCAATGTTATTATGTTTTTTTACGAATAAAAGAACACAATACATAAATAATATTAACTTTAGAAAATTCACCATAGTTTTTTTAGTAGATTACAGTAAAATACAAACCGTTTTCACATTATCTGGTTTTAAGAAAGAACGTTCTTCGTCATGGCGCAAAATGGCGTCGGACAATCGAAAAATGGCACGGTGGGATCCATTTTTTTTTTTCTAGGCCAAATAAATCTTTAATTCTATTGTGTTAGCGGTAAATTTCGCGTAATTGAAATTTCGAACAGGCTAGTATCAAAATTATAACGTGTTAAGTCGTTTACATGTCACAATCCGTCTTCCGATAGAGAGTTTCGCTAAATCTGGTTTGGATTTTGACGTGACAACGTCTAATAAATCAATGAACGCCGGCTGCATGTACGAATAAAGTGTCCCGTTAAGCTGATTGTACGCTTGCGCCGCATCTATCAATGTTTTATTATGACATTGTCACTTTAAATTATCGTCCGTAAGCCAACCAACTTTATAGACAAACATTTTTTTTTGTTGTGAAAACTTCTTTTGGCGCACCACGCACAGATTTATCGTGGACTGTGAATTGAGCACAAACGTCACGCTCGTGAATGAAATAAATCTTCAAGTAAACTCAGAACCATGGCTATCCACAAGGATAAGGTCTTGAATCGAACCGCCTAAATTTAGGGGGGAAGTGGGTGGAAGGGGGAGGAAGAGAGAGGGGAATCTCTCCCTACCATTTTTCTCCTCTGAAACCGCATAGTTATTTTGTAAATTATATATCAAAGATCATTTTCGCTACTCTACTAAAACACTTTTACACCTAAAGTTAGGGAGGGGGGGAAGGGGAGTGTAGGGAGTGAAGCTACTCAGCTAGCTTAGGACCTCCCTTGAGCGTCTGATCCCCGCATTTTGTATAAACACTCTAGGGGAAGGGGTCACAAGACTAGGTAGAGTCGGAGTGCTATGTGACTCTGTGTCGGTTTTGTGACCTATTTCGACCTAACCAGTCTGAGTTGGTCTCTGGGTATGGGTAATTTATTAATTATCGAAGGGAAGAAAATGATGTGAGTACTGTGTATTTCGTTCACAAAATTACTTATTTTACTTTATATACTTTATTATTATAATTTATTTGTAGTGGTAGGACGCTTGGCAGAGTCCGCCTGGGGAACCCTTTGCCAGTTATTCTACCGCCAAGCAGTAATGTGTAAACATTACTGTGTTCCGGTTTGAAGGGCAATGTTTCCAGAAAAATTACAGGACTTAGAGATATAAGATCTTAGATCTCTGGGTGACGAGCGCAGTGCAGTGCTAGGTAATGATTTGGACTCTTAATGTTCCGATAGCTGCGTGTCACTGTGCTGTTATGTGTCAGGCATGTTGCTTATCATCAGGCACATGTCCTGATCGTCTCGACACTCTTTATTTAATAAAAAAAAACGTATATAAATATCGTATTAATCATTTCTAAAAACCGATATTTTTTGTTTAGAGACATCTCGCCTCTACAAATACTCTACCATAACATCTCGAAAACGTTTCGTTTCACAAACTAAGACATCAAAGACGTTCAAACTTATGCTAGATTTCCTGATATTGCGTTCCATTTCACGCATCCGCATGTTTTTCGTGCGAATTCACAGAAACATTAAATATTAATTTAGAATATTTCCGCGTAACTCGGGCAGCTAAAATTGAATTGGGAGGGTCAAGACAAATCCCTTTGACCATTCCACAGTAGCAGAATCCTCAATTTCAGGTGGCTCGATTCAAGACCCAACCTCTAGAGGTCCATGGTTAGAAGACATATTTGGACGACAACGCGTTGAAGATTTATTTCAGACTAGCAGCACCCTCCGGTTTCATCCGCATATATTCCAAAGTGTGCTATCACTGCTATCAAATTCAGGGTTTTAAGGCTTAAAACTAACTAACGCGGACGCCTAAGTGGCGAACTAAACAAAACTCGGTCCGCTGGCGAGTTTTGTATAAAAAAAATGTTTGGGGGAATTTCGAGAAGATTTTAGGTAAACTGAGATGGTCCTCTGGTATCACTGATATGAGTGACCAAGCTGACAAGGTGACAAGCTATGTCAATTTCACAATAATATGTCATGGCTGCTGAAGTGAGGCATGTCAGCTGTTGTGTTGTGTTGGTTTGATTTGGTAAAAGATAAACTCATTTCATTATTACGTTGATCATTAGTAATAATATCACCAAAACGTGGTAAAATACATATTGAATGACTTTCCACAAAGTGAAACCCTGAAAATGGTAATATATCGTTACTACCATGCCAGTACCTAACCACAAAATATGAAAGTAACATAAACACATTTTGTTTGTTTCAGAGCGCCATATTCAATTTCCAAAGCTTATTATCTGTAATTCTCCTTTTAATATGCACCTGTGCGTATTTGCGGTCATTCTTCCCCAGTATAATGGATCGTAACAAAACTGGGTACGTACCTATTGGTTTTCGACTATTATTAGTGTTCTCCGGTTTAACCTACTATCCCTCGGCAATGAAAAACCTCACGATAAAATCGACGTATCTACTATTGAGAACAAGAATATAAGTTATCGAAATCAATGAGATACCTATAGGACCAAATTTTGTCTTCCTAAAATTATCAAGTTAAACTTCCTGTCCTTCCTGTTCTTTTGTCATCACTGTAATAAAATAGTTACAGAATAAACCAGCCGTAGCACTTGTTGATGTGGCAAACAATAATCTAATGGTTTTATCTAATACATACCTATACCATAGCACAATTCATACAGGCCATCTCGGAACACCTGTACAATACACAAAACAACAATGCTTAGTAACTAAAAACCCATAAAGCACATAATATAAATTACAAAAGAAAATATAAATTACTAAAATTAATTAAGTTATCTAACCATTTTAATTGGTGGTCTTACCACTCAAGAGTGATAAATAAGGCAAGAGGAGGAGAAGCATACCAAAACGGCCCTGAAGTTACAGACAAATTATTATATATTAGCAATTAAAAAGGGAAATAAAAATACTCTAAAGAGTAATAATAATCTTTTTCTTTGAAAAAACATAAACCGACTTCAATTTGAAATAAAAAGTCAGGCATTTCACCATATTCAAAAGTAAGCAATCACTATGTCATCAAGGTAAATTTTACCTGTTTTTTGTTTATATTGCCAAAACTGCTACACCAATTTTGATAACTATATGGGAACACCTCTGAACTTATGATCTACCAAACAAAAAAAGAACCATCAAAATCAATTCATAATTTTATTGGCAGCGCTACCGCGTAACTTACAAACAAAAAAAAAACGAACAACCAAATTGATAACCTCCTCCTTTTTTGAAGTTTGTTGTTTATTAAAATACACTTCAATAAGCAAAATATTTTCAAAAATTATATGGGAACGAAAAAATTTTGGTATTTTTTTCTATTGCATATCTATTTATCGAGGAAGACTAACGCAAACCGCCGCGAACGCTACGTCCCGCAATTTTTTTAATCTATATCTTAACATCTGTTCTAAGTCAAGAGGCCTAATACTGTATTTAATTCATTTTCCACACCTTTAACAATGGATGCTCCAACAGCTGTTCCATGCCCATTCATTGTTTCTTATGTAATATTGGTCTATGATATCATCCCTTTATTTCAGACAATACCCATAATCATTTCATTTCATTAATTTCATAGTTGAATGCTAGAAAAGCAAAATTACACATACCCAAAATATCTTGAATGTGGTCCTAGGCCGTTATTTTTAATCCATAAGTATAAATATTGAATGCACTTACCATCAGATGAGTTAATGGTTCAATATACAGCGTGGCGCTTTGGTGCCGACATTAAATGAAACCACCTATAAAATATCATATTTTGACCTATTCTGTCAAATTAAATTTCAATTATCGTTATTATTTACTGAGTTATTCGCAATTTTCCAAAATACCATAATAGAGCAGGCTGTATCTAAAATTTCCTGCGCAAAGGTCATTACACCGCAGCCCACAGTCCATCCGATTTATCAATTAAAAATCAGGCGAAAAGCAAATACTAAAGAAACGAGATAGGTGATGTCCTGCAACACACGTGCAAACGTACGCACGTTGTGAATGAAATGCAGACGAAAGAGAAATAATGCACACGCCTATTAACTAATGTTAAATGTAGTCTTTCTCTTTCTCTAATTTTTCACTAGTTTTGTGCTAGCCGCCGGGATGCGAAGTTGACCGTGTTGTCCCTGACATATTTCTCTAAATGGCGCGCTAAAACTTTTACTGTAAATCCTTAACTAGGGAATTTTGTAATCTAATTATTCGGGAAAAAGACGCTTACATGTTATTTTTGTTCGTACTTTTAGTTTAATTTATTTTTAGAGTCAGTGTCAATAAGTTGCTTTTCGTTTTGTTTTTGTGTGACTCTGATTGTGTTGTGAATAGTTATTTAATAGTGACGCCGAACGTACAGTGTTTTCTGAGTGTACCTATGCACATGTGATTTTAGTCTGATAAGTCCTACAATAGGATTTTGAAAATCAACCCAGAACATGTTTTCGACCGTTTAAAGCTTGTAAGTATACTAGCGACAATAATTCGATTTTAAACAAAATTACCTTTTCTCTCAAAGGGTTTTATTGGTTAGATTGTTTACGAAATTTAAATCGTATTGTTCGAGAAGTTGTTTTTATTTTATTTCTCAAGAAAGTTGTAGGTACCAACCAATTCAGCACCTTTCACGCTAAATGCTCTTTGTTATTACCAAGTGCTGGTCTAGTCCCGCGTTCAAATCCTACGCGCACCACTGTCTTATCGAAGTCATGTGCGTAATGCTGCTAACTTAAAAACGGTGAAGAAAAACATCGTGAACAAAAAACCGACATGTACCTACCTAGAATCTTTCGAGGTCATGTTTATGTTAACCACCAACCCGCACTTGGCCAACGTGGTGGATTATGGCCTTAAGTTTTTCCGTGCGAGAGAAATCCCCGAGTCCCAGCAGTGGGAACATTTGGTGGGCTTCAAAAGCAATCATTTTGTAATGTTTCGCCAAAGTTACAATAGATACCTACCAACGCATTTACCTATTTACTTTATGTTATTTTATTAGCTTTATTATTTGGTAGGTATTCGATTTATTAGTGATGAACAGGCATAAAGTTGACGGGGAATCCCGTCCCGTTCCAAATTATCGCGCATTTGTGGTACCTACCTCTCTCGACCGGGGCGGCGTTGCCGCGCCGTGCGCATGCGCGCCGCGCGCCGCTTGCAGATAGGTACTTTCGTGCGACGTTGCCAGCTTGTTTTACGAAAAGCGAACGTAAATCACGCACACATCTGACGTTGAATGAATCTAGTGCACAGGATGATTTTCATTCTATCGCATGATACAATTATTTAGTTTGTTAGAGAATATTTTATTTTCAAATATGCGAATATTATTTTTTCACACCTTTTGTATGATTACTGGTCAGTAACCCTACCCGTGTGTTCATTTAATGTCGGCACCATAGCGCCACGCTGTATACTTATAGTCATATATGTTACGGAAAAAAGTAAACCTATTTATACTACAAAGTATACCTACAAAGGGGCCCCTTAAACCTACGCCCGAGTCACAAGTCTCGGGATCTACTCGGGTTTTCTCTCTCTGCCACATGATGGACCCGGCACCTGCACGGTGAACCCATGGAATGCTAAGAAGATTGTCTCATTATCATCATCAGCCTGTATTCATCCACTGCTGGACATAATGTCACTCAGTCCGATCCTTGGTCTTACGTTTCCAACACCAGCTGTCTTTTGAATATTGTCATTCCACCCAGTCTCAGGGCGTCCTACGCTGTGTTTACCGAGTCGTGGTCTCCACCCCAAAACGCGTCTACCCCAATGGGTATCAGGGCTGCAACAGATGTGACTGGCCCAACTATAAGCATGATTAAACAATAAATAAAGATAGCCTTTATTTCTAGGGTATTGAATACATTTTTACAATATATATATTTATTTTATTCTAACTCTATAATTTACACCCCAGTTTGTCTTTCGACATAGGCCTCCTCCAAGTTTTTCATTCCTCTCTGTTACCCGCCGTCCTTCCTCATCCATGTGTTTCCTGCTGTCATCCTCCCATCTGCGTATTTGTCTCCCTTTTCCTCTTTTCTCCTCGAGGATACCAGTGAGTTACCTTTTGAGACCACTTTTGTATGCCTCTTCCATATGGCCTGTTCATATCCATTTTAGTTTTCTAATGGTCTTTGCTATGGGAACTACCTTCGTTCTTTCTCTTATGACTTCTAGTCTTATTCTGTCCCTTAATTTAATTTGTAGCACACTTCTCTGCATAGAGTTTTGACACACTTTTAGCTTCTGCATATTTTTGTTTGTAAAAGCCCATGTTTGGCTACTGTAAGAGAGGTATGGTGTTCGCATGTTAACACACATGTTAAACAGTAAATAGTTATTCCCAATTAATTTTATTGTCAAAGATGTGTTTAAAATAATGTATTATTAGTTTTGTGCTATCTGCTTTTTCCACATATCACTATCGCAGGTTGTCCACAGAGATACAAATTGTGGATTTGATTCCCTCATGAGACAAATTTGTGTGCTGAATCATCTATTTTTAGGCATTTCTATGTATCATGAGACCTCGAAATTCCATACTACTGCTGTTAAGCTTTGCATGGTTTATAGCTAGGTATCACCAATCTTACTCTTATTGTTATTTCAGGCTACTGGGAACTTTCTGGAAATGTGCAAGAATCGGAGAAAGAAAATCACCCTATGTTGCAGTTTGCTGTGTGTTAATGGCTTTCTCAATATTATTCCTCACATGATATTAATTAAAATGTAACTTTTTATATTTAACTTGCATTTAAGACAAAAATCTGTAATATTTACCATACCTGAATTTAAATAAATATTTATGAAAAGTTTGCGTGAATTTTGATGTTGAATAAAAAAAAAGGAATACAGGTTTTTATTTCAAAAACAATGTTTTTACGTTCTTGGATGTGAATTATTCAGAGGCAGTGCCTTTCAAATTTCTTGGTAGAAAGATAGATCACAAAGGACGTACACCATCATTAGAGGTGGTTGTTGAAAATTTCATGAACAACCTCAATAAGGTAGACCAGCAGCCTATCAGCAACATCAAAAAAGCATGGATATATGACAACTACCTCACATCACGTCTCACTTGGCCTTTCCTAGTATATGACATCGGTAAAACTCTCCTGGCAAAGCTAGATGCCAATGTCATAAAGATATTGAAGTCATGGTTCGGATTGGCACATCCGGCTGATCCCTCTACTCTTTTTAGGGATCACAATAGTTTTGGGCTGAAACTAAAGAAACCGTGTGAACTTTACAAACACCTAAGAGTTACAAAAACGCATGTTTTGGGAAAGTCGCAAGACGAATTAATTACATCTCTCCCAGAAGACAAAACTGCTTCAGACCTGGAATCTAGACTTCACTTCCATAAACAATTCATGGCAGGTGCACAAGTAAATACTGCTGGGTTGGGTGCGAGAAAGAAAAGAGGGAAAACCGAGACATGATTTATCTATTCTATGACATGGTAAAAACCTTTCTACAAGAAGACGAAAATGACGGTTACAAAGTGCACGCTATGAATTTAGAAATGCAAAGTGAGTGGTTAACCATAGGTGAGTTCTGTATCCCATTAGCTCTAAAGTGGCGCACCTT
Organism: Ectropis grisescens; assembly: GCA_017562165.1. Taxonomy (NCBI): domain Eukaryota; kingdom Metazoa; phylum Arthropoda; class Insecta; order Lepidoptera; family Geometridae; genus Ectropis; species Ectropis grisescens. The sequence continues at coordinate 16,514,308 of CM029787.1, read as the reverse complement.
GATCTATGACTGGTCTCCTGCCTTATTAAATTTTATCTAAATGCATTCCAAATGACCCTCCCTGACCAGAGTAACTTGGTAAGGTGGGGAAAAGCCTCTGAAAAATGTTGCTATAGGTACTTGTGGAGAGGCGATATGTACAGCAAGGCACATATTGGTGGGATGCAAGGTGCGCCTTAATGGGGGTCATTACTCACGGCTCCATGACAGAGTACTTGAAATCATACGTGAAGCCATGAGCTTTTCAGTAGCTAGAGCCCAAAAAGGATTGACGACAAACAAAAGACAAATTAACTTTGTAAAAGAAGGCTCAACTTCAAACTCCAGGCACAAGCCTCAATCCTGGGTACAGCACCTGATTGGACTATTTTAATGGACACGTATGAAAGGCACTACAGGATCCCAGAGGATGTGGGCGTTTCGTCATCAGACCGGACATTTTCCTTTTTTCTAGAGCTACGAAATGCATAGTCCTTGTAGAACTTACCGTACCGTGGGAAACTAATATACCTAAAGACCACGCGATGAAACAAAATAAGTATTACGACCTCCTAAACGAATTAACAAAAAACGGCTATGTAGTTAGTTTATACGCTGTAGAAATGGGAGCGAGAGGTATACAAGAAAAACTCACTATAACCTGCTGAAAGACCTTGGCTTATCCAGAAGTGCAGTAAGTTCTATACTAGAACGAGTATCTAAAGCTGCATTAATAGGCTCATCAGATTTGGCTGGGCAGGGAGAGAAAAACGAGTAGTGAAAGTGAGTGTTGATGTACGTCAGAAAGGGGCCCCTTAAACCTACGCCCGAGTCACAAGTCTCGGGATCTACTCGGGTTTTCTCTCTCTGCTACACGATGGACCCAGCACCCGCACGCTGAATCCTAGGAATGCTAAGAAAATCGTCTCATAAATAACAATATAGTAAAGCGATAAGTTATAACTGATCATGTTTTGTACGAAAGGTTTATGCCATTATTTTATTTAGTACCTAAATGTTTCCACATAGATTTTATCTTACTATAGGACCAAAACAGATAGAATGAATTTCATTATTTAAAATTAGAGAAATAATGAGACTGTCTTTCATAAAATCAAAAAGCTCTTATTGTAAAAAAAAATAAAGGATATCATTTCATCAATGTTTTACAAACCCACATTAATCCCTTTACAAGTTATTTAATTGCATCAGAAGTTTCAATTTTAAACTAATTTGTTTGGTTTCTTCAGACAAAGAAAATATAAATAAGGCATATTAGGTAAATAAAAGCAATAGTTATGTATACAAATTGTATATTTAAGAGTTCTAGCATCAGTGGTGTAATATGCGAGTAATAACAAGTGCACTCACATACAAACTGTGCTTTACATTACAATTGTGGTCTCTTACACATACTAATATTGCATTGAAATTGTTCACCTGTAGATAACAAAAACACAAAATAAAAGCATAAGAATATAGTATTGATGCAATTCCAGAGTATATTGTGCTTCAAGACAAAAATTAAATACCTACTATTCTATTTACATGTATGATTATAATCTCATGAATTTCAGTAAAAAACTCTTCATCAAAAGGGCCAAATATTTATGATTTTACTCACGTTTTTCATTACAATTTTGGTGAAAAATCTAGTGCGTAATATACATAACTAACATGTCTAATTGGAGCTTAATTCAGTCTAGATTTTTCTTCTAATACAAGCTAATCCACACTTACATACTGCGACGAGAAGACGGCTAGGTCTACAAATCTAAGTGTTCATTTAATATTTACTTTCAATGCACTTTGATGGTCTTTCAAGCCAACTTCAGATTTTACTTGTCTATCAAAAGTTTGTTTCAAAGTTTTAATCTTGGGTACGGAAAGAATGGTCTAGTAATATTGCAATCTTATTTAAGATATTGTGTTCTTTTATAAAATATTATTAAAAAGTTGAAGAAGCAAGGACACAAATGTTGTCCTAAGTAATACTAATTTACTGGTACAGTATAAAACAAGATGATATAATTGCAGATTTACAAAGAGAATAACCAAGTTCTTGTGAGACTTCAATAATCTTGAGATTATAAAGAACTACAAAGTTTAATTAACATTATAAATGTACTCCTTAAAACGTAAAAATAAATATAAAATGTACACTCCTGAAACAACAATGAAACTAGCTCAAGCTCATGAATTACTTCAGAACTGCTGATACTTATGCGTGTAGAGAAGATTCACACAAATTTAATAATGAGCACAGGTTCTATACTGTCTCACAGTCACTGACTTTACAAGAACAAAGATAAGTTCACGGTAAGGTTCTAATCTGCTTCTCTGATGCCTTCAGATTTGTCCATAGAAGAGTGTCAAGGGATGTCCAGGCAGGTTTAAACAGCATATGCATAAAACTGACATTTATACAGAAAAACTAAATAACTTTCTATTATCCAACAATAACCAGGGAACAAATGCATATTTTAACTAAAAGTCTGTGATTTTTTAAATCCGTGTATAGTATCAGTAACCCTAATTAACACTGACATTATTTATTTATTCATTCAATGAGCACACAAAACAATGTAATAAAAAAATATTATAACATAAGAGTATACTGTACAGAACTGTATTACATTCCAAACTATGTGGGCCTGGAAACGATTTACAATAACAGCATATTGTGATGTATGAAGCAAGTGCAGTAAGTACAGAACATATGGCACTAGAAATATTATTGAGCAAGACGGGAAGTATTTGCGACGTACTATTTGGCCGATTATCATGGCACTATTCTGAAGGCACATTTTATAATTAATGAGAATAAGAAATAATCAAAATCAGCTCACCTAAAAAAAGTTGGGGTGATACATAAGAAAATTGCTAACCTCCTACTTTTTTGAGATGGTTAAAAATCTTATTCAAATATTGTTGTCTATGCATAATCGACAACAAACAATTTAAAGTAATCCTTCAGAATAAAGCCTATTGGGGCAACTAATAGCATAAAACTTTTTTCAAATTATAGCCAAAAAACATCACATAAATGGTCAAACATTTACATGTTTTTATAACAAATTTTCAATTATTAATACAAAAACCAACCTGCCTAGTCATATATTCTGTATGTTATACCCATGTATAACAGAGAAATGCAAATAGAATGAACAGAAGTCATTTTATATCACAGAGTATTAATTAGAGGTGCACTGCATAATTTTAAGTGCATCTTCATATGAAAGTTTCATTCCTAAACACCTTCCTACTCACACCTATCACATTCATAACTCTACTAGATCATTTTTGGTGTCTTGAAAAAGATGTTACTTCCATAAATATATAATTGCACAGCGAAACATGGCAACACTGGAAATTCCTGTATCATGAACTCATTTGAAGCTCAATTGAGTCCCTAATGGTATGAGAGCGTAATTTAACGAAATTATTCAAATGAATTGTGAATATAAACTAAACCATAAAGTTATTTAGCTATAGACTGATATTTGAGCGGTGCTACGCGACTGGTTATGATCCTAGTATGTTGGGAAAGATGTTTACTCTAAATCTTAACGTAAGAGTAAAAAATAAGGTTTCTTCAGCTTAATATTAATCCCTGCTATACCAAACACCAAACCATAATAAAAATACCTTGATAGAACGAAGAATATTTAGTAACATTATTCCCTCAGTTTATGTACTTAGCATATCTAGATAGATAGGAAGCCCAAATAAGGAAGTTGCGCGTTTGTATAAAAGATAAAATGTTTAGTAATTTTAAATGTTGCCATGTTATTGTGACTTTTATAAGTTACATTACATTCTAAATCGAGACTAATACTCGAGAACTAACATATTTGAAGTGTATAAAAGGAGAAATTCAGTATAAATCTTACCAATAAACATTCTCATATAAGGTCTAAATGTTACGATTTTAAAGCATTTTAGTGAGAGGTATTTCTATCAATTTTGATTTTTTTTATTTACCTTAATTTTTATCGCTTCGAAAGAGATGCAATTTTAGTAATACTTTCAGTCGTTTTCCAATACTTTTTCCAAATTCGCAAAATTATTGTAGAAATTACCTCTAGTATAAATAAAAAAGGTACATACAAAATTGTGACCAACTCTAAAGGCACACTTATATCTAGTTTTAAAAATCAAAACCAGGCCGAGCTGAATTCCTTAAAACAATATTATATCAGCCTGCGCTCTTATTTTATTTGCAAAAGACAAAGCGAGGGAGAAAGAGAAGTAAACTAGATATAGTAATTATTTAAAAAAAAATTGTTTGGCGGTGTCGACGGCAAATAAAACCTTTGTGATGATTTTGTTAATTTCAGTAAATTTAAATAAAACTTTTGCATTTATAATTCATAAATTCTAAATAAATGTAAAAAACATAAATATTCGTGTCGTTACAAACTAGAGAGCTTTTTAAATAAAATTATTTAGGCATATTAAAATTAGTTGTACAATTACTAATAATTCGAATACAATGTTTATACATACAAATAAATACGCACTTGCAATATTTTGGCACGAAAAAGCTTGAATAAATGTTAAGACACTTATGCGCACGTTAATATCTATTTCAAGCTTAATTGTATAAGGTTAGGGTCCAAAATTCAACGGTCCAACTTCAAGGAAGCGTAATATTGACGTCAATGCGCATTGAAGACGTTTATGAAGGTGTCGTATTTCGTAACATTTTAATTTAGTGCGTACATTATTATTATCTATAGACTAAATCAAACAATGACTACATGGTACGACTATGGGGAGTTCTTACTTCTAGACGTTCATATTTCCGAATCCCACGACCGTTTGCGTAAACAACGATGAAATTAGAACTTATACGCAATAAAAAAAAATGTTGTAGAAGGCGCATTCTTAATAAATAAAAACTAACACTCGTTTCAAGTAAAGAGGGATATCTGCAAAGAAATTATGAAAGAAAATGAAATATCAATCAATAAATCAGCATTTAGAGATTTGATATCGTATCACTACGTATGGGAGTTGAATTTACTATAAAATCGAAGTTTTCAGAACGTTTCTTGCGTTCAAGAATTTAATCGCAATGTTCTAAACGCACCGATTAAAGTACATATTTTAAATGCAAAATAATATCGACTGTAAAGACATAACAATGAAGTTGAATATCGGTCGTGCGAACATATATAGTTGTCATATTCACTGTGTTATCGACGCTGCTATTACTGTCGCGTTTACTGAACTGCTTTTTACCCTGGAAAAACACAAGAAATATCAAATTAAAGCCATATAAGCCCAAAGTAGAGGGAGAGGCAGCTAAACTGTTTGTTTTCTAATAAAACGACTAGCAATTTCTTCAGACTTGTCGTTAACACTGCGAAACGTCGCGTCGGGAAGTAATAGGAGGCAAATAAACAGGCTCCCGAGATAAAATGGACAGTCATAAATAAATATTGATGGAAAATTCACACAAAACACCATCTGAACCCAAACTAAGTCACGTAGTGGTAGAACCCAAACTGTAGTGGTAGGACTCTTAGCAGAGTCCGTCTGGGGAAGTACCACACCTTTGCCAGTTATTCCGCCAAGCAGTAATGTGCAAACATTACTGTGTTCCGGTTTGAAGGGCAATGTTACCAGAGAAATTACAGGGCTTAGAGATATAATACCTTAGATCTCTGGGTGACGAGCGCAGTGCAGTGCTAGGTAATTATTTGGACTCTTCATGTTCCAATAGCTGCGTGTCACTGTGCTGTTATGTGGCTGGCATTTTGCTTAAAATCAGGCACATGTCCAGCTCGTCTCGTCACTCTAAATTATAAAAAAAAAAACATAGGGACTGCCGATAGAAGTGAAAACTTATATATAACTCAGAATTTGACAGCTTAATTTGGAAAATATGCGGGTGTAACCGGAGAACGCTGCTATAGTGTATTCACAGAAACGAGTTAATAGGAAAGATCCGAGCTGGCGTGTGATTGGAAGAGCAAGGACGCTACGCCCGCGTCCACATTGCAGGTTTTTTTACTTTGTTCGTGCGCCTCGTACCGTTCAAACGTGTTTTGTGTGTATTATCAAGTCATGGACATGGTAGACCCAAAAATGAATGCCATGGACAGAAATGTAGAAGCTATAATTGAGACATTCAAAATAAATGTGGGAAGCGAAGTGATACGTTGGAATAAATAAGTATTTTTCAATATCATAAATTTCTAAGTTATTTTAGTTTAGATTTATTATAACGTATTAGTAAATAAATAAAAAAAATACATACCTGTGTCCCGCGACAGTGCCCTATCTGATCATCTCGAGGTACTTGTGCTTGTGTTTGGTGAGCATCTCGGTGACGGTGACCAGCTTCCTGATGCCGGGCTGCGACTTGGACAGCGTCTGGAGTTCGCTCAGGTGCGACACGCAGATGTGGTGGAGCGTCGCTAGCTCTTTAGCTGCCGGGAACGTGAATAGAATCACTACATAGCATAAAACAAAGTCACTCCCCGCATCTGTCCGTCCCTATAATTTGCTTAGATCTTTAAAACCACCAAACATATTCATTATATAGATAGAGTGATTCAAGAGGAAGATTTATATATATAATACATGCATAAAATAGCAGAGAAACACGGATAATTTTTAAGGTTTCTAATGTAATGTCATAAACAAACACATTTTTTTGCTTACACTACAAACACTGGCTGAACCTTATGAGCTAGATCAAAATAATGTACAGCAATATTGTAACCCTTCAAAAGGTCTACAAAAAAGTATGCAATAGCATATGTGCATATCTTAGAATAACCATTTTTATTAGGACTCATATTTAGTATTTGCATTACCCATACAACAGTACCCGTGCGAAGCCGGGGCGGGTCACTAGTAAAATATAATTTATGGTCAACGTAAAATTCTTATACTAGAATACTAACAGTGCCACTTCTTGCGAGAGAAGGCCCGAGTCCCAGCAGTGGAAAGATTTAGTGGGCTGTTGATGATGATGAATAGAATAACTGGCAAAGGTTTCGTATTAGCAACAATAAATAAGGATTCTGCAAGGAGTCCTACCACTACAAGAATTCAAAATTATCTGGTTAATTGAAGTTTTTTAGAGAGACACTGTAGCTCTCAAACGGATGTACCGACTTCAATGTGGTTGTTTTCATTTGAAAGCCAGTTTCCTTGCAGTGGTGCTTAGCTATGTTTGGTTAATATCGAATCGAAATCGAATGGGGTGGGGGTTTAAATCAAATTTTTAGAATTTTGTTCCACCGAGTTAGTTCCTCACCGATATCGAAGTTGTTGTTGGGCGCGGGCGGCGCGTTCCCCGGGTCCGGCACGTTGCTGAGCTGGTCCAGGAACACCACCATGCGCTCCTTGTTCTTCAGGATGAACGGGTTCACCACCTCCATGTATGGCTCCTGGAATTCAATACAAATACCCATATTTATATCTTACTTATACTTATAGGCCACATCGTTCGGAGAACTGACAACCGACGGGGAAGAAAGGATCTCGAGTGGCGACCACGAACCGGAAGACGCAGTGTTGGACGGCCTCCCACTAAATAGACAGATAACCTCACAAAGGTCTCTGGAAACCGCTGGTTGCAGGTTACGCAGGACCGATCGTTGTGGAAATCTAGGGGGAATGCCTATGTTCAGCAGTGGACGTCTTGCGGCTGATGATGATGATATCTTACTCACTGAATAGTTTAAAAAGCGAAAAAATAACCCAGAGTGTTTCATTTGAAACAATTGTATATAATGTGATTGTTCGTATTTCGCGAAAACATTGATAATATTGGCATTGAGAAATAAATAAATATAAATATTGTGGACACTTCTCACACAAAGCTTGTACTATGGAAGCCCAGATTTTAAATACATACTTATTATACATAGAAAACACCGAGGCACAGTACAAATGTGAAATTCGTTATCTATTTATTCGTGTTTTCACGAAATTACTGGGAATTTTGCGAAAGATCTGTTTATTTATCCTACGACTCACACCAACTAATAATTTCATACTTCTTTGGAGTGGTAGGACTCTTGGCAGTCCGCCTGGGAAAGTACCACACCTCTGCCAGTTATTCTACTGCCAGGCAGTAATGTGTTCCGTCTTGAAGAGCATTGATTGATTTTGACTTGATTTCAAAGAAATTACAGGCCATCTCAGTGACGAGCGCAGTGCCGTGATAGGTGATGACTTTTCATGTTTTAATGTGTGGCTTGGCATCAGGCGCATGCTCGTCACGTCATCATAATATACTATAAAAAAGAAGTGTGGCCTCGGAGACTGCCGCGGTAAAGCTATTGCATGTTGCATGCATTTTTATCAACATAAGCAATAGGGATGTTAACAATTTTTCGGAATTGTTTTTATTTTGAAGAGTGACATTTCTTTATCATAATAAATATCACGGGAAATCCGTTAAGCTGGCAACACTGCTAAGAGCATTTAGTCTGTAAAGCTAATACAAATAAGTTTCAAAGTCGAATGACCGAGTGGGGAGGACGGCGTTACGGTCTTCCATCCCTCTTTCTTGTGAACATAAGAAAGAGATGCACGATCACTAAAATTCGGTCCCCAGGCCCGCGATAAAAGCTATGCAATAGCTTAAAAAATACCCAACCATATAGTACAGCCTAATCTACTCTCATGTATTGACAGTTTAGTCAGGTAAAACTGAACCCAGGCCCTAAGGTATAAAGTATAATTTACCTTGGCACCGAATTCCACGAGGTTTGCCAGATTCTGTAGACACTTGGCCACCATTAGCAGCGAGCGCTGCGCGTGCGGCGGCGGCGCGCTAGATACTAAACCAAACGCTCGTGGCTCCACCAATGCCGGACAGATCAGCCGAAGGAAAATGAACCCTGTGGAAATGATATAAGAGTTATTATTCGCCGTTCATAGGTCTAACTAAACTAAACAGAGATACTATTTATATTAGGTGGGGTTTCATGAAATATGTATTTTTTTTATTCCCAATGTTGCCGATGTTGGAGTTACTACATTACTGTATAGTAGCTCTAGTATGTCTTTTTTGACAACAAAAGAAGGTCCTGATTTCCTGTAGTGGGATCATTTAGTGGGCTGCGTATGTTATATCTTGTCAATAGCACTTCCATAAAAGTTGATGATAATGCTCTGTATTCAATCACGCAGATAGTCCAACGGCTAAGGTTTCATTTCTGACGACGCTACCTGTTGAAGTAGACCACAAGTAATTCCAACAACTCACATCCATTTCGTTTGCCAGTGGTGCTGTCTTAGCACATTTTCGACTCTAGATAGTGCCACAGAGAACGCTACTTAAACAATATGCAGAAGATGTAAAAGACTCGTACCTATATTTTCATTTTTTCAACTTTTATAGGTTTACTCTGACCCCCATCTCGCCTGATATTAGAAGTGCGGTCTACGATGAAGGGTGCTTACCTAGAAAAAAACCGATTCGCTCTCAATTTGAAAACACCGAGATTGTAACCATCGAGAAAAACTCACTCAAGTTTTATTCAACGCATTCCACATACTAGACTTTCTGAATAAAGCAGTATAGTACCGGAAACGACTCTGGTCCGCACGAATCTCTCTGTGGGCCACTTGGCGACGGCGGCGCGCTGCAGACAGCCGCACAGGTAGCGTACGGGGCGCGGGCACGCCTCCGGGGACGTGAAGATTGATAGCGTTATCTGGGATAAAAATACAGGAGAAATAAAGAACTGAGGAGTATAAGATGTGGTATTTGGGACACTGGGGGGGTCTACCGCCTAACTAAAACTGTTATAGCTTTAGTATCTCTCTTTTCTTAACTCTTGAAATGATGGTCTCTATCATTTCAAGAGTTAAGTTAATTTAATAGCAAAGCCATAGCCGATTTAGTTAGGCGCTAGAAGGGTAGGTGGTTGCAACGAAGTTCCTTTTGCGGATAGTATAGAAGCAACACAATTTGCAAATAAAACTATTCATTGTTTATGGTACGATTATGATTATTTGAAAAATAGAGTTGGCAACATTGGTCATGGACTGTTTTTAACCGTCACTTCCGTTACATGTTTTCTTACAGTTTTAGTCTAACATTTTTAAAGTGAAAACTTCTTTTGGCGCACCACATATCGGTTTTCCGTGGGCTGTGAATTGAGCTAAAGCGTCACTTTCGTAAATGAAAGAAATCTTCGGGTAACCTCGGATGATCTCGATGGCCCTCCGGTTTCACCCGCGTTTCCAAAGTGAGCTATCCAATTCTGAGTTATAAGTTTTCACTTCTATCGGCTGCCAATTTTTTTCAGTTCGGCCGCTCAGCAAAAGTTTGGATGTTTGTTGCTCAATCACATCGGGATGGATCGGGTTAAAGTTTGGAACATAGATTTGTCTAAAATAGCACACAGGCCTCTTTTCATTACGGGAAAATAACGGTAACGGGAGTTACACGGTTAAAGACTACTATTAAAACGACTTTTTTAGACCCGTACTTACTTCGATACAACCAGATTTTACACAAACAGATTGTGTTTGGTTAAAGAAAATAGCAAAGTTGGTAATTAAAGCAATATCAACAACTATCAATGTTAAGCAAATAACAACAAAACAAAGACAAGCAAAGTTTCCACATATTAATAATCATAATTTGTGTTTGTTTAAGTTTGTTTTCGGATAGAATAATGACCTGATCGAGCACCATGAGTAGAAACTCGGCGTTGTTGCACGCGTCGTCGGGCGAGTCCATTTTCGTGGGGTTCAGTTCTGCTGACTGCTTCGCGTCTATCAGCTTCTGGACAGTCTCCGATATCGCCGCCTGACGATACAATCACTAAGTTAATAAAACATAAATAAATAATCTTGAACGATCCTCATACAACACTTACATCAAACTAAGCAGAGCCATGCGCGGTCCGAGGGCAGGGGTCACAGGGGACATGACCCCCTCCCCAAAATCGTATAAGTTAAACAAAAAATCTAAGAAAATTAAAAATATCTAATAGTACATAGACTATTATTTAACGCGGGAAAACACCTTCCTTCCACTCGACACCACCAAAACGACACCATCGGTGGTGTCGTATGGAATCACTAGTCCATACGACACCACCCACTAATAGTGAGGTTACCTACATACAAAGTTGTGATATGAAAACTCCAATTAAGTTCAAGCAGTTTCATTAATGAGGTACAATCCGCGAGGCATAAGCTGAGCTTTGCATTTGTGTGAGTGTACATGGATAGCGTAGGTGTGACAACCGGCCTTAGGCGCGGCGCCATTCTGTCTCGCCGCGCTCCTGCCTGATTAGTGATCACTCACACTAATGCAAAGCTCAGCTTATACCTCGCGGAGTGTATGTCATTTGATAAAGTTTATATTTATCTGTCACTCAAATGGTCATCTTGACATTGTTCATTGCAATTTGCATTTTATTGTCTTTCCGTCCGAATATTTTAATTTTTCACAATGGACATGGATACTAATACTGACGACAAAAAAAACAAAAAACTAATGGCGGAACAGCACATCACTAGGGTGGTGTCGAGTGGAAGGAAGGGGAAAACAACTATAACGGGAACTACGCGGGTAAAATCTTGGGGGCTACCTAGTAAAGTATTTTTTGCTCGATTTATTGTATTTCTACTTGTGACCCCCCTCCCCCAAAACCTGAGGCTGCGTACTGGTGACCCCCTCCAAAATTCGAGGCTGGGACCGCGCCTGAGCAGAGCTCGTATCATGGGAGTCAGATAGCTGACATAATACAAATATAGAAAAGGACTGAGAAACAATAAATTTAAATAAGAAAAAAAAATACGCTTTATGTACGTACTTGACAGGATATTCTCCAAGTAGCGAGTAAGTAAGTTAAGCGAGTAGGTAGCCAAACGCAATGTCCGTAAAAATACTTCCGAGACATTTTATTTACTTTAAAATATTCATCAATATCAAGAACAACATGAATTTTTCTGAATTATAGTTTTGCAAAACCGCCCTCTTTTTTTTTTTAACTATCCAAGAATAACGGTAGAAATTGGCGATTTCGCGCCTAACCAAACACCGAAAATTCTAGAAATATTATGAGTATTTTCAAATCCACAATCATGTCATATCACTATTCATATTTTGGAGGTAATCACATGGTCATGGTCACATGTTTTTTAAATAAGAGTGTCGAAACGAGCAGGACATGTGCCTATTGGTAAGCCAGCATGCCTGCCACATAACAGCACAGTGTCACGCAGCTATTTGAACACGAAGAGTCCAAATCATTACCTAGCACTGCATTGCGCTCGTCACCCAGATATCTAAGATGTTATATCATATGGATAAATTACAGGGCATAGAGTGATAATTATACAAGTGATTTTTTTAAGTAAAAACTTCTTTTTGAGCACAACACACAGATTTTCCGTGAGCTGTGAATTGACCATCAAGCTCGTGAATGAAAGAAATTTTCGGGTGAACTCGGGACCAAAGCCATCTAACAGCATCATACATTTATCATGCGTCTTAGATAGCCATGGCGTGTTACCATGGTTACCATTACACATTTAACTATGAAAACTTATTTCGACGACAATGCTTTGAAGATATATTCCAGACTAGCTACTCCCTTCGGTTTCACCCGCGTAGTTTCCAAAGTGAGCTATGAAATTCTGGGTTATAAACATTGTTTATTTTCAACATAATATAAGTTTTCACTTTTATCGGCAGTCTTTATGACTGGCAATTTTTAGGGTTCCGTAGCAAAATACGGGACCCTTATAGTTTCGTCATGTCTGTCTGTCCGTCCGTATGTCACAGCCAGTATTCTCCGAAACTATAAACGCTATTATACTATTGAAACTTGAAACTTGGAAAGTAGATGTAATCTGTAAACCGCATTAAGATTTTGATACAAAAAATAGAAAAAAAAAACAAAAATAATTAGGGGTGTCCCATACTTAGAACTGAAACTCAAAAATTTTTTTTTGATCAAAACCATACATGTGATGTATCTATGGATAGGTCATCAAAAATGATATTGAGGTTCCAAACATACTTTAGAAAAACTGAATAGTTTGCGCGAGGGACTCTTCCAAAGTGGTTAAAAGTGTCCCCCCCCCCCCCCTTCTAACTTCTAAAATAAGAGAATGACAAAAATAAAAAAAGTGTATGATGTACATTACCATGTTAACTATCAACGAAAATTGGTTTGAATGAGATCTAGTAAGTAGTTTTATTTTAATACGTCATAAATTGACTATTGTTATAATACTGATTAAAGTAACAACGAACTACAAAAACTCTTATATTATATTACTTGCTTCTACGGAAGCCTTCATGGGCGAGTCCGACTCTTGACCACTTTTATTTTTTAACATATTGTATGTACTCGTACCTGTAGGAACGGCTTGCACTGCGCATGCATGAACTCGTCGACGACGGCCGTGGCGAGCGAGGCGCCGCGGAACATGGCGCGGTGGTCGTTCTCCTTGCCCACCTCCGCGCACACCAGCTCGCGAGCAAGCTCCGCGCCGCGGCCGCACTCGCTGAACGCGTGCAGAACCGCTACACCAACAATACAATCATATCTTTATACTCATTCAATAAATATCACAAATCAAAAGTTTAATTGTTGAAATAAGTACCTAACAAAAAAAACTAATTAATATTTAAAATTTCGAATCACAGGTATACAAAATACAAACAAGTTTGGAGGAATAAATAATGGACATTGGATTGGTGACTGGTGGACATTTCTCACACAAGAACATTCAGCCCCAAACTAAGCAAAACTTGTACTATGGGAGCTAGAGAGCTAATTGTTATACTTATAGAATTTTAGGCACTTATTATTATAAAATATGTATTATGGAATCACTCAAAACACAGAACAAATATATTTGTTTCCATCAAAATATTTGCACTAGTTGGGAATCAAACGCACAATCTACAGCTTTGCAGGCAGACTTACTACCAACAAAGCTACGAGGCCAGTCAAATGAATATCAATTTAATATTATATTATAATGAATACTTTATGCCCATTGAATTTGAGAGACACATGGAAGAGAGCCAATAATTCATAATTTAACACAAAGGTGGTTCTTAGCCTCTGAGTCACAGATTTCTAAAACAAAAGGCAGATGGAACGTGCAGAACACAGATCCTTAGGTCCAGAAAGCAAATATCAAACGCCAAAGCAAATACAAACTCCAATCAGTACGAATCGGACTTCCGTCTAGTACGGGAGTCCCGTGTCATTTTAAGTTTTGTTTAAGATTATGCCGTATTGTGTCTACAAACATTGCAAACATTGTTCCCAAAAATAAGAAAAGGAAAGAGGAATATCATTTCATAGGAAAATTTGAATATTTTACTGCTATTTATATAATTTAGGCAATTTCATTTCATTTAATGAATAGAAACACAACACCTCAACGAAAATTGATTAGTGTTGCTATACTAAATTGAAATTATTTTCCCTAAAGTTAAGGTAAAATATAGATTATATTATTTTTTTGAAGATACTCGTAGACCAAATTATTTATGTAGATTGTATTATTCTATTTTAAACCCTATTTTTATAATCGTAATTTTTTAATTTAATGTGAATCGATGCCTAGCACAAATCCACGTCATTACTAGCGTTTATAAAAATACTAATAGTGTTGATGAAAACCATAGTTTTGAAGCAAGTTTTTATACTTGTAAGTAAGTATAGTGGAGCTTAAAAAATTAGGCGAGTTCTTTTGAGAGATCTAATCGTTTTAGTCAATCTCATGTTATCTGGTCGAGTCAGTAGTGACATTGTCGAAGTTTTATACGGTGCTAATTTGTGCGTACATACTTACCCAAAAAAGATGTTGGGATCAGGCCAATCGCTGTTGTCACCACAAATACTGGCCTTGCTGCCTAGGTTAGCTTTTCGTTTGCGACACTCATCCAGACAAAGATTGGATACTAAACAAATTGAATGATCTGGCCCCCCAACATCAAATCAGTTGACAAAAATTCTCTGCACTTCCTGTGTTCACCGATATTAAATGAGTAGTTGCCACCTTTTGTCAAGCATAATAATCAAAGTTTTATAAAAAGCTCCGATAGAATACTCAAAATAAACACACACATGACTTTTACTATTATTCGGCGTTGTCTTTTTTATTCCGAATTTTCTGTACGAATAATCGAATTTTAGTTGCATGCAAAATCAAAATTCTTAACTTCATAGGATAGAAATTACTATTTCTATCATATCAAGAAATCCTTGCATAATATATATAATCGGTGTAATAATAAATTATTTTAACATTATAATTTATTTTATGTGTTTATTATACGCGAAGATTTCCGAAGCTAAGACAACAATAGTGGGATTTTTTTCTTAAGACTGGGAACATTACACACACACCAACGTGAGTAATTTGACAACGTCGGTGAGAACTGTCACGCATAACTAATTACTGGCCTCACAGTGTCGTTCACGAAGGTTTCATCTGTTTAGAAATCTGTGCTCTGAGTGTTTACACAACACTCACACTGCTCCACTGTAGGATAAGCTAAACCCCATCTACACATTTATATCTGCAACAACCTACTTGTGTTCAGAATATATTTAAAGATTTCTAAATAGGCTAT
The DNA here is from genome assembly GCA_017562165.1 of Ectropis grisescens. Lineage (NCBI taxonomy): Eukaryota > Metazoa > Arthropoda > Insecta > Lepidoptera > Geometridae > Ectropis > Ectropis grisescens. The sequence goes on along the minus strand of CM029787.1, from coordinate 16,498,731 downwards.
CAAAAGTTCCAAATCTTCTTGTATATATATAATAGTTTCTCGGAAAAACGAATCAACCGATTTCAATTTAAAAGCCATTCAATAGTTTTTGATAAAATGTATATGGGATCATTCTGAGAGCAACCCTTTTCGAAAACAAAATTTTCAAAATAAAAGTTAGGGTTTCTCGATAAATCGTACATATGTACGTACATCAAGAAAGTAATCTGGTGGTTGAATTGATATTTTTTCAGTCTGTTAAAAATTAAGTGGATCTAGTTGTCTCTTAGACAATGGCATAACTTGAGCTCAGCTGTGATAAGTAGCTGTGGTTTTTTATGAAACTTTTGCTACTTTTAAACCTACTTCTAAACTTAAATTAACTCTACTCACAAGTTGCCAACGGTTGTCTGTCGGTGCGGCACAAATCCGATAAAGCCTTCACAGCGGGCAGCCCCGGTTCTAACAGTAATTGACGTAGAGGGCTGTACTCCTCGCGAGGCATCACTAACTCTTGCATATACCTGGCAAATTAAAATTATTTTAAACTAAATTCACTTCCATTAGTTATTGAAAAATAAACCTAATAATAATTCAAAATTCGATAATAGATAAGAAAAATATATAGTTATAAATACGTCTTACAAGAATGGTGAGTGAAAAAACGAATTAGTTCGTCAATTAGATAATTAATAATAATGTACACGTATTTTCTCTTTTGTTTCGCTTTACAATTTCGAGTGACGTCACGTCTATATACGATTTTTATGTAGACGTGACGTTACAATCCCCCACTCCGGAGGTTTCATTATTTATTTGTTTGTCGATTTTAATGCTTTGATAAAACAACCATCCCATATTATTCCATAATCTATCTGACGGACTAATTAGAGAGGTATATTTTTGACCAAGTCTGATGACTGGGTCAAAAATATATCCAAATTGAAAACGCGTAACGCTTACGTTTCGTTATCTAAAAAAACTGAGATAGTTACCTAATCCGCAGTCTCAAAGATCCCCACTCTCCGATGGGAGTCATACCCGCGAGTGGGTACCATTCTTCAATCTCTTCACCGTTCGCCAAATTCGCGAGTTCAATTGTCAACTCTGCTACCTGAAAAATAAATAAATAAATTGGTGGACAATTCACACACAATAAATAAATGACAACACATGACATGATTTTTTTACAAGAATTATTTTTCTCTAAAACCCCAATTTATATTTACAAATTAAATTCACATTCTCAAATCATTTTAGGAACAATTGTGAAATCAAATGATATAGGTAGTCCAACTAAACACACTGTTCCTATGAAACAAGAAGTTTCGAAGTGAACGAAAATTTCATTGACACTTCATAAATTTATTCGATCTTTATATTTTTGTTGAATTTTCAAAAACCGGTCCAACAATTTCCATAATTTTTAAATGTGATCACCTGAGAAATACCTATGGTCTTTGAAACAAAGAAGAATTTAGTCAAATCAGTTCAGCGTTTTCAAACAATCAATAAACATACAGAAATAAAAGATTCCGACGGATTGAGAACACCCTTTTCGATTAAATTCAAAAATGTAAAGTTTTCTATAATAATTAGAGAAAAATACTTCTATAATAATATAGGTACATACTTCAGACTCTTTCCTCTCTTCCCTGTGTTGTGGACGGTGATAGTGAATGACGTCACATCTGGCGGTACATCACTAAAATAATAAAAAAACACAGATAAAATTAACATACAAACATTTCCACACTCCATATTTATAGCGGACAGGTAAAAAGTATTTTCTCTTGGGCAGGGTACAAAGTTGGACAATTTTTGTGTCATGTGTTAGATAGCTAGCAATTAATATTTTCAATTCAATTCAATTTATTTATCGAACCATTATTTCAAAAGAACACTTGGTAACGTCACTTACAATAAAATTATATAGTACATAAATAATCTGTGTACATAATAAAATAATACTAAAGAATAATGTCAAATAAAAAATAATCAGCTGTAAAGAGGCCTTGTCATTTAGGTGCAGCTGTAAAACGCTTTTACAGCTGCACCTAAATTTGTTTTCTAAATAACAACAATCATTCACTCTATGCACAAATTACCTTAGATTTATGTCAATGTGACTTGAAATTAGCCAACAAAATTTATTATTTATTTGTAAATATTTTCCATAATAAAAAATACACAATAAATACTCATTGACAATCAAAAAGTGTTCAGTGTTGGTAAGTAATAGGAAACTAAAAGTGTCTACATTTGCGCAGCGCCAAGATTTGTGGTAGTGGTGGGTAAGTAAGACCGCAGCTTGGCGCGTGTGGGTACGTACTTGGATACGTATAGTAAGGACACGGTATATGGAGACGCAGTAATTGCCGTGCCGTGCTTTCGGTGTAAAGCGTTTATTTCCACTCTACACGTAGTATATGGAAACTCTTTTTTCGGTTACAAAGTGCACGCTATGAATTTAGAAATGCAAAGTGAGTGGTTAACCATAGGTGAGTTCTGTATCCCATTAGCTCTAAAGTGGCGCACCTTGATCTATGACTGGTCTCCTGCCTTATTAAAATTTTATCTAAATGCATTCCAAATGACCCTCCCTGACCAGAGTAACTTGGTAAGGTGGGGAAAAGCCTCTGAAAAATGTTGCTATACTTGTGGAGAGGCGATATGTACAGCAAGGCACATATTGGTGGGATGCAAGGTGCTTCTTGATGGGGTCATTACTCACGGCGTCATGACAGAGTACTTGAAATCATACGTGAAGCCATGAGCCTTTCAGTAGCTAGAGCCCAAAAGGGATTGACGACAAACAAAAGACAAATTAACTTTGTAAAAGCAGGCTCAACTTCAAACTCCAGGAACAAGCCTTACTCAATCCTGGGTACAGCACCTGATTGGACTATTTTAATGGACACGTATGAAAAGCACTACAAAATCCCAGAGGATGTGGGTGTTTCGTCATCCAGACCGGACATTTTCCTTTTTCTAGAGCTACGAAACGCATAGTCCTTGTAGAACTTACCGTACCGTGGGAAACTAATATACCTAAAGACCACGCGATGAAACAAAATAAGTATTACGACCTCCTAAACGAATTAACAAAAACGGCTATGTAGTTAGTTTATACGCTGTAGAAGTGGGAGCGAGAGGTACACCAGCAAAATCTCTCTATAACCTACTGAAAGACCTTGGCTTATCCAGAAGTGCAGTAAGTTCTATACTAGAACGAGTATCTAAAGCTGCACTAGTAGGCTCATATCAGATTTGGCTGGGCAGGAGAGAAAAAACGAGTGGTGAAGGTGAGTGTTGATGTACGTCAGAAAGGGGCCCTTAAACCTACGCCCGAGTCACAAGTCTCGGGAACTACTTGAGTTTTTCTCTCTGCCACACGATGGACCCGGCACCCGCACGGTGAATCCATGGAATGCTAAGAAGATCGTCTCAAACAAAATGACAGCCCGGAGAGACGGGATGACGCTGGAAAGACAGATGGCTGGTGGAAAAGACATCTGACGGATGGAAAGACATCTGACTGTTGGAAAGACAGCCGAGGGTGAAGGCCTAGCAAGCCAAGCCCGGGAATTAAATCGCTAAAAGTCCAAATAAGAATAATACCCTGGGACAGTCCGAGAGGCGGGCGGAAGATCTGTCCACCGTGTGATAGTAATGACGACCCTGGCGCGAATACGGATTTGAGATGCCCTGTGTGCGGGAAAATTTACAAGAGACGAGCCTGGTACCAAAAGCATTTAAAGACACACGATGGTGTTGAAGCACGACAGCCGTCGGTCAGTACTTCGACAAACACTATGGATAGAGTTGACCCTCATATATCCCAAGGTGAACCATCGAGTGAAAACTACCAGGAGTCCATTGTCATCAGGACACGTCTTGGCATTCCCAGTTTAAAAACTCTACCTGGAAAGTTCATGACGAAAACTTGGCGATCTTATTAGAACATCCTGGGCCAAAACAAGACCTAAACAGCCAAGTAGAAACTTTCCAGGACACCATATATACATACTTCTCGAAACATTACCCACCATCAACTTGTTATGCTCAAAATAGCAAGGAAAATATGTTCAAAATGAAATTGCGGAGGAAGAAAAGAGAGTTAATAAAACGTCTTTGTGTAGCTAAAACCATGGGCGATAACCATCTAAGTCACCAACTGTCCAGGGCTCTAAGATCAATCCTTAAATTAATACAAGGAATATCGCTTCAAATTAGTAAAAATCGTGATAATTTTAACAGAGCTAAACACGAAGTAGACTTTGATAAAAACCCTTTTCAATACTTCAAAAATATTTTCAGGAGCAAAATGGAAAGCTTATCTTGACTAACGCGCAAATTTACGATCACTTTAAAAGCACATACGAAGTGCCTAAACGCGGGAGCTCGTACGTAGAACCAAACATCCAAAGACCTAATGATCCTCTGACAAACTTTCAAAGCACCCCACCTAGTGAAGAGGAAGTAAACTATCAAATTAAAAAGAAAACTACTAAATCAGCTCCTGGCCCAGATGGCATTCCTTACTTAGTGTATAAAAGTGTCCATCAGTTCGTAAACATATCATGAATATATTCATTAAGATCTGGTCAAGAAAGCAAGTCCCAGTAGCATTCGGAAGAGCAATTTTGTCCTCATCCCTAAAAAGCAGGAAGTAACTCATCCCAAAGACACCAGACCGATAGCCCTAACCAATACAATTTCTAAAATCTTTTCAGTATATTGCAAACAAAATGACCACATTTATGACTAGCAATAAGTATTTCAGGCCCAATCACCAGAAAGTGTTCTTGCCTGGTATTTCTGGATGCCTGGAACACAATACATTACTAGCAGAAAGTTTGAAAGATGCCAGAACACATGAGAGGCAAATAACAGTCTGCTGGATAGACCTAGAGAACGCGTTTGGTTCTGTCCAGCATGAACTTATGATATTTGCCCTAAAATGGTATAACTTTCCTGCTGAAATTATTGACATAATTAATTCTTATTATTGCCACTTAAAATTCGTCATAGCAGTAAACAAGGAATACACAAAACCACTTGAATACAATGTAGGACTATTCCAAGGGTGCTGCTTATCACCAATAGCATTTAATATAGTTATAAATATTTTAGTAGACAAAATAATATCCCGTGAAAAGAAATGGGGCTACCGGTTTAAAATCAACAATAAGTACACTGAGTCAATCTTGGCCTTTGCGGATGACCTTGCAATACTTACACGTAATCCTAAACAGTGTCAAGAATTGTTGAACGAAGTCGATGAGTTCTGTACATGGACGGAGGAATGAGGACAAAACCATCAAAATGTCATTGTCTTTGTCTGGGTAGACGAAATACCAAATATACGTCTTACGATCCGGGACTCTCCATAGGTGGCCAAGGAGTTGCCACAATTGCAGAGGCAGTGCCTTTCAAATTTCTTGGTAGAAAGATAGATCACAAAGGACGTACACCATCATTAGAGGTGGTTGTTGAAAATTTCATGAACAACCTCAATAAGGTAGACCAGCAGCCTATCAGCAATATCAAAAAGCATGGATATATGACAACTACCTCACATCACGTCTCACTTGGCCTTTCCTAGTATATGACATCGGTAAAACTCTCCTGGCAAAGCTAGATGCCAATGTCATAAAGATATTGAAGTCATGGTTAGGATTGGCACATCCGGCTGATCCTCTACTCTTTTAGGGATCAAAATAGTTTTGGGCTGAAACTAAAGAAACCGTCTGAACTTTACAAACACCTAAGAGTTACAAAAACGCATGTTTTGGGAAAGTCGCAAGACGACTTAATTACATCTCTCCCAAAAGACAAAACTGCTTCAGACCTGGAATCTAGACTTCAATTCCATAAACAATTTATGGCAGGTGCACAAGTAAATACTGCTGGGTTGGGTGCGAGAAGGAAAAGGAAGACCGAGACATGGTAATAACCTTTCTACAACAAGACGAAAATAACGGTTACAAAGTGCACGCTATGAATTTAGAAATGCAAAGTGAGTGGTTAACCATAGGTGAGTTCTGTATCCCATTAGCTCTAAAGTGGCGCACCTTGATCTATGACTGGTCTCCTGCCTTATTAAAATTTTATCTAAATGCATTCCAAATGACCCTCCCTGACCAGAGTAACTTGGTAAGGTGGGGAAAAGCCTCTGAAAATGTTGCTATACTTGTGGAGAGGCGATATGTACAGCAAGGCACATATTGGTGGGATGCAAGGTGCTTCTTGATGGGGGTCATTACTCACGGCGTCATGACAGAGTACTTGAAATCATACGTGAAGCCATGAGCCTTTCAGTAGCTAGAGCCCAAAAGGGATTGACGACAAACAAAAGACAAATTAACTTTGTAAAAGCAGGCTCAACTTCAAACTCCAGGAACAAGCCTTACTCAATCCTGGGTACAGCACCTGATTGGACTATTTTAATGGACACGTATGAAAAGCACTACAAAATCCCAGAGGATGTGGGTGTTTCGTCATCCAGACCGGACATTTTCCTTTTTCTAGAGCTACGAAACGCATAGTCCTTGTAGAACTTACCGTACCGTGGGAAACTAATATACCTAAAGACCACGCGATGAAACAAAATAAGTATTACGACCTCCTAAACGAATTAACAAAAACGGCTATGTAGTTAGTTTATACGCTGTAGAAGTGGGAGCGAGAGGTATACCAGCAAAATCTCTCTATAACCTACTGAAAGACCTTGGCTTATCCAGAAGTGCAGTAAGTTCTATACTAGAACGAGTATCTAAAGCTGCACTAGTAGGCTCATATCAGATTTGGCTGGGCAGGAGAGAAAACGAGTAGTGAAGGTGAGTGTTGATGTACGTCAGAAAGGGGCCCCTTAAACCTACGCCCGAGTCACAAGTCTCGGGAACTACTCGAGTTTTTCTCTCTCTGCCACACGATGGACCCGGCACCCGCACGGTGAATCCATGGAATGCTAAGAAGATCGTCTCTTATGGCTCTCATGACATACACGTTAGGACCCAGCTTGGTGCGTATGGGTACTCGGAGACGTATAGTAAGGACACAAAATATAGGAACGCACTAATTGCTGTAATGGACGTAAGGTAGCAGCTTAGTACGTACTCGAATACGAATTCGTCGTCCCAGTGCGGGTCGGGCGAGGGGCGCGGGCGCGTGCGCGCGACGGGCGCGGCGCCGAGCGCCAGCCGCAGGTGCGGGCGGGGCGCTAAACGCGCCGGCAGCCGGTGCGCCGTCAGGCAGCGCACGCGCAGCGCGCGCAGCCACACCACGCGCGGGACCTACAACACAATAATTTACACTCAAGGCCGGATCCAGACGCCAGGCGGTCTAGGCTGGTTTCAGTACCTAGGTGGACCACTAATTGAAACGTGATTAAGCAACAAATATCCAAACGTTGACATTTATAATATTAATAGGCTTATTACAATAATCTATATTAATAATTTCGTAAAGAGGTACGGTAGACTTGGTCGAGACCTTATATGAATAATAAAACATACAAAAATATGGATTTTGAGTCGGCAACATATTATGTCCACAAAATTCGGATTATGGAGAATTTCGTTAAATTCTGATGACACTGACAAACAAACCGCTGTCGCCATATTTGGTGTGAAGCACGTTTCGTTCCATCAATCAACGCATTGCGTGCGTCCGTCGCGCCAAAAAAGTATCCATCACAAAAACTGTGACTTATGTGACTACGTAAAACGAAACCTCTTGCTGCCAGACCGGAATTTTATTAGTAGGTACGTATTATTACTTATTATTTAGTATCAGCATTGCACCCGTGCGAAGCCGGGGCGGGTCGCTAGTATTTACTAAATTTAAGGTGACACACTAGTAATTTATAACTCAAAACAAAGATTTACTGCATAATGAAACCTTTCCATAAATAGCCGCAGTGTTTCCATATTATCTTAGAACTCGATCTTACGTGCTCGGTCGCCGATAGGATCGTCTGGGCTGCTTATGGTGCATTTTAAGGATTTATCTTCTACATTAGGGTCGAGTTTACCTTGCAGTGGTGTCGCGCCTGCTGCGGCACGCACAGCGGGCGTAAAGCATCGAGCCAGGCGCGCTCCTCGACCGCGCTGTTGGCCGCTAGGAAAGTGTGCGTGGAGAGACACGGCAGCGCTCGCTCCACCAACTGGAAGCAGAACTCGCGCTCCCATAGCGACTCGTGCACCTGCGGACAGATACCATCGTCAAAACAAGTACAAGTAGCCTTCTAAATGTTCCCACTAAGCCAAGGTTTAGGTAAGATTTTTTACTTCGCCGTTTTTTTAAAGTTATCGGCAAGATATGTACCAATTTGAGTGGAACGTGATAATTTATTATTTCCATTATTTAAATTACTATATATCATAAAAATTCTTGTTTTCTTTGAGGCGAGGCGTGTTAGTCTTTTTGGCTTGGAATAAATAGCCGCGGTCTTTTTGCCCTTTAATGTGCTTTGGTAGTACAGGATACCCTTTACGCTATCATTCGCTGTGAAATTAAATCGCCGGGCCAGCCCCATCGTTTGGAAATCGCTGTAACGATGATGTGGCATGCACAAAATATAAAGAAGGCATTAACATTTCCATCAATGAAAACGGTACATACCTGATATAAATAAGCACAGGACAGATCTATCAGTCCCTTAGGCTTGGTCCGTTTGGGCGAGTCATAAAAATAGAGATGCGTATCCGTTCCCTCCTGCAACAGCACGAAGTACAGCGCCTTCCATTTCTTGGTGACTTTATCAGACTTCTTGTTGAGGTAGCCCTGGTGTTTGATGCCTTTGGTCTTCTTGAGGCCTATCTGGTCTCGGCACTCGCGAAGCGTTGCGTATATCTTTTCTGCCGCCGCGCCTGTTGTACTCTGCTGGGGCTCAATTTGATGACCCTCAGCAATAAGCTGAAAAAAACACATAATTCAGTTTAAGGCCATTTTTAACTTACTATGGTTAACATTTTGTAGTGGTAGGACTCTTGGCAGAGTTCGCCTGGGGAAGTACTACACCTTTGCCAGTGATTCTACCGCAAGCAGTAATGTGCAAACATTACTGTGTTCCGGTTTGAAGGGCAATGTTTCCAAAGAAATTACAGGGCTTAGAGATATAACAACTTAGATATCTGGGTGACGAGCGCGGTGCAGTGCTAGGTAATGATTTGGACTTTTCATGTCCCAATCATGTCATGCTATTAAAAAAAAACAAGCACACAGAAGCAACTTTATGTTCACTACTAGACTAGGGGCCTTCTCTCACAAGGAGATTCAAGACCATAATCTCTGTCAGAGTGCGGTTTGGCAGAGAACTCCGTGCAAGCCCACAATAACAATGTAACAAAATTAATAGCCTACTTTACGACTGCTACGATTTAGGGTCTTCTTTCACAAGGAATCACTAAGGTTAAATCCACCATGCTGGTCAAGTGCAAGTCCGTAGATGACGTATGTCCTCGAAAGAACCTTCCGGTTTTTTCACGTTTTCTTTCACCGTTAAAGCCAGAGCTGAACTTGAACATCTGCACTTGGAAAATTACTCGGCGGTGCAGACGCGATTCGGATCAACGACCTCATTATTGTGGAATAGGACGCTCTCGCCTCAAGACCACTATAGTTAAAATGTAAATGCCAGTTCCTAAAAAAATCACATTGTTTTTTTTATTCATAGAGGGCGTTATGCCATGGCTCGCGGAAAATGCACCACTTATTTTATTAAGGGCCTTTCATAAAAGAGCAACAAACATCCTGTCAGTATTGATGGTTGATCATCAAGTACACCAGGGCAGTACAAAAACCCATTACATTATTATGCTTCCCTTATCTTGAAAGGAAATTTTATCTAATGCCAAATGATAAAATTATAAAACTCTTGAATAGATATTAATGTTTACAAACAACGTTATCATATCACAGGTGATATTTTGAATAAATAAAACACAATAGAGCACTCATAACTTTTGCTATGAAAGTAAGTTTGGAATCGTGAAATCAAATGATTTATTTAAAATTCAGAGAGAGACTAAATGGCAAAGTTAAATTGTAAATCGACCCGCGTATTTCCCGTTCGCGTTATTTTCGCGTGATCAAAAATATGACCAGTGCCTAGGTTTAGGCCTAATTTTGTTCCAAATTTCACCACCAACATTCGTACAGACGTTCGATGGTGATTGAGCAACCATACAAACAAATAAAGATTTACCGTATCTTCTTTTCAAAGCCTTAAACCTAGGTAAGCGCGTTCTATACTAGGCCGCGGTATAGACAACAGGTAATTCGTGGCAAAATGTTTAACTTTACTGCTAAAAAAAGCAAGAATACAACACGTCCCCCCCCCCCTCCTCCCCGCCTCTTCTGAACAGGCGCAGGTCAGTATAAAAATAGTAATTTAGATTTTAGAAAATTGGTCTAGATGGTACCTCTCCCTATTGATGAATTGAATAAAACTTGCCTGTTTTTTAAACACTCCAACTTCAAAGATAGTCCACTTAGGCATAGCGGATGCAGACTAACTCATACAATATTATTTGATGCTATCAAAAGATAGCTATCGGTAATCTTATCAAGAAAGCCAATTCTGGCTTTGGCGCAGACTTGGCCTAAATTCGGCCGTAAACGCAGAGTATTATCGAAAATGTTAGTTCAGTGACTTCCGCAAACCATTAACATGTTGATTTACTTTGTCATTGAAGAATTAATGAAATCGAATCTGATTCTTCCAGATAAGCGTGCTAGATCGCAGACCAACACCGTCGCTTAAAATCAGGAGATGGTGGTAAGAGTGGACATCTTTTATCATCAATAAAATAAATGGTAAATAAATATAGTATTTGAGGGTTTAGAGATTCATTATATAGGTACTATGTATACCTAATAAATTAACTCATCAGTTAAATAGGTAAGTCGATAAAGTTATACAAATATAGACCCAATCTATTAGAGTTTCGGTTCAAAATCAACTGGAAGAGGCGGGCTATAGGCGGCAGGAATAGCACTAGAATTAGCAGTTCAGAGTGTTTCAGTCTTATCTAATAAGTCGATTTATTATTAGCTATTTTAACGTCTTATAAATAGATGAACGCCGGGTACATGCACTTTTATGTTCCGCCTGAGCCGAGCGTGTCAGCGAGAAGCGGAAAAAATTATAGAGTGGCATGATTCGTTCGTTTATTCCTTGAAAGTTTAAGCTCAACGTTAATCCAAAAGCATATTCGTCTCAAATAGCCACTGTCGTACTATTAAATAATTTTGCATCGCTTCAAAAATAGATGAAAAATCAAGTCGTCGTTTTTCATAACGTATCAAGTTAAATAAGTTGCCAGTTCATATTTCTTACATTTGTATGATAACTTACCGGCTGTCCCAGAGTATGTCCTTCAACGATCTGCTCCTTCCTGTATCTATTGATAACAGCATCGAGGCACTCGAAGGTACGCCCTCCCATCAAGTACCGCACTCCTTTCTTCTCAATACGGAACCTTTAAATTCAATACAACAAGTCTTTACTTAAAAGCCTTGAATATATATTAATTATTGATATATAGTACAGCGATAATAATGTTTGCAGTGGTAACGCGCTAAATATCGACGCTCAATCACTACATAGTATAAAACAAAGTTGCTTCCCCCCTGTCTGTCTGCTTGGATGTTTAAAACTACAACATGGATTTTGATGCGATTTTTTTTAATAAGTAGAGTGATCCAAGAGGAAGATTAAAATATATCATATATGCATAATACAGTAGAGCAACACTTATACTTATAATTTTAGAAGTTTCGAGGTACGGGGATGGCTGAATCTGATTGAAACAAACAATACCTTTGTATCTGATTGTTGATGTGAAAGAACAGGGAGTAGTCTCCGGGCGAATTGTCCGAAGGTCTGACAAGGAAGCTTCCCCGGGCCTGCCTTCACCAGCATGTCCACAGCCTCGCTCTTGGTGCAGTTAGGGTGGAACCAGGAGAATACCGTATTGGGATCGATCGCAGCGTCCAAGTCTTCGACCAGCTCACGGAATATCATACCTTGTTCACCCGTTCTGTTGGAAGAAGTAATTTAGTAGCCATTTAGTTACATATTGCGCATTTTTTTATTGGAACGAAGTTTCTTTCGGCACGCTTGGAGGAGATAGAAATTAATTATGCTCCGCGATGCAACTGAAAAAAATATTCGACTAAAACCGTAAGAAAATATATAACGGAAGTAACGCGTAAAAACTGCTCGTGATAAGTGTTGCCAACTTTAAGTTTCAATGATCGTACCATCTATACTAATATTATAAAGCTGAAGAGTTTGTTTGTTTGAACTCTAGGATCTCGAGAAGTACTGGTCTGAATTGAAAGATTCTTTTTCTATTGGATAGTCAATTTATCGAGGAAGGCTATAGGCTATAGAACATAACGCTACTATTAATAGAAGCGGAGCATGAATCAAGAATGTAACAAAATCGGGAAAAATATTCCTTTTTGAGAGATTTCGTACGTTTCGTGCTTTGACATGACACATGACAGCATGTGTCTAAGATTGCGTCATTGAATGTAAACCTTTGCTAATCAAATTTGTTTCTAAATCTGAGATGGTACGACCAATTTCCAAAAGGTGGCGTAGCAGGTAGCTGAAGAGGTTTTTTGTTTGAAAGCAATATTCTCAGGAATGACTGAACCGATTTCAGTCATTCTTTCACTGTTGGATGTACGGGATCCCGATGAGTGCTATATATGTACCACGGGCGAAGCCGGGGCGGACATCTAGTATATAATAAAAGTAAGAATTCTCTTTTGTAAATTTTGCTGCTTTTATATCAGAAGGAACTTCGTTCCTGCCTAGTGTCACATGACAACGTCGCGCGACGCGTCTATTTTTAGTAAAAAAACAATAATTTTTAAGTCAATTACAGGATTATAAATAACATAGTCACATATTTTGGTATACCATCTCCTATCCATGCACGGTTGCCTGGTAGAGATCGCTCTAAGCGATAAGGCCGCCAATTAAATCGCTAAATGTAATATTATTATTTTTTAGTTTTGTATATTTATTTTGTTGTGGCTTTTAATAAAGAGTTATTATATTGTATATTTTTTTTATTTTTTTTTTTGTATAGAGTGACGGGACCAGCCTCATGTGCCTGATGGTAAGTAACACACGTAACTATTTCAGCACAGTGCCACATAGGTATTTGTATTGAGGTGTTCGCGTAAACAACTACAATATCAAAATCAACACCTAACATTACAGTATATCAAAGATTCAAATTGCGATCCTAGCACTGCATTATATTCATCACCCAGAGTTAAAAATCATTAATCTCTTTAGCTTGTAATTTCTTTGGAAACACTTAAAAAAAATTAATCCAAAAATTATATTGCTTCAGTAATCAGTAGCAATATAAAAACATCAGCCCACAACCACAAATGCCTTGAACTTACCTGTGTGCAGTGACCCAGAGCCACCCATCGCCCATATCATTGTGGACAAAGAAAATGTCCCCCTTTTGGAATGTCAGCTCATCCGTGTCTGGCATCTTGGTGTAGGGCAAGATGGCCACCACCCTCTAGAAATAATACATGTAATAATTTATTAATTAAAAATAGCAAGGTAATAGAAATAAAATGTAACATAAATGTAAAATTACTTATTTTAAGTGGCATGAGTAAATGGTATTGGAAATTTGACTAAAATGAACTATGGATGAACTAGCAAAACTGGACCAATAAAATTTCACTACTCCCCCACTCCCCCTAGTCTACAGTTAGTCTACATTAAAGGCATCTGACCCTTGATTTAACTGTCTATCGAAAACCTGTGAAGACGTTTGTTGAGAATTTTCAGTATAAGACTGTTCACCAACATAACTACATAATTTATACTGGGTCATCCGGCCGGTAGTAAATGTTGTGGGACAAATGTATATAATTTGGCAATTACCTTTTTATCATTGACAGGTTCCGGCGGCGCCACCGGTTCAACCAGTCTTTCTCGCTTCAACAGATCTGAACAATGGCTGTAAAAGCCAACTAGCTCTGTTAGGGAGTCGAACTGACGACCGCCGATGTAGTAGTCGCCGCATACTGCTGTTATTCTGTGAATCAACAATACAATATGAAAATACAAAAAAATATTCCAAGGAGTGTTTCAATTCCAATGGTAGTTTTTTTATTCATTACTAAGTACTTACCATTTATCAAAATAAAGTTACTTTGTCTCTCAAGTTTGACCATATTACACAACTTTCGCGAATATCAGTTAATGTGATGAAGAGAGGACACTGATTTTTATACATTTATATTAAGATTGGACACACTCAAAAAAATTCGATCAAAAGTTGGTCCAGCCGTTTAGGAAGAGTTTAATTACAAATACACAAAAGATTTATATATATATAAAACTTACCTAAAATGGTTGATGCCAGTTCTCCCCAAGTAGCTCAGGACGTAAGACCCAGGCTTCCGGTCACTCTCTCTGACTAGAAAAAAAAATTACAGTAGTGGTGACAGTCTATGAATAAAATAAAATTGTAAGCTTGCCATGTTGTTCCATTAACTGTTTTTAAAAGTCAGTTGCTGTCAGTTGCTGTTTTATTAGATAATAGCTGACCTGATTTAAAATACCTTTACTTTATGGCCGATTTTCATAACTCAACAAAATGTCACATAGCTATTTTAGCATCCTAGTCGTTTTGCTGATTTGCTCACAAAATTATTGATTTTATTAATTAAACATAAGTTACAGTACCCTTTCGGCGGCCTTTGAAACTGTGTTTTGTAACCAGTTACAAAAGAAGAAAATTTTCTCCTTTCTCAAAATCCGGTTACAAACTAGGAAATATTTTACCGGACTTAGAAATATTTTTAAATAGTTACCATGAAATAATTTTTGGTCTTATTTTGTAGTGAAGTTACCAAGAAAATCTTCTGTGTTCTAATATGTAAAAGGTGTCTCAAAAATTTTGGTTTACCTATCCGGTCGGTTTACCTGTGTCGGTGTACCTACATATGTTACTTAAGACTACAATCCTACATATCCTGGATTAAAGGCATCAAGGTTTATAATTAATCCCATGACAATCTCAACATAAATCCACAGAAATATAGAAATTCTCAAAAGATGTTTCTCAAGAAAGTTTCTCAAGATGTTTTCTGTCACTATTAAAACAAGTGATGGTGACAAACTAATACATCTGCATTTGGAAAAATTTCATGAGTTGCAGAAGGAATTTGACACATTGACCTCACAATTGTGAAATTGAAAGTTCTCGCCACTAAGCCACCATGGCTTACTTACATTAAAATAATTATACACACTATGAGAACTATCTGAATGATCACTTACAAAATAACAGGAAAGTGATTGTACTCCCAATGTAAAACCATGGGAAAATATGTGATGCATTCTTTCCACACTGTTTCAAACAACAATTAATATTGTTACTCAGTTATTTCTGAGTTGAGTATGTTCTACATAAGGAAAGTGTACATGTATTTTACATATCATTATGAATATCTAAGTTTTACTTGTAACTTTAACTGTGTATATCATAATGAAGATATAATAAACCAGCGATCCATTGCCATTGATATTTATTTATTTATTTATTGATTAATAGGCGAGCAACTTTAGCTGATGTGCCTATATCTCGGTGTTGAAATAACAAATTATAGGTAATAGTCTGTTAAAATGATTTTGTCTTTTACTATCCATTTGTCAAGTTTGTTCTTAAAAGAGTTTTAAAGAGTTTAAAAAGCTGTGGAACATTTTTTGCAAACATGTGCAGGGAGACTTGATCGAAACATTTAAAATACTGAATGGATTTTATAATCTCCCTCGCATTAGGAACCTGTACAGATTAAAGGAGCATGAGAGAAACAGTCGGTGTCATAAGTCCCAGTTGTCCTATGTGCCATCACTGACGAACACTGCACATCACATCCTCAGCAACAGAGTGGTTTACAATTGGAACAGGTTGCCTGAGGATGTTATTTCGGCAAAGTCGTTAAACTCTTTTAAGAACAAACTTGACAAATGGATAGTAAAAGACAAAATCATTTTAACAGACAATTACCTATAATTTGTTATTTCAACACTGAGATATAGGCAAATCAGCTAAAGAAGCTCACCTATTAATCAATAAATAAATAATACCGTGAATTTTTTTTTCATCTATCATTAATACTATCTCCAGCTCATGCAGTGAAAGAACTTCAAATTTAGAACTGACAGAATCTTTGTGAGTAGTATCCAAATCTCCAATAAGTACAGATAAATTTTAACATCCATGCTAAAGGGATTTATTTATTATTTATTTAAACCATATTCTATAATCTTCATTATTTTCTCACTACACATTTTAACATTCCACTTTAAGCCCAAGAGCACTCACCTAAATAGCTACCAAGTTTGCTAGCAGCCCAGAGTCTTTCTTCAGAGGTGTACCTGTCGAGGCGCCCATGATACCACTCAGTTTCAGGAGGGGCCAAAACCGCTTGTCTTTCACCTATCAATAGTAAATTTATAAATATTTGACCAAAACTTGGTTTTATTTTTGAATAGTGTTATTCCTTAGATCTATAATTTACCGTTAGTACTAGGTCCGTCAGCTTCATCTAACTCTAAATCAGCTGCTAGCTCAGCAATGTCACCCCCACCGTCTTCAGACTCCGTTGAAGGGGAGCCCAGCTTATCCTTTACTGGGGGTCCCATGGGCGCCCCCATGGCGCGTATCATATCAGCCATTTTACACTAAATACCACTGGCAAAACACTTTAAATTGGATAGATGCAGAAAAATGAATGACTCATAGTTCGTACACAAACGGAACAGATAAAAATGTAGAAAATAACTCAAACGTGTTTACAATAGAAACAAAAAGATAATGATTAAATTTCCATGAATTCAGCGGATTGTGGTAGAATATTTATAGAATTAATTTCTAATACATTAAAGTTTTTGATTGTTCTACGCGAATTTGTTAAGAAGACACCGAATAAGTTGATAATTTAGACAGAATTCAAATCAGAAAAAATACAGACTTTTCGATACGCCCGTCGGCCGTCGGCCACAAGTTTATTTGACATTTCTGATTTCGCAGATATTGCTTGCCATTCTCGAATCATTTTTTCCCTCAGTAAACAGTAAATCTTTGAAGTCAAGAACCGAACAGCGAGCTCTCTCATTCTAAGCATAGTTAATTGTTAATTAGTTATAACATAGGAAATACGAGCATACCTTTGCTCTTTGCTACCATGAACATTAATTTACGATTTATGTGGATTTTAAATAAAGTTTATTGTGTAGGCATTACATTCCAATTTCATTGCATTTTGCGGGCATATTTCTCAACTTGACCATAACTAGCACACTCTGTAATCCCGAGTTTATCCAAAGTTTTCTTTCCCAGCCCCCCGAAATGTCTGTGTATGGTGCGCCAAAAGCAGTTTTCAGTTCAAAAAAGATTGTCTGCAAAGTCAGTTTACGGACAATAATTTTACGCGAGAACATCTTAGGATAATATTAATGAAAATGATATATTGTGTGAATTGCATTATTGTCACTGAATTATCATTTTTTGAAAATGTATTGCCGTAAAAATATTGTCCGTAAACCGACTTTACAGACAATCTTTTTTTAACTGAAAACTGCTTTTAGCACCTAACACAGATTTTTCGAGGACTGTAAAAGACATTTTCGGATGTACTCGGGATCACCGAGTATGCTAGATATGGTTAAATTAAAAAATGTGTCCGCAATATGCAATGAATTGAACTGTTCAAAAAATGTTGCCTACAAAGGCAACTGGCGACATTTCATACGATGAAATGTCCTAGTTAGGATATATTATATACATTTCGATATGAAACAGGGCAACAAAAAGGTGTGTGCTTAAGACCACACGGGAGAAGTAAAAACTAAAATAGGGATTAACTTTATAAGTATTAAAAACTATTGAATAATTAAAAACAAATCTATACACGTAATTCAATATAGTTAACACGGCCACACTTCAGTGACAGATGTGGCTGAAGGAATAGTATGCATGGTGAGAATAAATAAAAACGACAGTGGCAGCAGACAGACAGTAGCAGCTCTCTTGCTCTGGCACACTCGGCGATCCCGAGTTCACCAGAACTTTTTTCTTTCTAATTTCTTTTATTTCTGAGTGTGACGCTGACCTTTATTCACCCTTCACGACAAAATCAGCGTGTGTTGTGCCAAAAAAAGTTATCACTTTAAAAAAGTTTTGGCTTACAAAACTAATCTTGCAATACACGATACAATAATATTTTCCATCGCCAAACACAATTTTACCATAAAATAAGGTTTGTTTTTTATATATGTATACACAGATACGCTATAGATAAAGAATAAAAAAAAGTTCTATTCTGACATAATAGAAAACTACCCATGGGATTTTGTGCATGATCGAGAGTTTTTCCACTAAGCGACACCCGAGTACCCATTGTGTCATGACATCAACGATAGCATGGCTGTTTTTGTAAAGTCTAATCAAAGTTGTAAAGCATCAATTTAAATAAAAACAGCAAATAAGTGGACAAGGTTCCTAGGCACCAACATAACTACTTAATAACTAACTTAATACACCCTTGCATATCTCGGCATTGTCAGGGTCAGGGATTTTTTTAGTTGTTTCACATCACTAGCAGCGGTATAAAAGCAAATGTTTCGTTCATTGGTTCATTCATTCATTTTCTGACTCTCGTTGATATAACGTTCGTATATTGCTTGATTTTTGTGTAAAATTATATGATTCCTATCGTTTAGATTTATTGATAAGTAATTAACTGGTAAGTTTGTCACATGTTTTATTCCATCTTACCTTTTTAGTAACATTATAAACTATGTTTTTCTCAATGACGTTGTCTTCCTTCTTTGATTGCGAGACGCCATTTTGTTGTGTTCGCGATCTTTCTTTGTTCCTTTGTTCTTTGTATTTTTTCATTGATCCAGTTTTGGGTAAAGGAAACCAAATTTATAGTTAATTATTCCATCCTCAAGCTCTGCTCTCTATTGTTACAGATCTCATCATGCAGATTTTCGTGAAAACCCTCACGGGGAAAACTATTACGTTGGAGGTCGAGGCATCTGATACCATCGAGAATGTTAAGGCTAAAATTCAAGACAAAGAAGGCATTCCCCCAGATCAGCAGCGTCTGATTTTCGCTGGAAAGCAGCTGGAAGACGGCCGCACCCTGTCTGACTACAACATCCAGAAGGAGTCTACCCTTCACTTGGTGTTGCGTCTGCGTGGAGGTATGCAGATCTTCGTCAAGACTCTCACTGGTAAGACTATCACACTAGAAGTTGAAGCATCTGATACCATTGAGAATGTCAAGGCTAAAATTCAAGACAAAGAGGGCATTCCCCCAGACCAGCAGCGCTTAATCTTCGCTGGCAAACAGCTTGAAGATGGTCGGACCCTTTCTGATTACAACATTCAAAAGGAGTCTACCCTCCACTTGGTCTTGCGTCTTAGAGGTGGAATGCAGATCTTTGTCAAGACTCTCACTGGCAAGACAATTACGTTGGAAGTTGAAGCATCTGACACAATTGAAAATGTAAAGGCTAAGATTCAAGACAAAGAAGGCATCCCACCAGACCAGCAACGTCTGATCTTTGCCGGTAAACAGCTTGAGGATGGTCGAACACTATCTGATTACAATATTCAAAAGGAATCAACACTCCACTTAGTCTTACGTCTTAGAGGTGGAATGCAGATCTTTGTGAAGACATTGACTGGAAAAACCATCACTTTAGAGGTTGAGGCCTCAGACACCATTGAAAATGTCAAGGCTAAGATCCAGGACAAGGAAGGAATTCCCCCAGACCAGCAACGTCTTATCTTTGCCGGCAAGCAGTTGGAAGATGGCCGCACACTGTCAGACTACAATATTCAAAAGGAATCCACCCTCCACTTGGTCTTGCGTCTCAGAGGTGGTATGCAGATCTTTGTGAAGACATTGACCGGGAAAACTATTACTCTAGAAGTAGAAGCATCTGATACAATTGAAAATGTTAAAGCCAAGATCCAGGATAAGGAAGGCATTCCCCCAGACCAGCAGCGTCTTATCTTTGCTGGCAAACAGTTGGAAGATGGCCGCACCTTTCTGATTACAACATTCAAAAGGAGTCTACCCTCCACTTGGTCTTGCGTCTCAGAGGTGGTATGCAGATCTTTGTGAAGACATTGACCGGGAAAACTATTACTCTAGAAGTAGAAGCATCTGATACAATTGAAAATGTTAAAGCCAAGATCCAGGATAAGGAAGGCATTCCCCCAGACCAGCAGCGTCTTATCTTTGCTGGCAAACAGTTGGAAGATGGCCGCACCCTTTCTGATTACAACATTCAAAAGGAGTCTACTCTCCACTTGGTCTTGCGTCTCAGAGGTGGTATGCAGATCTTTGTGAAGACCCTCACGGGTAAAACCATAACCCTAGAAGTGGAAGCATCAGATACTATTGAAAATGTCAAGGCTAAGATCCAGGACAAGGAAGGAATTCCCCCAGACCAGCAGCGTCTAATCTTTGCCGGCAAGCAGTTGGAAGATGGCCGCACACTGTCAGACTACAATATTCAAAAGGAGTCCACCCTCCACTTGGTCTTGCGTCTCAGAGGTGGTATGCAGATCTTTGTGAAGACCCTCACGGGTAAAACCATAACCCTAGAAGTGGAAGCATCAGATACTATTGAAAATGTCAAGGCTAAGATCCAGGACAAGGAAGGAATTCCCCCAGACCAGCAGCGTCTTATCTTTGCTGGCAAGCAGTTGGAAGATGGCCGCACCCTTTCTGATTACAACATTCAAAAGGAGTCCACCCTCCACTTGGTGTTGCGTCTCAGAGGCGGTATGCAGATTTTTGTGAAGACACTGACTGGAAAAACCATCACTTTGGAGGTCGAGGCTTCAGACACCATTGAAAATGTCAAGGCTAAGATCCAAGACAAGGAAGGGATTCCCCCAGACCAGCAGCGTCTTATCTTTGCCGGCAAGCAGTTGGAAGATGGCCGCACACTGTCAGACTACAATATTCAAAAGGAGTCCACCCTCCACTTGGTCTTACGTCTCAGAGGTGGTATGCAGATCTTTGTGAAGACCCTCACAGGTAAAACCATAACTCTAGAAGTAGAAGCATCTGACACAATTGAAAATGTCAAGGCTAAGATCCAAGACAAAGAAGGAATTCCTCCAGACCAGCAGCGTCTAATCTTTGCCGGCAAGCAGTTGGAAGATGGCCGCACACTGTCAGACTACAATATTCAAAAGGAGTCCACCCTCCACTTGGTCTTGCGTCTCAGAGGTGGCATGCAGATCTTTGTGAAGACTCTCACGGGTAAAACTATCACATTGGAAGTTGAAGCATCTGACACCATTGAAAATGTCAAGGCTAAGATCCAGGATAAAGAAGGCATTCCTCCGGACCAGCAGCGACTGATCTTCGCTGGCAAACAGCTTGAGGATGGTCGTACCCTGTCTGACTACAATATACAGAAGGAGTCCACACTTCACTTAGTTCTTCGTCTTCGTGGGGGATATTAAATATTTGACTGTTGGATCTGTAGCAATCTTCAACTTTTGCTTTGTGTATTCATTCCATTCCTTTTCTCAATAAATGGTAGCTTCTGATTTATTTGTTTTCTTTATTATTGTCAAACTACCTTATATGCTATAAATATTAACTCATTCAGAGCAATCTTCAATTTTTGCTTTGTCTTCATTCCATTCCATTTCTCAAGAAATGATAGCTTCTGAATTGTTTTATTTAAAACTACCTATTATGCTAAAAAAATTAACTCATTCAATGCCACCATTATTTTCTAAGCGATGCCGCCTATTACAAAAACCACGAGCGCGGCATGGCGATTGCGATTAGTAAGAACACGCTAGGCGTGTCGATGGCATTGAATGTTAGGGAAAAGTACTGATTAGCTAGCTTTTTGCCTACAATGGTAGGTTTGGATTTCACCGCCATATTGCCTTATAAGCGACGTGGGCGTGCCTGTTTCAAACTAACTTCATTCCAGGACGTCTACTCTCCACGAAAAACGTAATTTCGAAAAAAACTCGCGACTTCTTTTCCTGTGACTTAGACTTAGACTGCGTAGGCTTAGAACATTTAAATGTCAAACAATGTTCGATCGGACGAAACGAAGTAGAATCGGAGTAGAAAAGTCGCGAGTTTATTTAGAAATAACATTTTTCGTAAAAGGACAGTTGGAGAGTAGACGTCCTGCATCCCTACTAAAAATGTAAATGCGAAGGAAGGTCTGTCTGTTTGCTTATACGCCTGAACTACTGGATCAAAAAATTATCTCATCATCATCATCAGCCGCAAGACGTCCACTGCTGAACATAGGCCTCTGCCCTAGATTTCCACAACGAACGGTCCTGCGCAACCTGCAACCAGCGGTTTCCAGCGACCTTTGTGAGGACATAGCCATCTGTCCATCTAGTAAAAATTATCTAGTAGTAAAAAATCATTTATTTCCTTTGACACTACCACTTGGCACTACTGGTAGAGTCATGGGCAATTTTACTTTCCCGTGGCACTACTAGCGAAATGATGTTTCCCGTGCACGTGTGGTTATTTTTCACTGGCATCTAATGGAAAAGCATAAAACCCTATTTGTTTCATTTCACTACTTATTTTATATATGTAGGTAGTGCTTTGTAAAAATGTGCTAAATTACGTTATTGCTGTTTTTTTAACCGACTTAAAAAAGGAGGAGGTTCACAACATTTTTTTCGAGTAGGTACCTATGTGAAGCGATATCGCCTACAATGGTAAACCGATTTTGATGGTTATTTTTATGTTTGGTATATTATAGTTCAGAGACGGTCCAAAGACGTTAACAAATCTCTTTATTTTGTCACTTTCGAAACGATCAAAATAAGTAATCTCATCTGAGTTGATTTAGCTGTCACTCACATTTTACAAACATGTTTATTATTTCTTTCAGTTTAGTTTTGTTCCCTAACAATCTCTCTATGTCTGAAAGGGCCTTTTATTTTTTGAAAAGTTTAGTAGTGCCATGGGTAATGAGGTAATCCACAGGAAATTTAACAGTATGCAATTAATCAGTCATTATTAATAAGAGCAGTAGTGCCACGGGAAAATAAAATTTCCCATGACTCTACCAGTAGTACCAAGCGGTAGTGTCAAAGGAAATAAACGTAAAAAATCCAATAATCAAAAATCTTTTGTACCACTTTTTTGACGTAGAAAATAGGCCTACTTATGTACTTCACCAGGCAAAGTTTGATAAGAGATACCTACTCCAGATATGTATCTCTACCAAATTTCGCCCAGCTTGCTTTCTCGGGCGAAATTTGGTAAATGTATAGGTATTCTTAACTATCTCTGTACAAATTTTCACCTAATAAAGTATGTACCTACATACGTAGGCTATTTTTCAATGCGAATTATGGGCTGAGAAATAAGCCGTGTACCGTGTAAGCACGTACGAACAAATTTCTTGCGTTGCATGATACGCAACAACTTGGTTCGCACGTGTGTACCTACTAACGAACATCGAACACTGTTCGTCGATAATCACCTACGGCCTACGGGGCTCTGGTCTGGTGGACCAGGACGACACTGGCTACAACCATCGCGAAGCTGAAACAATTCCAGAGGTTGGCATGTTTGGCGACTACCAGCGGTATGTGCACGACACCAACGGCAGCCTTGGAGATAATGCTGGATCTGCCTCCACTCCATTCACACGTGCAGCAGGAGGCGGTGATGTCTGCAATAAGACTACGGCCTCTTGGTCTCTGGCACAACACAGGTATACCTCACACGCGGGTTCTTCAAGACAGTCTGAAGCATCAACCCATACTGCTGGCGATAAGTGACAGTATACTCAAACGGTGCGTATTTGACAAGAAGTAGGTACAAAATTCAACTCGAGAAGTCTCCCTCCGGGGATTATAGCTCCACCGAGCTGATGGTCTTTACCGATGGTTCGAGAACCAACGTTGGCGTTGGATTCGGCACCTTCTCGGAAGACTTGAATATCAGGTACCACACATCTCTCGGGGCCCACAACTCCGTCTTTCAGGCAGAATATGTGGGCATCACGAGGGCTGCTACCATAATCACCGACAAGAGGGTGCAGGGTTATAACATCCGCATTCTCTCTGACAGCGCGGCGATCCTACATGCCTTAAAGAGCAACACCGTCACTTCGGAACTAGTCCTTGAATGCCACAAGTCTCTGACGGAGGTCTGTGAACATAATCAAATCGTTCTCCAATGGATCAAAGGCCATAGCGGATCGAGAGGTCATGACGCGGCGGACGAACTGGCGAGGAGGGCATCAGCGGAACAGGTGCAGGGCCCTGAACCGATCGTCCCGCTCCCACTGTCGCAGGTTCGGAAATGGCTGTGTGAAAGGACATAACGACAACTGGACCAAGAGGTCGGATTGCAGTCAGTCTAGGGCGGCACTGGGGGGCCTTTATTCACGGTACACTCGGCAGCTGCTAAGCCTGAACCGGCAACAGCTGCGACGGGCGCACTGGCAGGTCACGGTTTGTACAATAAACACCTATTCACACTAGGTATTACTGACAGTCCTCTTTTGCAGAGCTTGCCTTGAGGCTGAAGAAACGGCCGCTCATGTGCTCATGGAGTGCACGGGAGTGGCGGCTCATCGGGCGAAGTTCCTGGGCACACCGGGGAGGCTCCGTGAAGCATGCGGCAACGTGAAGAAGCTGCTGGACTTTCTGTTGGAGTTGGGTTGGCGGGAGTGAAGCCCATTTCCCATACGCAAAACAGGCGCACTGCGACGTCGAGTTGCGGGAAAAAAGCCCGCCCACGAAGCCTGAGCGGAGCGCCACTACTAGGTACTACTACTGTTCGTCGAACATATTTGTGGCAATCCTATTTGTACGCTCCATATGGACGGTGTTCGAATAGCTTTAGTAAATGTTACGTAACAAAACTGTTCGTTTAGAACTTTGTGGGGCAGCAGAGGGGTAACCGGGTAACTCAAATTTCCCTAAATCCCCGTCCTGTTAAAATTATTCCAAGTCAAGCGTAACTTTTAGTAATTTTTCCTAAAACAGGGAAAAATCCCTAAATGTGGAAACACTGATTGAGGTATTGTGCGCGAACTCGATTATAACTATGTTCGCATTCGTGTTCGAATATGCCGTCCATACGTAGGTACAAACCAAA
The DNA here is from genome assembly GCA_017562165.1 of Ectropis grisescens. NCBI lineage: Eukaryota > Metazoa > Arthropoda > Insecta > Lepidoptera > Geometridae > Ectropis > Ectropis grisescens. The sequence continues at coordinate 16,473,540 of CM029787.1, read as the reverse complement.
TGTTCATGTTTGTTGTTCGTGTTCACTGTTCACTATGCTCGTGTTCGTAAGTGCGTACACGGCTTATCTTGGGTGACGAGCGCAGGGCGGTGCTAGGTAATGATTTGGACTCTTCATGTTCCAATAGCTGCTTGTCACTGGTGTTATATGGAGACATGTAGCTTACCATCAGGGATACGTCCTCCTCGTCTTGTCACTCCATACTATAAAACGCACTGTAAAAGTTAAATGTATGCCAAATACCTAAAACTCTAAAAGTAACTCAACTACCTATATAGTTTTTTGGATTCAAATACGTAGTGTAAATACGAGTACTTCGCCTACTATTGTTTTACCGACCTAATGTTTTTTACATTAGGTTAATGTCTGATTCCACAAGCGCGAGGTCGTTAGGTAGGTAAACCGCCTGCATCTCTGAGTGAGATTTAGATGATGAGATTGTTTTTCCACTCCAGACGAGCACGTTTGCCATCGCCACTGAAAGTAACTGTACTTATTACTTTTTCTTTCGTATTTCTTAATATAGGTATCTTAGTATTTCTTAATACTGTGGAAACGGTGTAGGACAACATCATGAAGAAACCATATATTATCCAAGAAGGGTATCTTTCGAGGGCAAAGCAAAGCCGTAGGTACCTACTTGGTGTGGTGGACTACGGTCTTAACTCCTTGTGGGAAAAACCCCTCGTCCCAGTAAGTGGAACACAAAAGTGGGCTAGTTCTGTTTTTAACCCCCGACAAAAAAAAGGGGTGTTATAAGTTTGACGTCGATGTCTGTCTGTCTGTCTGTCTGTCGGTCTGTCTGTCTGTCTGTCTGTCTGTCTGTGTGTGTGTCTGTCTGTGGCACCGTAGAGCTCAAACGGATGGGCCGATTTCGATGCAGTTTTTTTTATTTGAAAGTTAATATCCGTGCGGGTGTTCTTAGCTATGTTTGGTTAATATCGATTCAAAATGGCCGCCTCCACAAAATGGCGGACAAAATATTTCTTCACAACCTACCTCAATATGGGTATCAAATGAAAGGGCTTGACTAGTAGAGTACTAAACACTATAACAAATTTCAAATCCAAGATGGCCGCCACCACAAAATGGCGAATTATATAATATTTTTCACTACTGCCTCAATATGGGTATCAAATGAAAGGGCTTGATTAGTAGAATACTTTGCACTATGACAAATTTCAAATCCAAGATGGCCGCTACCACAAAATGGCGAATTACATTTCCTTTTTCACAATTCCCTTAATATAGGTATCAAATGAAAGGGCTTGACTAGTAGAATGTTCTACAGATAACAAATCTAAGGTAGTCGGGGGTTAATCAAAATTTTTAATTTTGTTCTTGTATGCTATTATTTTCGCGATATTGAACGGCGGCAATTCTTGCTAAATAAGGCCAGGTGGTCAAAATCACGTTATGTAATAACTTAGGTAAGATTAGGTAAGTTTTACAGAAATAGTTAATCTTCTCAATAATGTATGAGGTTGTTACACAATATGTGCTAGTCGCTCACTGGACTGTAGATTAAAGAAATTACGTATGTTAGACGTCTGACGCTTAGCATGGAGATGTTATGGTTGTATCTTATAAGTTCATAATCTAAGGTTTTGTTCCGGTACCGCGTATCTACGCATAGGTTCAATATACATACAGTAGGTAAAGTTCCGGTAGGTAAGTTACTGCCGGTCTAGACTGGAGAACGGCGACTGCCGATCCGAAGCGACAGTGCGTGTGGGATTTAAACCCCCCGGGTTTAAATTTCGTTTCGAAGTCATGTGTATAATGCCGCTAACTTAAAACGGTAAAGGAAACATCGTTTCATGGTTGATGTTCCAAAAACACGAAAGAAGAGATTTGACTCCACGTTTGTGATAGGAGCGCTCGGAATTCTAGGTTGTGGAATGCGTTACCTGAGTGGGTTTTCCCCGATAGTTACAATCTTGGTGTCCTCAAATCGAGAGTGAATTTTCAAATCGCAGTGCAGTGCTAGGTCATGATTTGGACTCTTCGTGTTAAGTATGGCCAATCACGCGTTATCGCGTGGTAAATATTTACATTATTTTTATTAAACCTGCTTAAACAGCTTCACTCAGTAAAAAAAAAAGAAGTGTGGCACTCGGAGACTGCCGCGTTAAAGCGGTGGTATATGTATTGTAGCATGTTGCATGCATTTTTATCAACATAAGCAATAGGGATGTTAACAATTTTTCGAAATTGCTTTTATTTTGAAGAGTGACATTTGTTTACCATATAAAATATCACGGGAAATCCGTTAAGCTGGCAACACTGCTAAGAGCATTTAGTCTCTAAAGCTAATACAAATAAGATTCAAAGTCGAATGACCGAGTGGGGAGGACGGCGTTACGGTCTTCCATCCCTCTTTCTTGCGAACATAAGAAAGAGATGCACGATCACTAAAATTCGGTCCCCAGGCCCGCGATAAAAGCTATGCAATAGCTTAAAAACACAAAGTAATTTTACGCCACTGAATCAAATTTTGAAGAAAAATAACCAATCCCATCTCATGAAATCCAGCTTTTCCAGGTTGGCAATAAACGTGTTAAGCTGCGTGATATTGCTGTTATGGGCAGGTGCATAGTTTTCCATGAGGGAGACTTTTACTTACTTACTCGTTACTCGGCCCGTCACTACGTTTAAGGATGCTAAAAATTAAAAACAATAACACATACATATTTATATATTAGTTAGTAGGTATTTCGGTAACAATTTCGATGGATACACCAGCCGATAAAGCTGAACTACCTTCTCCGCTTTGCAGATGACCATGTCCTATTCCTTTTGTTACACATCAAGTATCTAATGTAATCCGGCGGCTCTACTATGAACTGCATAGCTTTTGCCCCGGAATTTGCCGTCTCCGACTTCGCTCGGAGATAGCAATAACCTACTCGTTGCAAGGCCATTTAGGTAATTAATAATACATATACTTCCGTAATGAGGATTTTCGCAAAAGAACGAAAGTGGCCGACATAGCTCAAAGATTAAGCAAGCTGAAGTGGCAATGGGTAGGCCACATCGCTCGCTGAACTGACAACCGATGGGGAAGAAAGGTTCTCGAGTGGCGATAGACGCAAGACGCAGTGTTGGACGGCCTCCCACTAGATGGACAAATGACCTCACAAAGGTCGCTGGAAACCGCTGGTTGCAGGTTGCGCAGGACCGTTCGTTGTGGAAATCTAGGGGGGAGGCCTATGTTCAGCAGTGGACGTCTTGCGGCTGATGATGATGATGATGATACTTCCGACTGGGTGGTAGATAACTAGGTAAATAAAACTCATGTTTAATTGTTAACATTTTATTAGGAGGCGAAAACGAGCAATAAGTTTTGGGATAAATTTTAATACAAATTAATGGTATTTGCATTACATCTCGTAAATCGTCAAGTTATTCTATTAAATTACAGTAATTTTAAGATTACAGTAACATGAACAAGAATAATACATCTTAACAGACATCCGTGTCAATAGCAAAATATTTGAGAGCCAATATAGGTATTATCACACCCGATACAAACTTTACATTCTAGACTTTTAGTGCGCTAACATTTGTCATAGATAATGTTGCTTAGTGCCGATACATTTGGTGCTTGGTTGGCCTAGTCAGGAATCTAATCTCATCGAAGCTAGAGTTGTTAGTTAAGTATTGTGTCGATTGTATTTTAAAGTTACACTTGTACCTTTATTATGTTCATGAACAGACCAATATTCCACACATGTACGTAACTGCGTCTCGTACGTAAATGAGTATGAAGAACTGGCATGTACAAAGTCGTAAGACTTCCTTGAAGAAGTATACACCTCGAAATAACAACACTAGTATATTCTTACACACTCAAAGTACAAAATAAACGTGATTCGGCTACGAGCATCATTATCTATAGAACTATACCATACGATTCCGTACGGCAACACTTCACCAACTGTAAAATGCTCTATAAAATATGTCCTCTCAATACGTTTACACACTTCCACAAGCAGTTAGAAAACATTTTAAAACAACAACAGTCTAAAATATTTCAATAGGACAGTGAAGTTTTTTTAGGCGTACAATTAAATTGTATGTGTGAGACAATACTAGCCGCTGACCTAGCATGAAAGTCATGTTATTATTTTACTTTATCTGGAATTAATTACCATATTTTTAATGTTCAAATCTGCATTGATTGAACTCAATGATAAGGGTAATAAATCTTTTGGTTATTTTCCAACCAAAATTCGATAAGACAGGTAGGTTTGTTTGTTTCTTTGATAGGTATGTTTTTTTTCGTAACGGTGTAAAGTTTAAAAGCCATTAAAAACGTGGATTGAATTCAGAGATCATACCACTAAAGTAATTTGAGACGACCATGCTAGGTCCGCTGTAGTCACAGGACAGAGGGCACGCATTAGCTTTCCACATTCAAAACATTGAAATATGTGTTGTAACATGATCGTATTACTCAAACCTTACATTAAGAGACATTTGAAGATAGAACAATTACTATACGACCTTATATACGACTAATATTAGATCTATGTATTGTCCTTTGTATGCCAGAAACGTGGTTATAAATGGGCTCTGATGACTAATGAATGCATCCAATAATTTGAATAACTGCGACACCGATTTCGGACAAAGATAATTAATTACAAATTACGATCTTAAAATCTTAGCATAAGTGCATTACGTTTAACATTACTATTGAATAGAGGCCATGCAAAATTACTAATGATTTTTGGTATCGTTAATTTATTGAACTAAAATACAAAGCTTGTTCCATCCCTACGTAATACACTAAATAAAAAAAATTAACTAATAATCGTTTGTTAAAAATGCTAAACTATAGTTGTAGAACGATGACGCACCAGTAGCATGATAATTATCCATAGATATCATTATCACAATGACATAATATATTTATTCATATAATTATAGCTTGCCAATAACACATCGAACATTAAACGCCATGGATTTCTGGCAAGAATATAACAACTTTTACACTTCCGTCATAATTCATTATTACTTTTTTATATACGTTACAATGTATACATTCTCCATTTAGATAAATAATTACCCGCAAGATTATAACTATAAAATTCTAATCTCATATTCATATGTAAACTATACGAATACAATCTAATAAAAATTAATGTGCTAATGAAGGGAGGTAAATGAAAACTACATAGGTGGATACTAGGGGTCTATACCTCACTAGTCCACCAAAACGACGTTACCAGACAATCTCCCCGAACATTAAAAAAAAAGATATTTGGGTGTTCTCTACTGCCTTCCGAACTTTGGGTTGGTGCAAAACGTGCAGGACCCTTCTATCCAAATTTTTCATATTGGAATGTACAAATGTAGCATCTAACTTACTAAGCCAATGTTTGTCTGGCAACGTCTTTCTGGTGACAAGTAGATACGACCCTAAGGCCCTGCTCTCGACGACAGTGACAAGTAGAACCTTGATTACAGAGCGACCAAATTATCTGTAAGATGTAGCTTTGGCGCCACGATCGATAAGTGTAGCATTTTTTTTACAAAATTAGACAACTTCTGTGTCTGTGTTCGTTAGTAGTTCCGCTTTTGGCCGTTCTACAGATAAATTGGTGGCGCTGTACATGCGAATCAAACAATCGAAACACAAGCATGTATGGTTCCAGCCAAAATCGATTAAAAATAATTATATAGTGCCGAAGCGGTTTTTAGATTAAGGTTTTGGCACTAACAGAACTGTTCTATGGTATAATCCTACGCCGCATTTAGAATGGCACGATATTTTTGTTTTGTACAGAAATGGCCGGCCACTTGACTGTAACATTTAACATGTTACGATGAATTTTCGACCGCATTCGATAGCAAAAACTATTAAGACTGTAAGCAAGTAACACTATCGACTTAAATAGGGTAATATGCCTCCGGTTTTAGTTGCTCAAAGAGACCGCAATTTGTACGAGTATTATCGACAACATGTTAACACACCATCAAGCTGACGACCTCTTACTGTCGAATTGCTTTACTACAATTATGATATCAGTCATAAATCCAGAGCAAAGTCTTCTACTGGTATTTTCCATTTCATTATTTTTCGCATGTTTTCCATTTATTTCAATTAAATAGCGGAAAAGCAAATCGAGCTTCCATTTGTCATATTCGTCAACAACAGGTCCTAATAATAGATAATGGAGCGCATCTACAAAAAAATAGACACACCATTTATTATAAAATATCACCATTCTGAATTGATGCTGCCAGAGCCGTGAAGCCTTTTTTACAACAATCTTAAGTGGAGCTTTCAACACCTTACCGCTAGACCTCTATAAACGCTAGCTAAAGGAGCAATATCGTGTGACAACAGTCAGACCATTAGAATTGGCGGTTTTGAGTCTTGAGTCATATTTTTGTCGAAATAAATAAGTACGTATGTCATAAAAGAAAATAACATACTATGAAGTTGTTACGTCCGTTTATGTACAATATCAATGTTAAACGACAAAATTCAATCGCAATACCATTGAATGAAAACCGTTGCGGTATCCATCTCATTCACTAAGTAATCTTGATGATGTTAGTACTTGTTGTGTATGGTACCTAAATGAATGGAAAGCTATCAGGTACGCTTTAAATTATGGTCTACGCATATATGTACGTAAGTAAAGTGAGTTTAGGATAGTAAAGCCCTCATCCTTTTGCGCTAGTTCGTAAGGTATAGAAAATTGTTTAGCTAGCTAGCTTAAAATAAATGCATAACATATCCCATAATTAGAACAAATACAATATTAGGTATATGGGCGTATCATTTTAAGACTAGGTATTACTTATTAGTATTTTTTTCTTAAAATTGTATCGTGCAGGACAATTGCATACTTCATACTACGACAAACTGTTGTCACACTTTGCTCTGATTTACACTTACAACTTATGAAACCTTGACATCTCGTCCACATCAGAGTGATACAACTAAACCAAACTAAATTAAAAATAACTATTTGCTCCCAACTCATCAAATATATAACATTTATTGAGGGGCCATTTCATTTTGTCGGCAATCGACACTCGCACAATAAGCTTTTCGATATACTTGGTCTTATATCAGACGAAAGTAAATGACAAGGCGTATAATTACGTTTCGTATCAGTTGTAATCATACTAAAAACTCGAATATAATAGACTCAAACAAGATTGTATTCCGCAACGGTCCGTTAGAGCTGGCATAACAGATACAAGTATGACGCATCTCTGTCCATGAGCAATGAATCGAATTTTATTGACTTCGACGTATGACCTCGTACGCTTATCAAATATCTTTGCCAATATTAATTTTTAACGCCACCGTTGTGTGTTTCACTTTGGAAATGCCTGATTATAAATTTTGTGACCAGACATAGCGGTTCCTAGACATGGATAGGAAAACTACTCACAAACAAGTCATGTCCGGAGCCTTCTACACCTATAATGCATTATGATAGAGATACATTGACTTTGCAAGCTAAGTACGAGCGCTTCTAGTACAGTTAACGAAAACATTCCAAAGTGACGATACGAGTATGTATTATAATTGCGATTATTTTAATGTTATCAAGCTCTGATATTTTTGAGCTAAAGCATTTCTTCACATTCACTCACATGAAAATCTCAACACTCGAAAAAGAGTCAACACGTTTTTTTTTGCAATGTCCTTTACATTTCTGAATATGATCGATACCGTCGCTTATTGCGACCGACAAAATAAAATAGCCTTATTGGAATCGATTCTCATCACCACAAATAAGCATAGCAACATGACTACTGACTACGTTAAATAAATCTTAAATTACGTCTTTATAATTTGGCAATTAATTTGTAAATAAACAAATTCAGAAATTCATAAAATAACGTTGTAGAGTCTGACTGTCAACATTGTAAAAACAATCAATCGCATTTTAATGGAATTGTTAAGAACGCCACATCACTTATGGAGTCTTTATATCGTAAAAGCAATCCGGAAGACCAGACTAATTAAAGATTACAAAATAAAATCACTGTAAACAATTCATTTGCAGTTAAATTAACTTACTGGTTGTATGATTTCATAGATAAGTTTCATAGAAATAGCAATCAAAATGACGTCATTATTATCGTAAACTTTTCAAGTCAACAATAATATGCATATTTGATAAGTCGTTCAAACATGACGACAGCCCATGTGACGTCAGCTCATATGAAGTCACTTGATTGCGATTGCAAAGTGACTTTATCATATTCAAACATTGAAGAAATGTAACATCGATCTTGAGCCTTCGACACGAATTTAAAATACATAACATTTTACTTAATACTGTAAAATAGTGAAGTAGACGATCAACTTGATACATAAATATCTCGTGTGAGGTGCAAGGAAACTTTCTGTTTTACATACACAAGAATACGTAAAGAGTGTGTATAAAAAAGTTCCCGAAAAATGGACCGTAGCATATTTATGAGGAACTTTTAAGGACTCTCATATTACGATAAATATTTGCTATTCTGTTTTCTGGCAATGGAATTCGATAATATTTTAGGCATAAGAAATTATTTTTACGCAATTAGCAATTTTTTACTTGTCTTCCAAAAAGGAGGAGGTTATCAAATATACCACAACGTTTTTTTATTTTCTAACGAAATAGCGACACTATTTCATGGTTGACGTTCCAAAGTCGCGAACGAGTTCTTGACTCCACTTCTGTGACGAACGGATCGGGTTGAAATTAACACATGTTCTTTAGGTACATTATACAGGATTTAATCACGATTTAAATTATTATTCAATTACCTCGTTTAGATCGTGATTACGTTCTGTATAATGTAAACAATATGTATTGAAATTGAGAAAATTTAAACAGAAATTAAGACAATTTGGAAGAATAAATAATTATGTTACTTATCTTGGGAAAATAACGGGAAGAGAGCTGCGCGGATAAAATCTCGGGGGCGTTGTTGTAAATAAAGCAGTAAGTTTCTTTGCACGAGTTAAGTAAGGTGAGCTGGGTTTACATGTTGGGCAGCGGCACGGTGACCTGCACGTAGCTGATGGGGAAGTAGCCCGTCTTGCCGTGCACCTGGCCCTCGAACCAGTTCTCGTCCACTTTGCTGATCAGCGTGATCACGTCGTTCTCCTGAAATGTAAGTCGCTCCGTTATTACTAGTTTGCAGTTGATTGTTAATTTTATCGGCGGATTTCTTTATTTTTTGGTGTGTCTATAAAGAATAAGTATCTATCTACTATTACAAATGTTTCAAACTTCAACCCGATCCATTCCTCTATTCTGACTGAGTGATTGAACAACAAACATCCAAATTTTAAAATGTATGAAATATCAGTTTTATGGAATAATTATTGAAGTGGAACTTCTTATGATGTGACTTTCAAAAAGGTGGCGTTAAACGTTTAACGCTACCATGGAGAGGGTATGCAAGCACTGTTGCGCGGGAGGGGGAATAGAAAGAGATAGGGCGAGAGTATAAGTTACTTTTTCCGCGCGGAGGGACTCCACGCACTATTTTTTTATATGTTTTTAAAATAAACACGTAAAATATATTTTAAATAAAAAAATAAACGAGTTCATTGAGCTAACCTTGAATCCCAGCTCGCCCTGGTTCTCAGCATCGAAGTCGTAGAGAGCAGTACAGCAGGGCGCCTTGGGCCCCGAGCCGCCGGACGGCGTCGCCGAGGGCGTCCGCGCCGGGGACTTCACGGGCGAAGGCAGGGGGGACGCTACAACCGACCACAGCGGTCAAACACTCGCCAAGGTGACGAGTTTAGACTTGATTTGATACTTGTCAGTACTCGTTAGAAGCAGAAAAAAAGTAATTCCATTTTCTTCGAAAAAACAAACACAACAACAACAACACCGACGTCAATTTAAAATTAAACTCTATGTTTGATTATGATTATGACAGCGAGGTTTCAAAGTAAACGAATATCATCGATGTATATGACGCATTCAACTAGCTTAATCAGCCGTTCAATTAATAGTTCTGAATGATATTCAGCCATTTCATCAAACAGCTAGGCTTGTTTAGTTTAATTTACTTGTCGTTGATATTTAAGCACTTGCCAAGGCTATTTATTCATTTAGTTCCAATTTCTGCCACCTAGACACCCCCCGAACTGTTAAAATGTTTTTTTTAGTTATTTCCATAACAATAATCAATGTACACACCTACTTTGTATGATATTGGAAGACAAACGTCATACAAAATTGTTTAGTCCCATACTAAGCAAAACCTGTTAATTATCTTTATGTTCGAGTACTGACAAATATAACAAGTCGTAGTAAATACTATATCGATTTGAAACAATCTAAAATCAGCCAAGAACAAAGAGTTGAAGCACAACTAAACTACGGAAGTAGATACTTTAAATCGGAATAGTATCTACTAAATTATAAATATTAAAAAAAATTGCACGACACACAGTTATCATGGCATGATAAATGAAGTGACATTTAAAACTGGCATCACATTAGATACATTTGTTTATTTAAATGTATTCGTTTCATATTAAAGCGTTGCGGGTGACAGTTGGGTTTTTTAAAAGTTTTCTCAAAATTTCATGCCGTCATATACATTTGAATACCCATCATGATTACACATATCAAGAAACTACCGCAGCGTGACGCTAGCTAGCATTACGTCGACCCAATGACGTGAACTACAGAACGATTTCTAAAAATCATGTTTTGACGAGACAACGTCTAATGAATAGATGAACGCCGGCTGTATGCACGAAAAAGTGTTTCGTTATACCCCGTTACGCTCATTGTACGCGTGCGCCGCGTCTATCAATGTTTTGTTATGACGTTGTCACGTTAAACTTATCTATACTAATATTATAAAGCTGAAGAGTTTGTTTGTTTGTTTGTTTGTTTGTTTGCTTGAACGCTAGGATCTCGGGAAGTACTGGTCCGAATTGAAAGATTCTTTTTCTATTGGATAGTCCATTTATCGAGGAAGGCTTTAGGCTATAGAAAATAACTCTACTATTAATTGTAGCGGAGCATGAAACAAGAATGTAACAAAATCGGGAAAAAATATTCCCCTTTTGAGAGCTTTTGTACGTTTCGTGCTTTGACATGACACATGACAGCATGTGTCAAAGATTGCGTCATTGAATTTCAGTAATCATCCATAAACCAACCGACTTTACAGACAACCAATTTTTTATCGCGTTCCATTAGCCTTAGCCGTGGCTTTTGCCAGTAACCCACAAACATTACTGTGTTTCGGGTTTGAAGACCATTGTTTTAGCAGAAATTACAGGAAAAAGAGATATTATCTTCGGATGACGAACGATTCACCTCTCTCTCTGAGAGAGATCTCAAATAGACAGGGATTTACGTAAGCTCTGTGTCGGTGTCGCAAATTTGTAACATTACTTTTTCGTTTCATATTAGAGAGCTAACGACAATCTTTAGTGGCCTAATTAATTATGGGTCTACTCATAATAGGACCACAAAGTAAATACTATTTATGAGTAAATACGATTTTGACATTTGGTGTTATGACTAAGACAAATACTGCAGCTGTTGATTACACTGATGTACCTATATGTTTTATTTTGGAATAATTTAACGTAGAATAGCAACATACGCCTAATTGTTTTCCAAATTTAGAAGTATTAATTATTATAATAACTACGCTATGCTAGCTGTGATTTATATAATCTCTCCTGTCACCAGCTCCATCGTAAATGAAACGAATTCAAAATTACTTGATAGCCAAGTCGACAACTGAATAAGCACTTTAAATTTCACAAAAATAAATTATAACGAAAACATAAAAAAAACAGAGCCCTATGTTAAAATCGACTCGCTTTACAGAGTTTTTAAGTTTGACATATAAAAAAGTAGTAAAACTAACGGTCTTACACATAAATGTCAAATGTGTTATTTTAATTAAAACGCGTTTTTTCAGTTTTTACACGAGAATTTTCTCAATGAGATGTGTTTTAATGTCAGATGAATGCAAAAACCTGTACAAAAATGTTTTATTTTGTGTCACAGGTATACAGTTAAAGTTTCATTTCGTTAGATAAACTTATTTAACATAAAATTTGGTCGTACGTCAACTTTAATAAAATACGTCAATGTTAATATTATGACATATTTTTTCATCCACCTGTCACTCATGTCTGTTATTCTGAAAACGCCTCAATCCGGCAGCTAACGAAACCAAATGAACTTTGCGACGTTTACGAATAAGGTCGTTAGTTTACATGTGCTTTGTGTCATTCTCACGTATTATGGTTCTCGTAAGTAAGAAAAAGAACAAAGCACATCATTTTAGATCCAATAAGCTATGGAGTATTCAAAATAAAATAAATCGTAATGAGTGAAGTAGACATAAGCATACGATGATGCAATGTTTGATGCTCATGATTTTTTAATGTTCAGTTGTTTGACGCATGCACAATGATTTTTAGACGATATTTGACATGAGGGTATTACGTCAACATCAACAATAAATCCACACTAAAACAAAACAAGACTAAGGAACGTTCAAACGGGGTCCAACGTAAGCTCAAGGGAAGAATAGAAAATCACTACCTACATATTATACAATTTTGCATGTGTGTGGAAGGAATGTTATTTTGTTTTAAATGTGTTTGTTCTACTTTCTAACTACAGACGATTTTTGAAGTTTGTCTTTGATAACTAAAGACATTTCCTGATCAGCGGTGTGGGTGTAGGTGAGTTATATATTTGCGAGTGCAGGTATCGAGGTAGCGAGCGTGTTTATATGTTAATGTCATGCTGAATCTTTTGTGTAGCGTGGTAGTGTCATGTCGCGGGTGTTACTGTTATTGGAGCATGGCATGCCGCCGCTGTCACTACATGGCCGCAATGAGTCTGTTGGCAAGTATGTGTGATAGTGTCATATCGCGGGTGTTACCGTTATTGGAGCGTTGCATGCCACCTTTGTCACTACGTGGCCGCAGTGAGTCTGTATGCAAGTGTGTGTGATAGTGTCATGTCGCGGGTGTTACAATTATTGGAGCGTTGTATGCCACCGCTATCACTACGTGGCCGCAATGAGTCTGTATGCAAGTGTGTGTGTTAGTGTCATGTCGCGGGTGTTACCGTTATTGGAGCGTTGCATGCCACCGCAGTCACTACGTGGCCGCAATGAGTCTGTATGAAAGTGTGTGTGATAGTGTCATGTCGCGGGTGTTACCGTTATTGGAGCGTTGCATGCCACCGCAGTCACTACGTGGCTGCAATGAGTCTGTATGCAAGTGTGTGTGATAGTGTCATGTCGCGGGTGTTACCGTTATTGGAGCGTTGCATGCCGCCGCTGTCACTACATGGCCGCAATGAGTCTGTATGCAAGTGTGCGTGATAGTGTCATGTCGCGGGTGTTACCGTTATTGAGCGTTGCATGCCGCCGCTGTCACTACGTAGCCGCAATGAGTCTGTATGCAAGTGTGTGTGATGTGTGATAGTGTCATGTCGCGGGTGTTACCGTTATTGGAGCGTTGCATGCCGCCGCTGTCACTACGTGGCCGCAATGAGTCTGTATGCAAGTGTGCGTGATAGTGTCATGTCGCGGGTGTTACCGTTATTGGAGCGTTGCATGCCGCCGCTGTCACTACGTAGCCGCAATGAGTCTGTATGCAAGTGTGTGTGATGTGTGATAATGTCATGTCGCGGGTGTTACCGTTGTTGGAGCGTTGCATGCCGCCGCTGTCACTACGTAGCCGCAATGAGTCTGTATGCAAGTGTGTGTGATGTGTGATAGTGTCATGTCGCGGGTGTTACCGTTGTTGGAGCGTTGCATGCCGCCGCTGCCGCTGCCTGGGAACAGCTCGAGGTGCGAGGGTGGCTTGTGATCCGGCGAGCTGGCGTGCGAGTCGCCCTCTCCAATACCAAACAACACAACTACTCAGTACTCTACTCGCTTTCTTTACTTTCTAATACGAAAATAGTTTCTGTGTCAGTTTTCTCTTTAAAACGCGGACACGATTTAATTTATTTCATCAATTCAACCGAACTAATCGAATTACTGTCTTCATATTTAGTAAAATCTAGCAGTACCCGACATACTTAACAAATATCACGTTAAGCAATAATACCGAATAACCTATCATGAAATGTTACACTACATTGTACTATTATGTAATGTGGATTATGGATTTTTTTATATGTATTACGCGTATTTTTGGTTGTCTTAATATTTTCCGGTGATCCTAACCCCAGAATTACGCACTTGAATTCCATTTTCATTACGTGGTCAACACGAAATACGATACGTCATGTGATGTCCCAAATTGACGCTATGGACCTAACTAATTCTTTTATAAATAATATAGTAACATCGGTTTTATCCAGATACCATCATAAATGATACCAGAACCGTAAACAGTTAAAAAAATTAGTTTGATGCTGATTTTTTTGTAACCTATTCTTAAATGTATTTTCCGTGTTATTTTGGGATACAGTGTTTCGACCTCGACTGTAAGTACGCATGTTAGTTTGTTCGTCTGAGACTGAACATTAATTAGAAAGAGATAGAGACATCAATATATATCGACTACTTACACTCAGATAGAAGACGACAAGCATACTGACTTCAATATAAAGGACACAGTTATTCGAATAAGTACGACATTTAAAAACACTATGGGTTCGTTTTTTGTGTTATATGGTAACTTTAATAAGTCATTTTCTGCCAAAGCATTTTAGTTTCTAGTAAGTAATCTTAGAGCGCATTTTCAGTGGGGTCAGCATAAAACTCATCGATACATAAATAACTTTCGTTTCGGAAACACATTCTGAAAGCATTACACAGGACTTAATAGCAATCTCCATTATTATTAATTACCTCACGACGTTATATATAATTCAGTTCACTATTAAGTACTACTTAGTGTTTTCAATATGACTTCAAATCACGGAAACTTAAAAATTATAATAACAGCTTTATTGTAACTTTAAACTTATAACTTTACTATTAATAAAAAATATCAATTAATAATTGTATTTTTTGGAATCCGCGGATTAGGTACTTACGTATCGAAGGCTCACGCTATTCCTTCAGATCGTGGTCTCCCAATAGGCTGGTTATCGGTCACAGCGGGACTTATTGCACACAAAATAATGTGTTAAAAACTCTTCGATTTATAACTACAGATACTGTCAGGTACAAAATGTCACAAACATTTTATTCTCACAAGAAACCAACCCATAGTCTTTGAAAACACAGTTTTAAACTTAAACTACGAGTATAGGAAAATGGAGTCGGGGTAAAGGAGATCGGCAATCTGTGGAAGAACTGTACAGATCTGTCAATGCCTTGTACCTTGAATTAACACAATATAAAAAGCTCAAATTAAAAGTTAAAAATGTTAATATGAACTAAATACTTGGTAATTTCTGTAATTTACAAACGACAAAAAATAGGTAGAAATAATGAGAAAAATTATTTCCGATTGAAATAGTGCCGAAGCGAAGGAGGTACAAAATGTACAAATAGCATCTTCAGGGGTAAATTCAAATACATGAAAAATCATAAAACATGATCAAATTACTAACAGCAGTTTGGGGATTTGTATAAAACCCCAATTAGTGGAAGTGTAGCCTTCTGGTACAGAATAGAATATGGGATATTGGGACTTTAGCCCACAACTCAACGCCTTACGGACGATTATGTAAGAAGCATTTGAAATGTCTATGCAGAGAAACTCTTTAAACGTACCGAAGAAGATTATATTTAATGGAAAACGTATAAGACCGAAACCACCTGAACAAATAAGTAGCTCTAGAATGAAATATACTTGTATATGGTTTAGCTGTGTTGCATACTAACCTTATTACGTGATATGAATACTAATAGTGTGGAAACGAGATGATCAGTTTACAACAATGTTAGATCACATGTGATTAATGAATGTGTTATTGGGAAATCGTCTGACTGACTTTATGACTTTACTACTAAGTCTATAGATAAACACAACAATTTTCCCACCAATAAAGACATTTTTAAAATTTACATTTAGGAGAAATCGGTTGAATCGTATTATATTTGATATGTAAGTTAGAAAGATTCAAATCTGGGCTTTATCAACTTAGAAATAACATTCAAATTATAGACGTTGAATTTTACATTACGCACTGAATACCAAAGAAAAAAGGGTTTCCCATTGTTATGAAAAATGTGTGAAAGCGTGTGAGTGCACTTAACAGGTAATGTGATTTTGTGAAGCATGAACAGATTTTGACTATGGACTGCTTTGCCCCAGTTGTTCTCGCTCCAAGTAAAACTTCACCCAGAAAAATATCAGCCCAGTACGAGTATATGGAGTTAGATTTTTATTCCAAGTTTTCCACCAGACCGCCATTTTGTGACTTTCTAAGCGTCAACGCGGTTTATGTACTTTGAACTGACATTTCATATAATTAAAAATTTTCTTTAAAAAGCTCTAATTTAATAGATAGCTGCATTGATTCTTCCCGCCTGAACCCGCCACCGAAGCAGTTCACACTCAAAACCCCAACCAAAAAGTAACCAGCAAACAAAATATACCTGACCAAGGGTCCCTCAGTCCATTGAAGTGATTCGGTTGCGTTTGGTTCCTCGGGGCCGGGTGCGGTTTGAAACCGGGCGCCGGCGCCGGTCTCTGTGTCCTGTTAGTCGGTGCTTCCCAAGCCTTGAAGGGGTCTACAGTACTCAGATCGCCGACGGACGAGGAGGGGGGGAGGTTGGTGCGGGGCCGGGAAAGGCTCTGGGAGGAACCGTAGCGCCTACCATGGTTCAAGTCATGGATGCCTTCGATGTGCAGATCGGCGAGCGTCTTAGGGACGAACTCCAGCTTCGGACGGCTGACGGCCTCCTCTTTCCTGGAACATTAGAATAAGAATATTTTTTTATTTGCACGCAGAAAGTTACATCATACACAAAAAACTTCACAGGATGATAAAAAAAGTATGATAATTGAGTATGCTTTGATCGTATGTTTTGATTCACACTAAGCAAAATAAAGAAAAGTCAGCTCAATTATGCTCTATGTATATATTATATACGTAAGCATAGTTATTAAGTTTACGCTAATAGGACCATGCGATTTCTGTGCTAGCTCAAAGTAGGCAGTATATGCGGTATCCTGGGACCTTAGATCCCTTTTAATGAAGTTTCGAAATAGGTTTTAGTTTTATGTTTGCTTCTTCAATATTCGGACAGAAAAAGAAAATCAAATTAAATACAAACTACTAACTTCTCCATAAGTGCTGACACGAGTCCCTGAAGAATCTCCGTGCACTGCTGGTGATACTCCAACAGCCCCTCGGCGAAGAAACTGAGCTGAGCCACTTGCTCAACCTAAAATATTGAAAATGCAAAATGCTTATTATTAGTACGGTCAATTTAGACATAAAAATGGCGATCAAATAACAAAAATTTCGACAGAGCCAAATTTCCCCAAAGACCTTGGGCTTACCAAAGTAAAAAAGTGTCAAAAATCCCTTCTTTCGCACATATGCTTTTTATCTTACTGTGTGCTTCTTGACTTATTCGAAGTCCAAAAGTCAAAATTTTAGGTTTTGTGCATTTTGCAGTGGCATGCGTCATCCGCCAACCCGCAAATGTCCAGCGTGGTGGATTGTGCCATTGATCCTCTCCTTCAGAGTGAAGGAACCGAATCCTAGCAATGGAAATATAGAGTCGACTTTATATACTTATGTATGATATTATAATAAAATAGAACTCACCTTTATTCCCTTGACAATAACTTATCATGAGTCATAATAATAAAATGACAAAGTGAAAAACTTCGACCAACATTATTAAGAGGCTTGCGCTGTAAGGTTGAATCAAGGGTCAGATGCAGAAAGCGGTTATCCTTCGTAGGCTGGGGATGTCAGGTCATTCTTTGATCTTTCCCAGTTAGCAGCCTAAGTCGAAGTCGTACTGTGTGAGGTGCCCTTGCACGAAGAAAGATAAGAAAGTTTCGGTACAAGATGAAGAATTGGTTAAGAAAGGTAAGATTAGGTTAGTAGCCATGCGGTTTCTGCGCTAGTTCAGTAGAGACGAATTCAGGCCAACTGCCATAGGAACCGCTAAAAAAGCGGCTATTCTCGACACTGTGAACGTCGCCAGGAGGTTCCTCATTCTGCAGCCCTAACCACCGGTAGCTTGGATCCTGGACGTCTACTCTATTTCTACGAAAACATAATTTCGTAATAAACGCGCGACTTTCCTACTCCGGTTTAATTTCTATTCGTCGTTTCGTCCGTTTAAATTTTCTAAGCTTACTCTAATTAGAGTAGGCTTAGAACATTTACGTCAAACAATGATCGATCGGACAAAACGAAGTAGAACCGGAGTAGGAAAGTCGCGAGATTATTTCGAAATTACGTTTTTCGTAGAAAGAGAGTTGACGTTCTGTTCCTTTGCCGATGAAATCTAAGGTCAGTTATCTATAACGCTTATTTATGTAATAAAGATTATAATGATATTAAACAGGCTAACTTACATCGTTGTCTAGTAGATTGAACATGCCAATCTGCGCTAGCTGAAGCGACTCGGCGAACTTGTCCTCGGCCTGTCTGATCTCGTCGTCTGGAATGTGAGCACCTGATGTACGCATACTTCACAAACGTACACACACACCCACGCAAGCACGGATGCATACAGTTCACGCACGCGCGCATATAATTCGAAACATATGCATTTACATATACAAAGTTAACGCGTTTGCTTACGTGTCCGTAACAATGAATATACATTCGTATACGCATACGTAAGAATGCAAACAAAGTTTAAACATTAATTTGTCAAATCTCACAAGTCAGTTTCAAGCACGTAAGCATGCATACAAATAATGCACGTTAGCACACAAAAATCATTTACGAAGCGAATATTCGCATAAAATAAATTTAAAACGTGGTCGTTATTTGTATGTATACGCGTACAGAAACAAATCAAAATATTAAATACATACACAGATAATAACAAGGACGTTAAATAAACGAAAAAAGAACCAAAATCATACAGACCAAACGTCGAAAATAATACTCAGGCGGGCAAATGAAGTTGATGGAGGGACCGATGCGGGCGGGGCAGGAACAAATCATGAAAAAAATGTTAGCGTATATTATAGGGCTTATATTTACATGTGTATGTTAGCCTAAATGGATGAAATGTAGTGTATTTAGACCTATAGCTAGTTGTAAATGTGTGATCTAGCTATTCACTGTCAAAGATAAAACCAAACAACGTTCTGACGTGTGGTGGACAAAAAGATTTGTCAACAGTACCACACATATCTTTTTTTTTTAATATTTTCTTGTACCTACTATAGTGATACAGTTTTTATACAGTACGTTTAGTAGATGTCGTTAACATATATTTTTGTCAACGACATTGGTACTAAGTTTTGGCGATATCGTTGACAATGAACAAATCTAGCGTTTATAATAGTGTGTCCCTACATACCCTGTCTTGAAGATCCGTGACTTGGGCTCATATATGGACTTGGAGCCCTACCAGGGCCTTTGATTTGAACAAAAGAAAAATACATAATCAAATATCGAACGGAAAAACATCTTCGAGGAAATTTAACTAAAAAACAGGAATAGTTCCACAAGTGAAGAAAGAAACTTAATGAATGTAATTTGTTATCTAACATGCTGTTGTTGATATGGGAATAATCACCTTTGGCCTGTCTTCGCCGTTTGCAGTCGAAGTCCAGCCTACGGCCCTGTAGTTTCTTTCGGTGGTGCTGAAAATTACGAAACAAGAAATAACTTGTAACACATACTTATACGTAGAATACGTAGAAGTTATATCGTAATGGTCTTTATTTTGTATCTAAGGCAGAGAAGTCATCGTCATTTTTAAAGCTACCAATACATGCATATCTTCTCTACCAATTGTCTCAATCGAGATATATTGATGATATATCTCCAAAAATATTTCCAAATTTCAACCCGATTAGTTGAGATGTTCTGACGTGAATGAGCAGCAAACATACAAATGTTCGCATTAATAATATTATTAGGACTAGCATTGTCTGAGGATAGCATCACGGGTTAAAAAAAACTACCCGTGCAGTTGCCGTTCCTACCTGCGCCTATTATCCTGCGCTATAGTCGATGTGGTATTCCAAACCAAAACCTAACTATGCTTCAAGTTACATTCGATCTGCCTTTCCGACGTGATTAGCAACGAACATACAAACATTCGCTAGTAAGAAGTAGGATTCAGCTTAAGGCAGTAATTGAATCATACCATGACTTCCTTGAGATCCTTGGTCTGGAGATGGTGCAGCGGCTCGAGGAAGCTTTGCTTGATGTTATCGTCGAGGGAGTACTTCACGTCTGCCATTTGTTTCAGCGCCTCTCCCATTTCGATCAGGCATTGTGCTGAGGGTGCCGAAAAATGTACAGGGATGTACTAAGAAATGTTATTATATAGGAGCACGGTAGTGTACTCACAAAGTCACGAGAAAAATGCACGGCCTTATCATATTTTCTCGAAACAGTTTAGGCCGTCTTTGACTCCTCTAAACTCCGTGTGAATAAAACTAGAAGCCTTAATTTATAATAATCAAGTCACATTTATTAGCGATCGGATAAGACAAACTTGATTTGTATAAGCTTCGAGAAACAGAGACTATAGACGTAGATTTCCTTATGATGACATACTGTTTTTGTTTAGCGCTATCGTTTTTTAAGTTATCATAAGCCCTTATAATAAGTAAATAAGCGTTAAGCCTTTTTAGGCCGTATTTCATTCACTCCATCGCTGTCAGGCCGACACACGTTATGTGGATGTTTTTCGAGACTTTACGTTTCAGCAACTATGCAAGTACGTATACACGAACTTACTGGCTACATATCTATAGGACGAGGAGTGCGACAGGGAGACAACATTTCACCTAAACTCTTCACTTCCATTTTAGCAGGGATTGTGTGGATGAGATCAGCTCAGGATAGAGATCAGATGGGACAAGGGTGAGGAGGCCTATACCCAGCAGTGGGTCGATACAGGCTGAAAATGATGACGATGAAGCCCTTTTTAATTTAATGGTGTCTAATAATCTTTTGACTATCTTCATCGTTATTGTTGTTTTTTTTAATTAATACTAACCTAATAGGTTAGCGCTTCATCGCTATCGCTTCACTTATTATAAACCTTTTTTTTTATATGCTAGTGATAACTGGACAATTCCAAAATAATATTACAAGTTAGTCTCTGTTTTCGCAAAACTTATTCCGGTACTGAAAATATAACTATCAATAGGTAGGACAGACACACAGACGGGCAAACGGGTCAATAGGCATACAGAGACCGAATAAGTTTTAGCAATACCGTTATTGTACAGAATTCTATAAGTATGGTTACGAAAAGTAATAATTTATGACTTGTTTATTTTAAATCGTAAATTGTAATGTTAATTCATAAATATGAGTAGTATTAGTAAGTAAGTATAGGTAAGAAGTAACAAGTAGGATTGGTGCGTGCTGACACAAGAAGCATTAACAATTGAGAGCAACAATTAATTTGTCCTGATTTAGGATTCTCTGTGCCTCTCCGCAGTCGTAATTTGTTACAGTGCCTTGCCTATCTCTAATACCGACAGGTCCCCGGAGGCCTTGTTTACTTATTCATGGAATTAGTCATTAATAACATTAATTACCTCACTACAGATGATAATCCGTAAACTACCAAGGTCACGGATGAATACAAATTGTAAACATAACAACTTGTGTATAAGCGAAAATGTGTCTGAAACATTGCAGGTCTGTAAATTTCTGGCAACCACTATTATAACTACTACAAAGGGTCTAAGTATGTACATAAAGAGTTAACAAGATGAAATGGGCACGTTCTATTATTAGCTATACAGGTGACGTATTGTGCAAAAGTTGTGCGTGCGTGTACGTGTGTGTACGTGTACACTCAAATTCTAAAGTTATAAGTTTTCACTGCTATCGGTAGTCTCTATGACTGCCAATTTATTTATTATTGGGACAACACTAAAAGCGAAATAAAAGTGTTCAGTGTTGCTCTGAATTTGGGTTAAGAACTGCAATTTCACGTCTTCTACCCTCCGCGATTCCTCTAGGTACCGCACCCACTTTAGCTGATTCCTGCGTCCGTCCTCATAATTATCGCTTGGGCTACCCTTAGTTCCTCTACTTGCCATAGTGCAGAACTTTATCTTTCCCCAAATAGAAACCTCCCAATGCAAAAGTTTTCCGAGCAATCTGATCGCCCTTTTTCTAGATTTCTAGATCGGAGGTTTCAACTAAAGCGCGGAATGTTTCTAAAAGTTAAGTTAAAAGTTAAATAAAATTGTGAAACGTGATACCTAATTGTGAACCTAATGATGACTCATTGTTTTTTTATTTAATGTGCCATCAAAAGGATTCTCAATAACTGAAGTATAGGTGAAAGAATTACTTTGTTTTCTTAAAAACTTCCCTGATATTACGATTTTATAATCACAGTTTTGGACTCTCTCAAAAACGCTTCAAACAAAAACACTATTGAAGCATGACGTCACTGGTTCGGATTTTCTATGCGCGTAAAGTTTGTATGTTACCTATATGTTAAATATTCCGTTTAGAAAACTGGTTTCTGTCACTTGAAATTGAATGGGTCATCCAATGGTAAATAAATTTTCTAATAATTTCGTACTTTTAAAACGGACATGCTCATCCAGCTTTGAATGATCATAAAGTTAAACAAAAAATATCAAAATTAAAATGTGTAAATATTTTATTCTATTAATGTATTTTGTGAACTGTATTAAGATTTTGATACAAAAAAATAGAAAAAAACTAAAAATTTTGGGGGTGTCCCATACTTAGAACTGAAACTCAATACTTTGTTTTTCTAAAATAATTTAATATAATTCCAGGATCAGTGGTCATACCTATTGTATATTATTTGTTTCACCTTTATAATAATTGTATCTAATGTTTCTAAATAGTTTTTTTTTCAGTTTTCAAGTGGTGAGCTAATGTGGTTGTGCGCAGTGCGCGCAGCGATAGAGGTGCATGAAGGAAGTTTCCATCAATATTTATAGTTTATATTATAGTCCCCTTACACTATTGGTAGATATTTTCCCCGGGCAAAGCTTAGCTGCTTCGTACATCCCAAGCGCAGACTTGGCTTTACGCATCCTCGAAAGGTAAATCGAGAAGGGTTTAATTTTGTGTGTGTGCGTCTACCCGCGTCTCTAATTTACCGTCTACGTGCTTGCCCCGAAATGTCAAGTTACAAGTAAACACTTACAGAAAATAGAATCCTCGCCTAGTTTTCTGCCGTAAAGTAACATGCAGTCGCCCAGCACGCCTTCCGGCTGAGGGTAAGTGTTGCTCTTGGCCTGCCCGCTCAGTTTACTGATGCCTTTGACGGCCGCCATCTTGGCGCGGGCAGTAGGATTTGGTTGAAGGAATTCTTTCGTTTTCGTTTGTAGTTCTTCTACGAGCTCGCATGTTACGTCTGTTTTCTGAAATTATCAAGCTTTTGTTAATATAATTGAAGCCTGTGAAGAACTCTTTTAGCAGGTAGAAATTATATTTTGGTTTGATCCCTGCTATACCCCACATCATTTCTGCCAGCAATAGTGGTACATAACTGGAACAAATTAGTATGGTATCTAGCAAATTTGTTGAACTATTTTATACACTGGACAGATTTACGTAACAGTCAAAGATAAAGTAATTTAGAGAACAATTGTTTTCAATTTTCGACACCGGCCGCATCAGCTTTTGCTATTCGCCAATCATAAATTAAATAAAGTTAAAAAAATCACGCGACCAATTTATTGGACTGAATTGCAATGACAATTTTTTTCATCATAACTCTCGAATGGAGTAATTATTGTGGTAGTATTTTGTTAAATCATTTGTCATACCTAATTGAGACTGGAATTAAACGGAGTTTAATTCGTAGTTGTCTGGCTCAGAGAGGTTACTGTTTGATACTCGTACTTTACTGTTTAAATCGTTTTCTGTGGCATCACTAAGGATTGAACCTCTTCCTTGTTTGTTACATGTTAAATTGGTCGCCTAAGCCAAAGTTCGACCGGTCGAACCCCACAAATGGAAGGAGTTGTTTAAGATCTAATACAATACCACAAGACAAAACAATGTAGATATATTAGACATAACGTTGTTTATTAGATAAATCTGTTTCATATAACGTAATAAATGAAACGAAAATAGCCGTACTTACTCTTTCCATTTCCACAAAATCCAAATCCAATTTTGTGCCTTCGGCACCGCCCATCTTTTCTGTGACATACTGAAACAATAAATTATGGTTTTGTAACATCATATTTGCTGAAGTGGGTGTCGTTTGTTTGTATGGGTTTAAAATACTCATTACTATAAATGGAATCACCGAAGAGTGCCACCTAAACAGAATATAAATCATAAAGCTAAAATAGCCTGTTTCATTACCCCATAACAAAAAACTTCGGGTTTTGTTACACCTAAAAACTTTCTGCGAAAAGGCAATTTTGCTGCGAACTTCATTCAACGAACTGATCGGGCGCGATAAGTTAAAGGTATTGCGTTTAGTCGATATATTCAATGGGGTTTACTTTAAAGTTTATACAGAAAGGATAAACCGCGAGACCGCCGTAGCCGGGAGCCGCTGGAACAAAAGCACAGGTCGAGGCTCTAGCCTTGGCCGAATTGCGTTCGCTCCTACTACGAGCAAAATCGAAATTGTAATATCACGCTGAAAGCTTCTGCTATGAATGGCCACAATTAGCGAGTCTCGGTACTTAATTACCGCCAGTTAAATTACGCCCCAGCTTCCATTTAACTGAAATTTGCCTTCCGAGGAATCTACCGTAGTTTCAGGTGAGTGGAATCACGTCACAGAGATAATGTTATCTCTCTTTCCCTTGCAAATAGAACCTCAGTTCGCGTTTATCTTTTTAAACAAGAGCGAACAATATAATGTATTTCTGCGCCTTCTAAAGAAGCTTATTTACGTTTACCGAGCTATTTCATGAAAGGAGAATGGGCGACAAACGGATCGTACGAATAGCTTTTAAAATGGAAGCCGCTGTACTCGTCGGTCGAAACACTTTATAGTCTTTATCATGCAGTAGGGTCGTAAAAACGGGATTGCTGTTCCCCTTTCGCTAAGGTCCTTTGCGATTCAAATCAAGTTTTTACTACGTAAATTTCAGATAAGCAAAAAACGTTGTTATTTCGTGTGAACCGCGAAAAGGCTCAAAGTGCTGTCGGCAAAAGGAGCGGATGGAAAATTAGTTACTGAACAACCCAAAGAGAGTTCGTTACACCAAACCCCTTTTTAATTAGGTGAAAGCAACAAGCCGCCAGCTTTGGCTTGTTGCGTTGGATCTCATCCACACCTTTGTTACATAACTACACAGATCCAACAGTTGAATTTAGGAAGGTATTTGGTTTAATCCATTTCATCTGTTTCAAAGCAGTATTACATCTCCTAGAGTAAATTATTGATATAGCAAGCAAATGTGCTAGCTCCAGCTAGTTATAAATGACCGAGTTACGGCACTTTATTAGTTCAATTTATATCGCACTGAACTGAGGCCATAAAATTAATTCAAGAATTCTCTCTCAATTCCCGTATAGGAAGTAATAAACGTGAAATGCAGTTGCAAGGTCTCGACGCATAGTTCCAATGTCGCAGGATCTCGCGCGAGGGGAGCGAAGCCCGAAGGCCGGAGTATTTAGGGCAGAGCGAGGGAGTAGGTCAAGGTTCATCTCGATTGCAGTCTTTATGATGCGCGGATAGAGAATTACTTCGGGAATCGCGGTCGCGATCGATCAGGTGTTTTAAGTGCTTATCCATGTAAGGGATATTTGGGATCGCTCGAATGAGTCCCAGTGATTTTATAACCTAATTTCAGTTTTATTAAAGGATCGATACTTTTATTTTTCCGATAAAATTAATTTTCATATAACAACCAAAACAATCTTCACACCGGTTTTTAGCCCCCGACCAAAAAAAGGGGTGTTATAAGTTTGACGTCGATGTCTGTCTGTCTATCTGTCTGTGTCAACGTAGAGCGTAAACGGATAGGCCGATTTCGATGCGGTTTTTTTATTTGAAGGTTAATATCTGTGCGGATGTTTTTAGTTATGTTTGGTTAATTTCGACTCAAGATGGCCGTCTCCACAAAATGGCGGACAAAGTATTTCTTCACAACTTACCTAAATATGGGTATCAAATGAAAGGACTTGGCTAGTAGAATACTATACATTATAACAAATTTCAAATCCAAGATGGCGGCTACTACAAAATGGTGAAATCCATTTCTTTTTTCACAACTCCCTTAATATGGGTATCAAATGAAAGTGCTTGACTAGTAGCATATTGTACAGATAACGAATCCGAGGTAGTCGGGGGTTAGTCAAAATTTTTAATTTTGTTCTTGTTTAAGCATTTATTACTTAACCGATTTTGATTACATTTGTACGAAATCATTTTTTGCCAAACGTTATCAAACATGGAACGTTCGAATTCAGTTCAAGCCGGCGTAGTACATCTATATATCAACAAATTAAAAGCTGTTTAATTTTGAAATTTATCGGATACATTTCAGTGAGTATAAACCTGCATTCTCTTGAATTTAAGGCCCATTTGATGTACCCAAAGCTGGCCCTGGATGACCTTTACCCTTGAAATATGTCTTTTTGAACACTCTTGTTTCCTCAGTATTTTTTCGTTTTCGTTAAAGCAAGTGGTCATGACGAATTTGTGCACTGGGAATAAACCTAAGAGGTATAGGCGAGATTTGCACGTCTTAGATGCTAAGCCACCACGTCTTTCTTATATTCTAACATAGACATTTTTCTATCAGAATTATGAAAGTCGGATAAAATACTCTAATGACCCGTTTGTTTATCTTGCCTCTTATTAATCACCTCCAAGAGTTGGAGTACCTACAATAAAATTGTGAAATGTCCATTTTACAGGCGTATTATTGAATTACCGATTGAAGTAATTATTTCCGAGTAAATAGGTCAAGCCCGTGGGTCAAGGTCCGTCGCCTTCGCTACCCAACTCCTTATTACGTCCTTTTGGTTGCTATACAAATTGATATACCCTAAGGCGATTTATTGGTAAGTTACATTGTATTGAGCTACTTGTTGATATTACCGAACATGTTTCAAACACTTCGAAGCCTCGACTTTTTAACCCCCGACCAAAAAAGGGGGTGTTATAAGTTTGACGTCGATGTCTGTCTGTCTGTCTGTTTATCTGTCTGTCTATCTGTCTGTCTGTGGCACCGTAGAGCTCAAACGGATGGGCCGATTTCAATGCGGGATTTTTTTATTCGAAGGTTGATATCCGTGCGGATGTTCTTAGCTATGTTTGGTTAATATCGATTCAAGATGGCCGCCTCCACAAAATGGCGGACAAAATATTTCTTCACAACCTACCTCAATATGGGTATCAAATGAAAGAGCTTGACTTGTAGAATACTTTGCATTGTGACAAATTTCAAATCCAAGATGGCTGCTACCACAAAATGGCGAAATACATTTATTTTTTCACAACTCTCTTAATATGGGTATCAAATGAAAGGGCTTGACTAGTAGAATGTTGTACAGATAACAAATCCGAGGTAGTCGGGGGTTAGTCAAAATTTTTAATTTTGTTCTTGTTGACAATTGCTAGACCATTGCTGCGAAACTGCTAGCTTATCGGGTTTTATCGGATGCATTACTGAGTGTGCAACTGTTCTGCATGATTAATACCAATCTGCCCTTTTTTTACTTGGCCGGCTTACGTTATCGGATTCATGGTTGTCGTTCCAAATACTCTAACGAAGAAGTTTCACTCTACTTTTATAATAAAAATGTTTAGACTATGATATATATACTAAGTTTAGACGTTTTCTCGCTATGAATTTTGGCTATGATTCTCTCCATGTCAGAGAAGTTCCAGAGGCTCATAGATGCAAATATAGAGAGGACTGCTTATGTTCTATGATATGACCAACAGTGACCATAAAATGATTATCTTCTACGTTTAAATTTAATTCTCAACCTACTAAAATGAACTCTTACTAGTACTATAACTATAAGTTATAACTATAAAGCAAATTAGTAACGAAAGTTAATATTTGATTATAAATCATGTGTCGTTGTCCACATTGATTTGAAAGGGAAGCATTGTCCTGTTACAGCAATTACGATTTTGAACGGAGACTTCGATAAAGCCCTTTCTCGTAACACAATAGAACAGACTACAAACCGTCTCCAGAAAATCGTTACGGGTTCTGTCAATTATTAAAATGATTGTTAACACAATTCTCAGCGTCAGATTCTATTTAAACAAATGTAAATAAATTTATTACAGTACCTTTGATCACAGCTTTGTATTACTATCGTACTTTTTTTGCCCACGGTGATACCAATTTGCCCGCACTTATCAGAAAGAAATACGGTCCAAAAATGTGAGCATTTTAGAAAACAAAAACAATACGAATCTTATGGAAAAAAAAACAGAATGACAAGATAACTTAGAATGACAAGATGACAGGCGAAAAGTTACTAAACAAAACAAAAATCTTTGCAGCATTTAGTGTAAGAGGAAATTGAGCTTTTATAAACACAAACAATATTCTCTCCAACAAAAGGTAAACGAAATCCTCAGTAACTAACTGACAACAATAGTAACGAGTAGCTGAATCTGGAAATTTTCTTTGTCATGGCAACACTGCGGGAAACAGGCGTGTTTTGCATTCAGAATTTTCAATTTACTGTAGAATTTCGCCGCATGTTGCATGATCCGATATCGGATTCACATCGAAAATTCACTTTTTCGTTCACAAATTGCACACACAAAGTAAAATTACGTTTACAACACCTACTCGGTAAAAAAATATTAAAGGCTCCGTGGCAGTACGGAGAATCCTCGGCGAATCACACAAAACATACATACAAGAGAAAGTACAGCTCCTTTGCATTAGTAAATACAAGTAGGTACTTTCACTGGGGTGTAGAGGTGTAGACCCAATAATAAAGTTAAAGACATTATTCATCTAGTCGGATATCATAGATACATACTGCTAATTCAGTTGGCACCGACAAAACAGATTACAATACAGAGGACAGGAAAAATGTGAAACAATACCAAATTTC
Source organism: Ectropis grisescens (assembly GCA_017562165.1). NCBI lineage: Eukaryota > Metazoa > Arthropoda > Insecta > Lepidoptera > Geometridae > Ectropis > Ectropis grisescens. The sequence continues at coordinate 16,444,417 of CM029787.1, read as the reverse complement.
GGTAACGCTCGCACTGTTTCATTCTAACAACATAATATTAGAATTTTCCCGTTTTTATTTCACGATACAAGGAATCGTCTAAAGAAAGTAGAAAGTCACAAGTTTATAATTTTCGGAAAACCTTATAATCGATGTATGTATCTTTTGGCGGAGTATTCCATTCAATATTTCTTTCATTGAATACGTTTTTTCAAGAAAATGTTTTCTTACAAAAACGTTCCCCTAACAGCGTGGGCTTCGCAGAAGACCATTGTAAAGTAGGCAATGATAATTTGCTGGTAAACTCCCACCGGTAAACTCGAAAGCCGCCATAAAGACGAACCCGCGAAAGTTGAAGCATCAGCGACCGGTGATCAGCGATAAATCTCGAGTTTCCCCGACGTCGGCAACTCCACTTTATAAATTGATTAACAAAATTATCTTCGTAAACAACGAACTTACCGACTTAATAATTCAATTTGAGCTCGTTGATGGACACTACGCCTACGCCCAAATATATTCTTTAACATATTCATCTACGTCAGCATGTTCCATTGTAGACAGCATCAACACAATCAGTGACGGTCAAATGCTAACTTGACCGCCTATAATAGTTGAACATTTTAAAGGAACTTCGATGTGATGTATTAATAACCGAAGGGTTTTTGATTACACAATTGAATTTCACATCAATTATTTATCAAAACACAGCACATCCATCAATTTTTTTGTCCAAAAGCCCCAACGGTTACTGGGGTCTAGTTTGAAGTGGAATATACCTCTATTATGCAAACTTATCAGATAAATAGATAGCGTATGTATATCTTTATATATTGTATCATTTCTTTGTTACTACAATCTTCTGTCTACACATAACTTTTTTCAGACTAAGTAACTTTCGCGTTATTAATAATGATAAAATAATGAATTTTCAATCTGAAAGCTTTTATGATGCCAGGAATATGACTGAATAATACACATTACATTATGTATGGCCTAAAATCTTTTTTATGGATTCCCAGATAGAGATTATGCGAGGATTGAGAACCTTCTCCAAAGCTCAGGGTAGGGCGGATTAGTCGGAACCCGCCTAATATCGATGGCTTCGGTCATTTATTATATTCAGGCCTTATACTAGGAATAATTAAAGCCTTTTCGGCTTTTAGATTATTATTAGACTGTCTAAACGGTTAGCCTCCAATCTCTATTTAAATATAGGTGTTGGTGTAAATATAACGAAACCCGATCATCAAGTCGAGAAAAGGTCAGTTTTTTAGGTTAACGCTTACCTTCTCTATATCACATTGTGATATAGAGGAGGAAAGTGGATATCTATTATGTGAAAAAGAATCATAACAATGCGTCGGTGAAAATAAAAACATTGAATTTATAACTTTATATACTTACAGAATCTTTCAGAACATTTGTTGTTTTTTTTATAAAGGGATCTCAAGTGACCGTTACTACATACTCGATACTACCGTATCCCGAACTTTGGGATAGCACAGGAGGCGCAAGGCCCGACTAACCTAATTTTACCATCTAGAGTATGTACTTTTTACTATGTAGAGCATACCCGAAAACTGTCCGCTCATCGAGTACCACATGTCAAACCACAACAACCACAAGGGCACCTCTGATGGTACGACCTTGGCTTGGTTGCCGTCGGTAGAGAAGTTCAAGGAACTAAATAAATAAATAAAATAAAATAAAATAAAATTTTGTCGGCTAACTGAATTTTAGTCTCTTACTAATGTAGACTGACTTATTATCAGGACAAATCTTGAGTCGTCTGACTGAACATAATTAAAAAAAAATTGATCAAAAACTAATGTTGACTGACTGATTGTTTTTAAGGGACAAATCTCCATCCTGTTAGCACATGATGTTGAGCAAGTTAGCACTTATTTACATGTTTTCTCAGAAGCGGGTCTCTCGTTTTTACCCCAATAACAAAAACGGTAGAATTTTTCACGTTTAGACAAAAAGCCAGAAAGCTTATTAGCCGATCCTTCTATTATTTATGAAAAGGGCAGATCTTGTCTCGGGCCGGCTACAGGGGCGGGCCATTATTCGGCGATCAATCACGCGCTCGCGGCTCTACGCACTGATATTGTAATATCGAAGAAACAACTCATCTGCCGAGATTACCTAATTATCGCTAAACATTTTACACATAACCGTATTTAGTTCACTCGTCAAGCTGTCAACCAGAGCAGTCAATGTGTACTTTGTTCCTCAAGTAAATTTACAAATTGTGGTTGAAAATTCACATACCAGTTTATATACGCCTTTATATCGTAAAAGCCATCACCAGTGTTCTAGTGCAAGCAACAAACAGTGGTTTAATCTCGAATTGTGCACATAAATCAGCAAATAACTAACTGCAAATTGTTATTTTTCTCATCAATAAGTGAAAGTGGGGGTACTTATAAAATAAATCCATTGATCAGTTGTTTACGTAATTTGGGAGGATATCATAAATATACTTTCGCACAAAAGAACTCATAATTTCGCCACTGTCAACTATACACAGTTGGTCTATTGGTTACTCCTTCGGGTAGCTAATTCGTTGTGCCTGCGATCGAATCTCAACCTGAGGTGTCTTTTTGCACTTCAATTATTTGTTGGGAATTTGGAATAATTGTTTAATATGAATTGCCTTGCGTGCAAAGACAAAATAACTTCAGATCTCACTCTTAAATGCAACAATTGTCGATCAAGTTATCATATAGAGTGCTTGAACATAAAAAATGAGCAATTTTATGCACTTTCTGCGGAATACTGTTGTAACTGGGTATGCCCTTATGCACCAACGTTACGAAGCGAAGCAATAGACAGCATGAACATACTCCCGTCCGTCAGGCGCAGGTTCCCACTGGCCATGACTCCATGAATATGTCATACGATTCGAGTGATCAGACGGACCAGTCGCTGTTACAATCGTCCGCAACACATCCGAGCACCAGTACCGCCGACCCCAGTAACTCAGTTACTATGGACAAGATTAGTGCACTGTTGGACCAAAACTAAATAGCACACTCTCTATATTTATGAGTGATTTCCGTAGAGCTATCAAGGAAGACGTCAAAGTTCTGGTACGCAACGAAATTGGTTCAACAATGCAAAATCTTAAGGATGATTTTACAGCTACAATAAATTTCATCTGCGATGAACAGTCTTCTATGAAACGGGACATTGAGGCTAAGACGCGCACTATTAAGGATTTACAACATGAGGTATCTAAGATGCGGGAGGAACACAGTAATTTAAGGGCACGGCTGTCTTCTATGGAAAGGATAACACGCAGTCAAAATTTAGAGATCCAAGCCGTTCCTGAGAATAAAAGTGAAAATCCCGTTGGAATATTCAAAAACTGTGTGAAACCCTAAACCTGGATATTAAACAAAATGAAATACATTCCTGTCGCCGAGTAGCAAAGTTAGATGCTTCATCGAAGAGACCGAGGAATCTCTTGGTTACCCTGGTAAACCCGCTCCTTAGAGATAGTGTTTTGTCTGCCTGCTACCGCTTCAACAAAACCAACAAGGATGATACTCTCAATACGACTCACCTTGGTGTCTCGGGTGCAAAACAGAAAATTTTTGTGTCTGAACATCTGTCACCTGAGTGTAAAGCTCTTCATGCCGCTGCGAGAAAGGCCGCCAAGGATAAATCGTACAAATATGTCTGGGTGAAATATGGCAGAGTCTACATGCGGAAAGATGATTCTGCAAACTGTATCTTAATAAAAAACCTAGACACATTAGATAAATTAGTCGCCTGATTTGAAATTTCTATTATAAGAGTTTTTTGGAATTAGTAACTTGATTATTTTTTTTTAGTTTGTAATGTTAATTTTTTATCAGAATGTAAACCGTATTAGATCGAAAATAGAAAATGTTTTTCTTAATATAGTTAATAGCGACCACGACATAATTTGTTTAGCCGAGACAAACTTTAATGATGGCATTTTTGATACTGAGGTGTTCGACAATCGTTACAATGTTATTAGACGTGATAGACAAATGACACGAATTCACAAAAAAGATGGTGGTGGAGTTGCAATGGCCATCAAAAAGCACATCAACTTTATTCGTCGAACATCTTGGGAAACCGGTTTCGAGGATATTTGGATTAGCATTATTCCAGAGGATAAAAATGTAAAAATTACAAACATATGTTTGTGCTATCTTCCTCCTTATTTATCATGTGAAAATATGCAGGAATTTTATAATAACTGTCAAAATAAAATACTAGATACTCAGAATCTTGAAGAGTTTCTTATAATTGGCGACTTTAACACTCCTAGCGTTTGTTGGTCTAAATCTGCTTCTTCTCCTATCATGACACCAAGTAACCCTAGTGGTGAAAGAGCTGATCTCTTGCTGGAAAGTATGTCGCTTTGTAACCTAAATCAATTAAATGGTATACCCAATATGTACGGCAAATTCTTGGACCTTGTTCTAGCGACATCACTATTACAAGTACATGAGTCTGACGCAATTAGTAAGCTAGACAGATATCACCCCTCTATTGTGATCAATTTGGAATCTGTAGAAAGTACTAAATGTTTCAGGCCAAAATCGCGCAAGCGGTTAGATTTTAACAAGAGCGATTATACGAAAATTAAACTGGACCTTGAGTCAACTGATTGGAACAATGTTTTCAAGCCCCAAACACTGATGAATCTGTTAGTAATTTTTATCTGAAATTTAATGAAATACTTAAAAACACACACCATTAGTTAAGAAAAACTTAAATTCTAATCCTATCTGGTTCTCTCCTGCTTTAATAAGAGTTCTAAAGAAAATCAAAATATCATCGTAATTACAAAAATATGGTAATCCACGAGATTATGACGTGTTTTCCATGCTTCGTCTTAGGTCCAAAAACTAATAGAACGAGACTACAACAATTTTATTGACTCGGTTGAAACATCCATTGAAAATAACAATATCAAACATTTTGGCAATACGTAAAGAGTAAAAAAGTACAGATGCAATACCTATTAAAATGAAGCATGGTGGACAGATAACGTCACAGCAAGATGATATATGCGAACTGTTTTCCAATTATTTTAGTTCTGTTTTCGAAAACACGATTCACATGACCGATATCACGAAAAAACTGATGGACAAGAAATATCTGGTAATGTCCTTAGTGGCATTGTAATCAGTCAGGAAGACATTCTTTGCAAAATTGCCAAGATTGATTCTAATAAGGGTGCAGGTCCCGACGGAATTCCCCTCTTGTGATCAGAAAGTGCGGCAAGGAATTATGCTCACCTCTTTCTGTTTTATTTAATATGTCCCTTCATACAGGCGTATTCCGTCTCTTTGGAAAACTGCCTACATAATTCCCATATTTAAAACTGGTGATAGATCGAGCTGCAATAATTACCGTCCAATAAGCATACTTTCCTGTTTGGGTAAACTTTTGAAGCAGTTGTATATAATGTTATGTACCACCATATTTGTTCACAACTGTCGCCCAAACAGCATGGCTTTGTGCGTAACCGATCTACTGCTTCGAATTTGCTAGAATTTAAAACTATATATGCCAGTCCTTTTCGAAAAGATCACAGGTTGATTGCGTATATACAGATTTTCTAAAGCTTTTGACAAGGTCAGTCACAAAATATTAGTGCGCAAATTATCGTCTCAGTTTGGAATTCATGGTAGTTTGTTGAGGTGGATAGAGTCATATCTTACGAGACGTAGTCAGTTGGTTGCAATCAGGGGCTTCTTGTCTACACCTGTTTTAATAACATCTGAGTACCCCAAGGTTCTCATCTTGGGCCTTTGCTTTTATCGCTTTTATAAACGACCTTATAGACAAGCTTAATAACCCCTGCCTATTATATGCAGATGACCTTAAAGTCTTTTCTCGAATTAGCAACATCAGAGACGCGGAGATCCTTCAGTCTGATCTAGATGTTATTTACAGATGGTGTGAAGTTAATCGTATGGTTTTGAATATTAATAAATGTGTTATGATAACGTTCACAACTAAAGTTAATAAAATACTGTTTAATTATAAAATTCAAAATAATAATTTAGAAAGAAAGACTGTGGTAAAGGACCTGGGCATTTTGTTAGATGAAAAAATGTCGTTTCGCAATCATTATGATCATATAATTAGTAAGAGCACTAAACTCTTGGGATTTATTCCTCGGATTACGAAACAGTTTAAAAAGCCTACTAGTTTTTTAAATCTGTACTATGCCCTAGTGCGTAGTGTCCTAGAATATAATTCTGTTGTATGGTCACCACATTATGAAGTGCATAGGAAGCGTATAGAACGAGTGCAGAGCAAGTGCTTAGCCATACTGTGCTACAGGCAGGGGCTAAAGCGCCAATTGCAATCTTATCCCGACAAACTTACTAAATTTAAAATGCAAACTCTTGAATCTAGACGTACTTATAACGAATTTGTCTATCTCTATAAGATATTGCACGCTCAAATTGACTCCCCTACTCTTCTTTCCAGTATCAACATTAACATCACCCCTAGAGCTCGAGACTATCATTCTAGAATCTTTTCGTTGCAGGTTTACACCAACAACACGTCATTTTATAATCCAATAGTCAGAATGTGTCGCCAATATAACGAAATTCATAAAAAACACCACGACACAATTGACGTCTTTCATAGCAAAATGTCAAAATTTAAAAATGAAGTTAGGAAGATAGTATTTACGTCATTTGTCCGCTGAAGCTGATTTACATTTTCTTTAATTAGTCTGTTTAGTAAATTATTAAACATTTCTTGGTTGCATTTAGGTATATACTATGAGTGACCTTTTGCTTTTATATAGTTTAGTTGCATAAAGGTATGTGTTAAGTTCATCTTATTGCTTTATATTGTATGTATTTAATTTGGAGACTGCCTCAATATTATAGTTGAGTTGTGTGTGCATGCTTTGGATAACAGTTTAGAACATCACATTGGAATTGATCTGTTTTGTTATTATAATTAACTGTAATCTGTTATGTGCGCCTTGTTAAATAAATAAATAAATAAATAAATAAATAAATAAATTTTATTCATTTAATATTAATTTAAGAATCAAAATGAAGAAAGTTATTAAATCTAAAATTAAACATCTAAAGGTACAAGTTCGCGCTGAGACCGCGACCGGAGACCGCGACAGGCACTTGACTCTATAGAATTATTAGACTATTAAATTATTAGAATATAGTAATATATATAATATAGAATTATTAGATTGATTGATACAGTAGAGTCTAAACTCTATTGGATGGGCGCCAGTTCGCGCCGAAACCGCGTCACATGTCTCGCGACACGTGTCTCGGTCTCCTGTCGCGGTCTCCTCTCGAGGTCTCGGCGCGAACTGGCGCTCATACATTTACATAGTGTCAAGTGCCTGTCGCGGTCTCCGGTCGCGGTGTCGTGTCGCGGTCTCCGGGCGAACCGACTACGGCTACCTTTACAATGTGCGAGTATAACTTACAACAAAGGAAAATATTTGTGGCAGGCGTGTTGTTTACCACCAGGCACATGTCCTGCTCATATTTTTTCATTTAAAACTGTATCAGTGACTTTCAGCCAGTCTAGGAGTGATGTATCACAAGAACAAAATTAAAAATTTTGATTAACCCCCGACTACCTTAGATTTGTTATCTGTGCAACATTCTACTAGTCAAGCCCTTTCATTTGAAACCCATATTAAGGGAGTTGTGAAAAAAGCAATGTTATTCGCCATTTTGTGGTAGCGGCCATCTTGGATTTGTAATTTGTCATGGTGCAAAGTATTCTACTAGACAAGCCCTTTCGTTTGATACCCATATTGCGGTAGTAGTGAAAAAAAATAATATGATTCGCCATTTCGAGGTGGCGGCCATCTTGGATTTGAAATTTGTTATAGCGGATAGTACTTTGCTAGTCAAGCCCTTTCATTTGATACCCATATTGAGGTAGGTTGTGAAGAAATATTTTGTCCGCCATTTTGTGGAGGCGGCCATCTTGAATCGATATTAACCAAACATAGCTAAGAACACCCGCACGGATATTAACTTTCAAATAAAAAAACCGCATCGAAATCGGCCCATCCGTTTGAACTCTACGGTGCCACAGACAGACAGACAGACATCGACGTCAAACTTATAACACCTCTTTTTTGGTCGGGGGTTAAAAAGGTGATTATTCACACTAAGAGAATATATATTTATATATATTTTAACTACAATCTCACGATTGCCAAATTGAACGTTTTCGAAACTAGATCATCACAGCTTTAAGTACTATAAATAGGTAGTAAAATAGTACACATTTATTATTATTTTAAATCTGGCGCCTAATAGTAAGCTAAAAATATCAGCACAGTACCGCGCAGTTGTTTGAAATTGAGTCCAAATTACCAGCCTAGCACTGCAAACTACGTTCGGCACTCTCAGATATAAGATGACTTATTTCTGTGCCTTCCTACGAGGGTCAAACTGAAAGTTCTTAGAAAATAAAAAACTGATTACATTAGCCAGTTATTAGTTTTATTATATCTTTTCAAAATATTGTCCATTCACGTCAATACACCGCTGCATGCGATGGAACCACTGGGAAAAGCACTTTGCCCACTCGTCCTTAGGGGTCTCTTCAATGGCATCGCGATACGCAGCCACCGCTTCTTCAGCATTCATAAACCGCTTTCCTTTAAGTTTTTCTTTAATTTTTGAAAATAAATAAAAATCACAAGGCGCGAGGTCGGGGCTATACGGCGGGTGACCCAGTAATTCAACGTTTGATGTCGCCAAATAGTCGATCGTTCGCTTGGCGGTGTGCGATGATGCGTTGTCGTGGTGAAGGAGGATCCTACTGCGAGGTCGTTTCTCTCGAACTTTTCCAAGACAAGTGGCAAACAATTGGTAGTGTACCATTCTGCAGAAACTGTTTTTGATCCTCTAACACAATTGTTGCGAAATGACATATCCTTCCAAAGAACGAGGCCACCATTTTTTCCCCGCACTTCGATCTCTCTTCACTTTAGTTGGCAACTCCTCGAAAGGAAACACCCACTGAGCAGATTGTCTTTTGGTTTCAGGATCATAACAGTAAATCCAGCTTTCGTCACCTGTTAGTATGTCGAACACAGCATTTGAGTCACCTCCGTTAAATCTTTCAATCATTTTACGGCACCAATCCACACGATGGAGTTTTGAGCCTCAGTCAAATTATGAGGTATCCACTGGGCGCAAAGCTTCCTGACCGCTAAATGTTCGTGTAGGATTTTGTGCACTTGACTCATACCGATGCCTAAGCTTGTCCGAATCTGCTGATAGGTCACTCTTTGTCAGTCTCTATCATACGCCGCACAACACAGATGTTATCTTCAGTCGTCGCCGTAGAAGGCCGTCCTCACGTAAATCATCAGTGAGATTAGTGCGACCACGTTTAAACTCATTAAACCAGTTGTAAACAGTCGCACGAGATGGGGCTTCATCGTGAAAGGCCAATCGTAGTCTATCATAACTTTCTTGTTGACTTAAATGACATCGAAAGTCATAAAAAATCATTGCACGAAAATTTTCTCGTGTTAAATTCATGTTGACGTGACACAGACAATTTTCAATTTGCCGCCAAATCGTAAAACAAATGACAAATGAATGAAGTATATACTCAGTAATATTGGCAAAGAGTTCTATTTTCAAATTATAGAATTATTTTTTTATTATATTGTTTATAAGTGGCCAGTTCTAAGAACTTTCAGTTTGACCCTCGTATATCTCTAGATTTGACACTTGACACACTGACACACAGGAAAGCCACAGGTGTCCTTTACAATGCAGTATCATCTAAACATCATCGTGCGGCCCAAACAACAACAATCTAGGGTATGTTCTTTAGTTACAGGTTACCTAACTGTTCAATTATTTCTATGGGGTCAAGAGAGCTATAAAATTATACTGAAATTCGAAGGAAGTCTCGACGAGTCATAAACCTTGGCAAATACGAATCGATCCCACAACCTGGAGCTTCTGTGCGACGTCTGGGTCGCTGTAAGAAACCAATATATCTAATAATCGATATATATAATAATCGGCGCGGGCCGGGCGCGCTCGCGCGCCGCCGCCGGGGCTGCAAACCGCGCGCGGCTACAACGCGCCCACGCTGCGATTCATTGAACTTATGAACGGTACACTCACTCAAAAGCCAGATTTGGATATTTTCTTCGACAAATTGGGCAATTTCCGGGCCGAAGTCCTTGCCTATATTAGCTCAAACATGTAATGTGTTGGTTTTTTATATAACTGTAAGTTCCATGTTTAAATATCTATATATAAAAGAAAGTCGTGTTAGTTACACCATTTATAACTCAAGAACGGCTGAACCGATTTGGCTGAAAATTTGTGAGGAGGTAGGTCAGAACCACCACAAAAAGACATAGGATAATTTTTATCACTTTCCCGTAGGACGTCAAAAAACGACAAACGACGAATATCCCGTTCGACTACGTTCCCGTGTGACGTGACATAAAACGTAAACGACAGCTAAACGTCATTTCATCTTCGCCATGTCAACGGTGACATCACCGAATGAAAGCCAAAAGAAAAAGTTGAAGAACCTTTGCTAATCTTTGTTTCTAAATCTGAATTGGTACGACTAATTTCCGACAGGTGGCGTAGCAGGTAGCTGAAGAGGTTTTTTTTGTTTGAAAGCGATATTCTCAGGAATGTCTGAACCGATTTCAGTCATTCTTTCACCGTTGGATATTGATACAGAATAAAATAATGTTACCTTTATATACAAATATATTCTAACACCAACGTCAAGAGAAAACTAATCAAATACAAATTAAATTATTCAATTCAATTCTGTAATCCTTGTGGGTTAGAGCATAAATTCGAAAATTATACAATGCTGCAAAATTACAATATTGTATACCAAATTTCATCCTGATCCTTTCAGAAGTTATTGCTTGAAAGAGTGACAAACATATGTACATCTATTTCACAAGCTTTCGCTTTTATTAGTATGATTGGTGGTGGACAATTCACACACAACACCATCTGACCCCAAACTGAGCAAAGCTTGTACTATGACGGCCAGATAGCTGATATAATACATATATAGTTTTAAATACATACTTATTATAAATAGAAACACCCAGACTCAGTGCAAACATTTGAATTCATCACACAAATATTTGCACTGGGTGGGAAGCGAACCCACGACCCTCGGCTTCACAGGCAGAGTTACTACCCACTGAGCCACGAGGCCAGTCTATATAAATATATGAATTCTTAGAAATGTTAATCAATTTTACGAAACAAAAGTGGACATGCGGTCCCTGAGATGGCGCACGGAGTATTTCCGCGCGCTACTCAAGGAAAGAAAGGTTGAGAGTCTCCAACTCTGCCCCTTGGGTTTCGTCCCAAGAATTCCAGGGATCAGCGCCACCGGGGATGAGTGTGTAAAAACGTTCCCATAACCCCGATATAGGCGTACGGTAAAAACTGAAGGCTTTCAATGGGGAATCTGCCCATCTGCCAGAGGCCACACCCACATAACCACCGTGTTTTTCCCCGAGACCGACGGACGACGAATTTCCCCTTTGTTAAAAAAGGGATTCCATGTTGTGCTTCTATGAATTCAAGGGATGAGACAAGTGTATAAATTATTCAATCTCATTAGTCGCACTCGTTTCGTTTGCGAGAGGAAGTACGAGTTTAGTAAGAGGAGACAAAGCTTTGGAACGGCGAGCGACCGGTAATACCAGCAATTTGAGCGGACTATTTCAAGGACCTTCCTAAAATTTGCGACGCAAGAGTTATGAAGATATATATGTTAGCTATACCTACGGAAAATTTCAGTAACGACTGTATAAATAATATATAGCAGAACAACGTTTACCATAGATAGCCACATAATTCATCGTATTTGTATTTCTGTTAAATAAATTATCTTTATCTTATATAGTTATAGGGCAGAATAATATTTGCCCGGTCGGCTAGTTAACCTTCAAGAGGGCGCGCGGTCGGTTGTAACGGCAGCGGTCGCGCGTAACCTAAAAGATCTATGGGATAAATCATAATATAGGTTGTCTTTTTTTTATAAATTCGTTACATAGTGTGTATAACAATCTTTTCAATAATATCCTCAGAAATAAATAATTTCCAAGATTGAACAGACGTTGTTACTCCTATGCCATTTCTACGAGTACCCGAATCTTCCGTGAGACTGTTATGAACACTGCGAAAAATTCGCGCAGTAGTTTCGACGTCTGCGCCGCGCCGCGACTAAAACAATTGTGCTCCTTGCGATAAAGTGGGTGCTGGTAGTCAGTGTAAACTGTTTATTTTGTAGGTAGATAAACTATAAAAAGCTACTTAGAGCATACCATAGATTCAATAAGAATTATCGTTAATATCAGCGAAATTGCATTGAAAGCAGTCGATTCGACGCCGCGAGACCGCTTGAAGGTTAATATGATATGTTAAGATCAATAGACTTTGGTTAATGTTCACAAGTATCGATTGTCAAGGAACCCTATATTACTGCAGGACTCTGCAAACGTGTTTCACGTAAGAGGTTTTAGTCTGTAGAGGCACTCGTGAAGTCCGACATAATCCGTCCATCCCATAAAGTAGCCAGTATGCGTAAATAAATCCACGTTAAAAAAAAAGTCATAGAAAATAAAGCCATAAGTCATTAAATTTTAGAGTTTTGATTGTAAACAATTTTTTTACGTATGGTAGTGCAGCGGGAGTAGCAAGAGTTGAAACATGACGTCAAAAGAGATACGGTTATTAACTTTAATACAATCCGGGGGTAGTCAATCGTTTAATTGGAAAACATTTCAAGCGAACTCCTGTCAGTATTGCCATATCGTCGTGTAAAATGCTGATGCCGGTAGAATACCCCATCGCGCTGAACAAAATGAATGGGTAGAGCTTTTTTATACGCTACACGGGTTCTCGTGAAAAGATAATGTTTTTATTTGAATTATTGTGGCTTTTCACGTAAAAAGGTAAGTTTATAAAGCGACAGGCCGACAATAGACGGGATATCTTGTGGAAATATACATTTTCAAGTAGTAAGAGGTTCTCGGTAGTGGTAGGACTTTTAAAGAATCCGTCTGGGAAAATATCCCACCTTCGTCAATAGGAAATGGCACACGTAACTATATTGGTTTGAAGGACAGTGTTTTAATGGAAATAAATTAGAGGGTGAATTTATTCACCAGTTCCGGGTGACGAGCACAATGCTACCAATTTTTTTATAGTATAGAGTGACGAGACGAGAAGGTCATGTGCCTGATGGTAAGCAAAATGCCTGCCCATAACAGCTCAGTGACACGCAGCTACTCTTATGAAACATGAAGAGTCTAATTCATTACCTAGCACTGCATTGCGCTCATGTCCCTCTGATATATAAAATGTTTTATCTCTATGCTCTGTAATTTCACTAGAAATATTGCCTTTCAAACTGGAACACAGTGCTGTTTTCACATTACTGCTAGGTGGTAGAATAATTGTCAAAATGTTATGTTCAAATTACTATATACACAGTCCCACTGTGTTATTGTAGACAGATTGCTTAACATAAGGCGTTCGTCTTGCTCGTCTCGTGTCAGTCTATCTATTTTAAGTCTGTGACGTACCAACGTTCGGCCAAGGCCTTTCGTTTCTGAGCGTCAATTAAACTTTTTTTTGTCGATAATAGGTTTGCATTAGACCACCACCTCGCCTCGTGTTAAGTGACGATGTGGTCCATGATGAAGCGCGCTATCATATAAGAAACCGATTTTACTCTAGAGTAACTTCTTTGGGACTTTCTTGAGCTTGGCAGCTTTATAAACTACGTTGATGATACATCCTCTATCTTACATAAAACAAATCCTGTACAACTATGACTAGGCTTGGAAAGGAAAAAATAATATTACTTTAAGCACAAATATGAATTAATAAAAAAGTGTGGATAATTTATGAATAGGATAGAAGTAAACTGTAGAAATGACGAATAGAGAAATCGATCATGTTCTACCGACCCCACAATAGCGGGATAACGATGCCAATGACGATGTCAAATATCAGTGAATTCCAGATTTAGATGATTCAGACTTTGATCTTTATACAAATCTACAAACCCAGTACCTATTTCAACCTTCAGTAGACTCCCTTTAGCATTTCTCACAACCTGAAAACCAAATAACTACCCACCTACGTGGCAGTCACTCAGATCAAAACCACTGCTAATTGGCTGTAGGCAGTAGCTCTCAATACACTACTGTACCTATTACTGTATAAATTAAGAGTTATTTTCAATGTACCTAGATGACATTCAATGTTTTATCCAAGAAAACGTATAAAGTAATAATATAAATCGAACACGTACAATACAAATACTTCTTCAGTGACCTACTAAGCGAACCGTGGAATTGAAAACCAGACTTAAGGTAATTGCAGTTCGGAATGGAAGTATTAAGAATGCAAGCAAATATTAAATACCAAACATCTTAAACTGTACAAAAAGATCGTTGCCTGTTTTAGGCAACGATGTTTTAATCAACTAATCCGCCGCCACCATGAAGAAACCAGGTAAGATGAAAACATCATGACGAAACCAGCGTGTTTCACGAAAATACATTATTGTGAACATTTTTGGCCAGCGTTTTGGATGTTGGTCATAACTTTTGTGAGATAAGGCCGTGAGTCCCAATAGTGGGAACATTTAGTGGGCTGCTAATAAACCAATTATTATGTGTCTGTAGAGGCTTTAATTCGTTAGCGATGATACCGGGCTACTTATGCTATGATCTTTTTTCATTAAATAGTTCTACATTTATAGTACGGTTTCTGTAAGTTTAAATCGAACTAGCAATATCACGACGACGACAAAGTTTCTTGATATTCAGCCAGACTGCGAAAAGCAGAGCTATCTCGGATTTCTTTCAAAGTTTTTAATCACGACTCTCTTATTTAGATTAAAGGATTCGCCGCTGCTTTTATCGAGAGTTAATTCCTGGCGATTTTCGCTTAATTGCTTTTGGATTTATTAAATTGTGGATGATTAAATTCTTACCTGATTGGCTTTATTAATTTGTTTCTTGAGTCCTGCGAATGCCATGGTGGGAACGTCAGTCTAGCTGCTTAAGGAATAACCTGAAAAGAAAGAAAACAGTGTTAATAATACTCATCATTCAATTTATTAATTGTCGTAGATCGCATCGGCGCCAAAAGTCAAGATGATAGTCATGGAGTCCCATAATCAATAAAAAAATATTGCCAATGGAACCATCACAGGTTGGGGTTTCTACAGCTTACTAGTTTACTTGTCCCAATTTTATATCGGCTCCATTTCTGTTAATCTGTATCACCTCATACCACCTTTATCACCTGTTTTCTATCGGTCTGGTAGTAATTTGAACAAGCAGTTTGACTCCAGTTTCCTAATGCAAACGCCTGAACGTCAAACTGGTGTCCTTGTTCAAAATTTTGGTTGAGATATTTCCAACAGTATCAGTTGCGATTGCCTTGCGATTCAGACTTATACGAACCAAACTTTTCTATTTGGCAAGATTAATTTCCTAAATACCAGGTTTAGTAGTTAACCGTTACACAATAATCGTGAAAACGAAGAAAAATACTATTAACTATTTCATTACTCATAGCCCGCATTACAACACGTCGTAAATTATGGTCACTAACTTATTCATTGTAATTATTTTAAATTCATTGTAACCTTCCTGCTGTTTACAACTAATAACAATGACCATGTTTCTGCCAAGATTAGTATTCTGCACGAGTTTGCCTCTCAAACGAAGCAATTTGGGGGAAACAACATAAAATTTCTATCTCCATCGTCCTACGCGAGTAAAGAAAAGATACGATGCTATGTATTATACAAATGCGATCACACAAGTATAGTTATCATCAATCTTTGGACCTTCAGATCTGATTGTGTCAAAAAAAATCGACCCATTTATTTTATTTGTGTAAAATTATAAAGCTACTAGCGGGCCGTTCCGACTTCGCTCGGATAATAATACACCTAGATACCGACGGGCTGGTTTGTGAATCTAAACCACCCAGGGCGCCACCCAAACACATACAAAAAAAAAATCAGTCCTGCCGTTTAGGAGTTAATTGTCAACACACGTACAGAAAAAATACAGTAGAACCTCAATAAGTTAAAGTCCAAGGGAAACAAACAATATTTTAAGTTATAGAGGTTTTAAGTTATCAAGGGTTTTGGTTATGGGCTCTGGTGGGAAGAGAACAAATATTTTTTTTAAGTTATAGAGGTTTTTAAGTTACCGAGGTTTGAGTTATCGAAGTTCTACTGTATATAAATGAAGATAAGTAAGCGTCCACCATCATCCATCATAGGCTGCGTCGTCCCGTAAAATCAGGCGAGATTGTGGTCCAGTGCAAACCTACGAGTATTACGTATAGAACGATATATGTAATCCGTGATCCGTGAACCTTAACCTTAATGATGATGATGAATGACAATAGATGAACAACTGCTCATATATCATACGTAGGAAAACCTCTATGTGATAACGTAGGTCATGTCCACAGTATGTACAGTTTTTTCAATTATGTATTTTTGCATGGCATCGCTTTGTCGATTTTGCTCGCTCACGTGGGACAGTGAACAATGCAAAGGAAACAAGTATCGGCAAAGTTTCTAGGTTACCAAGTTTTAACCCAAGGTGGTTCCTGTCGCGAAGAAAGGAATTCAGGAATAGTATTTAAAGTTAACTAGCAGCTTGTTCCGATTTCGTGCGGACTTTATTAGAATAGCAATATAAGTAAGCCTTTGTACTTAGTTATATGTAATGTAGCATTAGGTATATTAGCGAAAGTATAAAAGTATAAAATATTCATTACATACAATAATACATATCTTTTTGCTTCTTTCGAGAAAAAATGGGAGATAAAAATACTCATTTAAAAAAAGATATCTAAAGGTCTAGCTCTTAGTGTATCGTATTACGTGGAAACTACAACTGAAGCTCCATTGATACTTTATCAGGTTTTAATTAACATTAAAATATTGCAGCAGCAATATACGGTAAGTAAAAATAATGATTGTGGTCATCGATATAATTATGGAAAGGATTGTGGTAGTTTTATAGTATTGCAAAAATATAATTTTATTACTACCAGTTGTCAACTAATGAGTAAATTCATCTTAACGAGCTGTGCTAGAAAATACATAATGAATTATTGTAACTATTTCAGCATTGTCTTAAATTATTGAAATTATTCAAATAGTGTATTAACACACATACACATAATATATGTACGTATATTAACAACAAGACTTACTATCGCTTGTCTCTTTCATTTCACTCGAAATAAAAAAGAGGATAGTAGCGAACTGATTTATATTTTTGCTAGCCGGTAGATTCCCAGGGCCAAATGTTGGGTCATAAGGTCGGGTATGATTAGGTTATTTTTCAAGAGCGTGGTTTCAGATATCTTTTAGGTTGTCTCAGTGTAATAAAATAAATATAGTTTAAAAACTCAAAAGACCCGACTGTATAAAAAGTGAACCAAACTACAACTTACATACTATAAAACAGAAAATAATAAAACAAGCACTTAGATTTCTGGTGGTCCAGAATTTTATAATATGTTATTGAATTAATACCATTGCAGAAAATATAATATATTCTAGTAAAGGAACATAACAACTGAACAGTCGGGATCCATTATTATTATACAGGCAATGTAATTGTTCAAAGGATTCCGACTATTCAGTTGTTATGTTCCTTTACGATTGATTTATTACGGCCTTTTTGGCGTCGGCGCATGGGGTAGCGGATCTCGTCTCTGTAATCCTTAATTTTGACGGTGGCGAGATCAGTATACCGTTTGCGGCGTATGCCCTGATGGCTTGGTCTGTCCTCATCAGCGGGGGTGTGTCTGCTCCTCTTGTTCCTTGTTCTCAGCGCGCCTGGGATGATATTACGCCAAAATAAAACAGGAAGAAGCTGCTGGAGGGCGCTAAAGGAGCCGATTTGGCCAGACTTCATACAGTGTCATAGCCAGAGTCGGGAGCATGGTTGCACGCGTTGCCATCGCCTCATTTGGGCACTTTGCTGGATGGCGACTCTCTGCGTGTGGCAGTGGCTCTTCGCCTGGGCTGCAAGGTGTGTGTACCTCATATATGCACCTGCGGTTCCAGGGTCGAGGCCGATGGCCATCACGCATTGAGCTGCCGTCGCTGCACAGGCAGATTCTCGCGTCACCATGCCCTCGACGACATTGTTCAGAGAGCCTTTATATCGGTCAACGTCCCGTCCGTGCTTGAGCCACCGGGTCTTAGCAGATCTGATGGAAAGAGACCGGACGGGATGACTTTGGTGCCCTGGAAAAGTGGTAGGTGTCTGGTGTGGGCTGCCACTTGCGTCAGCACTGTGGCTCCCAGCCATTTGTAGGCAGCTGCTGCGGAGGACGCCGCAAGGGATAAGAGGCTAAAGTATGCGATGTTAGAGCCATCTTATGAGTTTGTCCCATTCGCTGTGGAGACTATAGGCAGTTGGGGAACTGAGGCCAAATGTTTGGTTAGCGAGTTGGGGCGTAAACTATGCGACAAATCGGGGGACTCCCGCGCCGGCTCGTACCTGGTACAAAGGCTGGCCATAGCAATCCAACGAGGCAATGCGGCCAGTATAATGGGAACTTTTGCACCGGGTGCTGCTCGGGGTGGGTTATTTTAATAGTTTAATGACGCATACTTTTTGTATGAATTATAATGTAATTTTATTTTAATTGATACTTTTATTCTTAGTTCAGCTTCATTTGACATGTAAATTTGTTTGATTAGAATTTAAATTTATCAATTAATGGAATAAATTTATACACTTAATATAATTTAGTAATAAATAAATATGTATAAGTAGGGTATATTTAAATTTTATTATTATTAAGAGCCCATTGTGTCCCATTGTTGAGCAAAGGCCTCCCTACCCTCCTTCCATTTTTGTCTGTCTTGACTCAAAGTAGTCCAGTCTTTAACGTGTTTGTCGAGGTCATCCCGCCATCGCCTATTGGGTCTCCCGCGTCGTCGTTTCCTATTTGGCTGCCACTGGGTAGTGATCTTAGCCCAGCGATCGTCTGACATTCGATAGACATGTCCAGCCCAGTCCCTTCAAATTCACTTCAATATTTAAATTTATTTTTATAAATATATGGCTCTCATATCGAATTAGGAATACAACGCTTCGCTCAAAAACCAAAATCACAGACGTTTGCTTTTAAAGTGGCCAATTAAAATGTTGCAGGATGCAGGACATGTTTGCCGAATGCCGGAACACAAATGGGCAAAAATTATCACTGCTTGGGGTCCAACATCTAAACGACCTCCGGGTCGATCCAGACGAAGGTGGCGTGACGAACTAGAATCCCACGATAGAAACTGGGCCACCAAAGCCGTAAATCGGGCTATCTGGAAGAGAGGACTTTGCCCTGCAGTGGGACAATTTAGGCTAGTAATATATATATAGGAACCTTAGACTTGGCACGGCTTTGTCTAGATTTCATTACTTTTTAGAGATAAATTTGCAGCTCCATCGAGACTTGGCTAGTTTTTTACAGAATGTTTTTGGTGGTATCTATCTACTATAAAAGAAATATAGTACAAACGATACAGGTGACAACATTACTGATCTAAGAAATGTTGATAGTGTCTCTGATGATTGACTACAGGAAATTAATTGAGGAGAGTCACTATTGTCTTAGGTTTATCTTATGCCAATAAGGATAGATCGTAGATTTCATCTTTGTAAATAAGTAGGAATTGCGTATATGCCCCGACCACTCTTGCTCTATGGCCCGTCATCCTCTTCATCAAATATGATTGTGGAGATCTATGGATGAGCCGCTTGCAGTAGATGGATTGTTCATGACACATATGCTACATAGAAATTAAAATTTAGACCTAAAATTATCTCCAAATTGTTCCATGCACAGATTTCTCAAACAAAAGGTGGTTCCATGTTAAAAAATGTAAAAAATGATATAAAGCTCGGACCCTCGTATCTGTGATAGCAAAATTAAAGAATAAAAACCTGTGCTACTGAGCAAGGCTTTTGATGGTAACTCCGTAATTATGCAACAACTCCAATTCATATATTTATCAACTAGGTAATTTTAAACAGTACGCAACAGCTCGCGTAGAGTCACCAACATTGCCGCAGCAAAGTTCTTATTGTAATAAAACAGTTTTAACACCGAAACTTGCGAACGGGCTCAAGTTCCCACTTCTATCAGAGTAGAGGTATTGTGGAGTTTGTTATTGGCACAGTGCCACAGGGTCGGATCGATACTCGCGGCAAGTAATGTTACGCAATGCTTGTTCAACATTAACGGACCTGCAAAGTGCATGGTGACCAGAGCCTCGTTAAGGATTAGATTATTTATCCTACATCTAAACTGTATGAAACTCCGACTTTATAGTGCCTTTCTATACGTTTTGAATCAATTAATCATTGATTACAAATACAGCTTCATTTCAAATAACAAACAAGACAATTTTTTTAAAAATGATTAACCGTCGACACAAATCTTAACTATGCGAAACTATAAAAGCGCAAGTTTTGTTGTTTAGAGATTTGTTTATCAATCAAAGCGGAACAACTGAAAGCATCGTGTTGAAATTTGGAATACAGCCTGGAATAACACAAAGACTCTACTCTACGCGGGAAAATAACAGAACTACGCGAGTGAAATCAGGCACCGTTCCTATTTAATCATATCATGAATCAAAGCGACAACAAGAGCATTCCAACAAAAAATAATCGCATCGAAAACTTTCAATTCATTCGGAACCGCCAGCGCCGCAAACTAACACAGAATAAGACGAATGTATCTTTTCAATTCTATAATTTCTTTGAAAAACAGTCCTCCTCAAGTTAAAACACAGTAGTGTTGCACTAATCATCACATAACTGCATCTGTTAAATATTTATGCACATTCAAAATAGGAAAATGAAGTAGAAAACCCAAGTGGCCTCGACCCCATTTAATCGTGTAACACAATGTGGGGTCAATAGAATTTCTATGGGCTGTTTCGTAACTTCCGCCTGTTCGACAATGGTCCTGGAATGGATGCATTAGGACGAGTAATTGGGCATTTAGTCTTATTACGGGTCATGTCGTGGTAACCTAGTGCCGGGAATGACCTATTTCTAAGCATGATGGCGGAGGTTCTGGAGGCGCGGAAGAGAAATGCCGTCGACTTGGTTATGGAAACATAAAATAACCTCAAAACATTATTTTAAGCTTTTTGCGGTTATTCACTGCACTAATACGAGTATTATCAATTTTGAGATATTTACCATGGTTTCGTATATTATGGGGTGACTCCCCGATATTTCGATGCAGTTTCATTGCCCACGGGTTAACATTGAAATTTCTGAGACTCTTCTCATAATATAACCACGACAAATAGCCTGTATTTCAGTGATAATATAATGATCTCTTTTTACGGATCGCTATAAATTTTGTGGTTGTAATAGTTTATAGGACAATTCAGTTTTATCGTGGAAGCTGCGAATTTTATCTGTAGTTCCGTCCATGTACTCGTATAGGATAACTACTCTCGAGATAAAATAAGCTCCTAGTTGTTAGTAACCTCACCTAAAGCCACTTTTAGAATTAAATGTAAAAAATTCTACATTACCTACACACAAAGTAAACTTATGAACCAAAATTTTACACAAAATCGCGTCTTGCATACAAGCACCTTTTCACAAAAGCTTTTTGCCCGGATTTAAAATTTACAGAGGAAATAAACTTTCGTCCCTACAGTTTAATTATGTAACAGAGGTTGGTCAACAAAAAGCTTACATTTTCATCACTACAGTGACGTTGGACACAAAACGTTACCTCTTAGTTAAAAAAAGAGCCTGCATTGTACTAGTTGATGGTAAGTTTTACTAGGGCGGTTAAACCTAACATCTCGACAAAGAATAACACTTTTTATCTTATACAAAGAATAACACTTTTTATCTTATACAAAGAATAACACTTTTTATCTTATACTTTTAAACGAGCAATTCTTCCAGGTATATATATATAGAATCTGAATCTCGGAAACGGCTCGAACGATTTTCATGAAATTATGTATACAGGGGTTTCGGGGACGATAAATCGATCTAGCTAGGTTTTATTTTTTAAAAACATAATTTTATGCGTGTTTTTAGACAATGAAAAACTCCTACAAGGTCATTAGAATACGATAACTTATTTCGCCACTGGTCTTTAAGTCTAAATGGCTCAGACGGAATATGCTCGCCCTTGGAGTCAACAGGCCCGGGTTCGAATCCTGATGATTACACTCGGGTCTTTTCTTTTTGTTCTTTTTTTACTGAGAAAATCTTTTACTTAGAGCCCTTTTTAAACGCATTTAAACCGAGCAAAGCTCGGTCAACCAGGTACTATGTATGTAAGCGCGCTCTATCGTAGACCGCATCGTCAGTGAGGCGATGGCATTTTTAATATCTTCTATTCTATGGCGATAAGTAACATCTGGATACTGATTCTGAAAGCAATCCAAACGACTCAAATTTGGAATGACAATCCTTACCTCTATCATTCTAAACGGTTAAATGACAAAGACCAAGATGTGTCATTTCGTGTCGAGATCAATCCGACTGGGTCCAGAATCGATACGCAGGAGAGATGGCGTTTGAAAGTTAGCCTAATGCCCGAGCGACACGAGGCTGGAGAGATGGCGTTTGAAAGTTAGCCTAATGCCCGAGCGACATGAGGCTCGTTTTCAAGCTAGGACAGCAAGCTAGTATTAGTAAGCGAGCAAGCTAGTTTTTCTAGCTTCGTGTGGACAAAACTAGTGTTGCGTAGCGTTGTCTACGGGAAGCTGGAAGTGCTAGCTTGCTATTGTTTGGTGTTGTGTGAGAAATGCCCCCCAATATTTAGCCTATTCGTATATCAGTTTATTTTACGTATTTATATGTATGCATATTTATTATTATTTCAAGTTACAACAACTACTGACGGATCTGGTAATTGGTCTGGAAATCTGGTAATAGATTAGATGGCATTAATTTTATAATGGTCTGGAATAGCTCATAGGCTAATTTTCATTCCTAGAAAATAACGCGATCGGGAACAGCGCGGGCGAAACCGGGGGGAGCTGCTAGTAACTATTTATAAGTTTGAGAGCGGTAGTCTCATTAGAGGTCACTCGCCAACAACTTCAGATCGGAACGCGTAGGCTGAGGGTACTTTTCAAAGAATTTCTTGACTAAAATAAGTTGAGTACTTTTTACTGAATTAATGAAGGTCAACTTGGATGCGTGATTCCCCGATTTTTGGTAAACTTTTTAGGTGTAATATGGAAACACATTAAATAAACGAATGGACATTAAAATTACAGAATCATAAACCATATTTCTGACGTAGGGCTGATAACCGTTGGGTAGACGTGTCCTGGAGTGGCAACAGCTACGCCCTTACATAAAGAATAAGTAAATAGATCAGGGTTTTTCGCACGGTTCCTTTGTAGCAATCGTAAGCAGATGAGGTGTATGTTAGCTATGGCGACATAGTGATGTGCCGCGACAAAAGTATGAGACTTCCACAAGAGCGACAAGACAAGAGCGATCAGACCCATGCTTTCGGTGTAAAGCGTTTGTTATAACTCTATACATAGTATATGTAAACTCTTTGGCTACGCCAGATAGGCAAACGTAGCGTAGGACGCCCTAATACTCGATGGAGTAACGATGTACGTAAGCCAGCAGGTAATGGTTGGAGAAGAAAACCGAGGATTGGGCCAAGTGGCTTATCAAGGAAGAGGCCTATGTCCAGCAACGGATTAGGGTAGACTGACGATGATGACGATAAACTACATTTCTATAATAATGTAAGTTTCACAAAACTTGAGACCGTTATTGTGTTGGAATGCCTCGTGCACCACGAATATCTACTATATTTTACTAACACTATAAAACTGAAGAGCTTGTTTGTTTGAACGCACTAATCTCAGCAACTATGGGACCGATTTCAAAAACTCTTTCACCGTTAAATATGTTCGTGATGCATGAGCGCTATAGGCTAGATATTTACCTCAGGCAAAGCCGGGGCGGATCTGTAGTCCAGTCTATATATTTTATAAGTCAGTGCAATCAAAACTTAAATTATAAAGAAATCTATAACTAGCCCCAAGCCACAATAAGAAAGCCCCAAATTAGCTAACTGACGTACTCTTAGTAAAAATGTTATTCTGGGCATTCTTGAGTTTTACGCTAAACAAAATATTCGTCTATTAATTTGTATTTCTGTACATTACGCTTATGTAGACAATATAATATATAATTGTGCTGTTATGTGGCAGGCATGTTGCTTACTATCAGGGACATGTCCTGCTCGTCTCGTCACTCTTTACTAAAACATATATATATTACGTTTATAGACATTGTGTCCGAATTATAATAGCTTAAAAGTGTTTCACATTATAATTCTAAATATTGAATATATATATACACTAGCGGCCCGCCCCGGCTTCGCCCGTGGTACATATATATAACCTACAGCGTTCAAGGATTACGAACATATGAAAGAACGGTGAATGATTTTTTTAAATCGGTCCAGTTGTTCCCGAGATTAGCGCGTTCAAACTATATATATGCTATAGGCTACTTTTGATCCCCAAATTATCGTGCTGTTTACTGGGTCAGAAGTGACACCTGTAGACATCTGGCAGGGAACTAATTAAATGACGATTGATCAGTTTTCGACCGGAGAGGAAAAATGATTAAATTACTAAAATGGTTATTAAAAAATAAGGGTTGATCGTAGAAGGGTGAAAATTGAGGATTGTATGTATTTTTGTATGTTGTATCATAAAAAAATGATACAACAGTATCATCAAAAAATAGAAATTAAATTTTTTGTCCAAAAAATTAAATAATAAATTTAAGGGTGGACTACCCCTAACATTTAGGGGGATGAAAAATAGATGTTGGCCGATTCTCATAGATACCGGATAAGCACAAAAAATTTCATCAAAATCGGTCAAGCCGTTTCGGAGGAGTATGGCAACGAAAACTGTGACACGAGAATTTTATACAGGGTGACTGGTGCAGGACCGGCCATAGCAAAATCACGCATGGAGGAGGTTATATGCTACCTATTAAAGCTTACTTTCCCTAACTAAAGTTTTATAGTTTAGGAGATAGGTTAATTTTAAACCTTTTAAAATTTTCCCGAAATTTGACCTTAAAGCTGCTATAACTTTTTTATTTAAAGTTCTAGTGAATTATTTTTTTTGTTAGCACAGACAAATGTTTGATCAAACCTATGTCGGAACTCCGCTTAAACAAGGACAAAAAAAAAGATATTACGCTTGAAACAGGAAAAATTACCGAAAATAAAAACATTAAGATCATTTTATTTTTTAATAATTAAAAACCACTAACTTTCAATAATTTATAAACTCTAAATAAACTTCTCTAGTTCATTACCTATCCAACGGTACCAAATGTATAACAAAAAATGTACAAACTACATGTACATGTCTAAAACCTCATCGTACAAACACACGTACTACAAAATGTGGATATTTAGCAGCTAGTAATTGATAGGATTTTCAGATTTCTAAAGCTAATTTAATCAATAATAGTAAACAAAATTTGGTCAGTGTTGGTATTAGTAATTAAATAAAACAAGTGCTTAATGGTACATTATTTATTTTGACGAATACAATGATACGAGTAAGAAAAAATTGTGAATTGGAAAAGATATCGGGCATTGAAAGGACATTGTTATTTTAGGTTCTGCTCGAATTGCTGTCCGCAATTTCTAATACATGCCCGACATCTCTTCCTAATTTCTGTCGTAGTTAAATTTAATCTAATATCTTCTTTCATAATCACAAAAGCATCATTAATTTTTTGTATCAACTCCTCTTTTGTGTTAATTTGTCCTTTATTGTAGACCAGCTCTTTGGCTCGACCCCAAACGTAGAAATCCAGAGGTGTTAAATCTGGGGATCGGGCCAGCCATTCAGTTGGTCCACCTCTCCCTATCCATGACTCAGGAAATGTGTTGTTGAGTAGTTCTCGGACTTCCAGCCTGAAATGCGCCGGGCACCCATCGTGTTGAAACACAATGGGCATTTCGTCGTTTAAAACTTCAGACAGCAGATCAGGCAAGACGTCCATTAAAAATTCTAGATAATTTTCCCCATTTAAGATGTCAGGTAGGAAATGGGGCCCAATGATAGTCCGACCAATCACACCGGCCCATACATTCACAGAAAATTTCCGCTGGAATGATGTTACCCTCTTATTGTGTGGGTTATTAGGGGACCAATGGTGTAAATTGTGGAAGTTGTGAATTCGCCGCGCTTCACGGGCATTACAGTCAGCAGCGCCGTACGCCAACAGCATATCGGCGTATTCTTCGTTTGTGTATTCAGGCATTTGAATACGAAAACAAACAATAACGAAACTTAACGAAAACAGTCAATAACAAAACAATCAACAAGATAACAGTTCACTAATAACAAGGAATGGTGAAACAGAACAGAGCACGGTCGGTAGTACGTAGGAGCGGTAAGACACGACTGAACATGATATTCAATGCAGTGAATTCTCTCCAAAATCAGATTGGCGTGGCCCTTCCTTTTTCGTAAGAAAGAGACAAAACATGACATCGCATTCCTAAGCTCTGACGTCATGCTAAGAAACCATTGCTTCTGTTTGTTTAACAATAGTAACAATAAACCTTTACCTGAGTAGACCGGCATTTACAATAGAAATCACGATTTTTTATAATTTAATAACTTTTGGATACAAATTTGGTACCGTTGGATAGGTGATGAACTAGAAAAGTTATTTATAGTAAAATAAATTATTGAAACTTAGTGGTTTTTTAATTATTAAAAAATAAAATGATCTTAATGTTTTTATTTTCGGTAATTTTTCCTTTTCAAGCGTAATATCTTTTTTTTTTTATCCTTGTTTAAGCGGAGTTCCGACGTAGGTTTGATCAAACATTTGTCTGTGCTAACAAAAAAAAAAGAATAATTCACTAGAACTTTAAATAAAAGTTATAGCAGCTTTAAGGTCAAATTTCGGGAAAATTTTAAAAAGGTTTAAAAATTAACCTATCTCCTAAACTATAAAACTTTAGTTAGGGAAAGTAAGCTTTAATAGGTAGCATATAACCTCCTCCATGCGTGATTTTGCTATGGCCGGTCCTGCACCAGTCACCCTGTATATTAGAAGATATTTATGTTTGACAAAGTTTTTTAAAACATCTTTACTTTTGTAGATAACTAGTATACTGATTAATTATTATTAGCTAAAGTGTATTGCTAGAATACTTCGTCATTGATCTTATCAAGTGTTCTTTTGAAGTAATAGTCCGAGTAAATAAATGAATATTGAATGACTAAAATATCAAAAAGATAATTTCTAGTAACATCTGTTTACCAAGATATTTTCGTCGCGATAGCGCAGCGTCTGTAGGCGTAGCTTAGTATAAGTATTGTAAATATCGACGCCTTCGTTCGGCTCACGTTCTAGCCAGAGGCCTGTAACTCCTAGCAACGAGTGTTTAACAAAGGGATCTCGCAGCATTAGAATAATAATAAACGTTTATTTCAATAAAACTACAACAAAAATGGTACATATAGATTTAGCTAGTATTTTTTTAAATAAAGAGTGACGAGACGAGCAGAACATTTGCCTGATGGTAAACAACATGCCTGTCACATAACAGCACAGTGACACGCAGCTATTGGAACATGAAGAGTCCAAATCAATACCTAGCACTGCGCTGCGCTCGTCACCCAAAGATCTAAGATGTTATATCTCTAAGCCCTGTAATTTCTCTGGAAACATTGCTCTTCAAACCGGAACACAGTATTGTTTGTACATTACTGTTTGGCGGTAGAATAACTGGCAAAGTGTGGTACTTCCCCAGGCGGACTCTGCTAGAAGTCTACTACTACAAAACTATATACTCCTAAACCTACTCGTATGTATGCTTATTAAACAAGATGGCACTACCGTCAAACTAGGCTCGAAGGTCGTGTGACGGAGCGGGGTGCAGCATAAAGTTTTGGAAGGACTCTTTGCAGAGTCCGCCTGGGAAATACACCTTTCAAGCCAAAGAGTTATGGGCAAACACTACTGTTTTCTTATTTGAAAGGCAATGTTGGCAGATAAATTATTATCTTATATAGATCTGTGTCGAGGGCAAGAACCAACGAACATCGTATCACTATATTTTTTGTTGTTGTTTTTTTTTTCACAAACCGAACAAAAGTATCCAGCCAGTCGTTCGGTAATTATGCATATACATTTCGCTAATTTTTTTTTTTAATATCTATAAACGTCATTATTTAATATCGTTACATACGATATGGACGTAACCTATATTAGTTGCTCTACTGCGTGAAATCGGGGCGAGCAGAGTAATTCAATAAAGGAACAGAACCCTGCTTAGTACTCTATATCTCTACAAAACCTATAGTGCTAAAATTACGCTTTCAAACCAGTAGTCCCAAAATTAGGTTACGCTTTCATACACACCCAAGCCGGGGAAGGTCTACATTGTCATTTGCGTAAAGGAGATCATTAATGCTATGTTGGTAACAGGACCGGTAAGATATTATTTATGTATGGAGTGTAAATTAAGGTACATATTTTATTTTATATTAAGTACTAGCGTCGTAAATTGTCCAATTATGAAAGAGCAATCTTACGTAAACATGAAATTTTGTGAAAACTTCCCGTTTAAAATTACCATGTTGAGATCGTTGAGACTTCCCAGAAATACTCCGGTAAATATGTACAAACAGCGAACAATATTCAGTGTCAAACGTTATTTCGTAGCTTCTATTTCTAAATTCACAAATATATTGCTACAAAGTCTATGTAGGTGAATATTTAATTGCTTAACTTCTTTTACAACTGAAACTCACTCAGTGCTAAACGAGCTGCGAACCCGCGCGCGCACTCTCCTTGAAAAAGATCGCCGGACGCGATCGAAACTTGAGTCGGACTGGACTGACTATATTAAACGTGAGTTACCCGTGTACTTATGTAAAATGTGTAATAACCACGTTAGTTTTCATGCTTAACTTCTGTTCTGTTCTGCTGAACTTCGTGTTTTTTTTTAAGTTAGTCCAGTGGTATTAAATAAATATCACTAAACATTTTTCATACAACAGTGCCTAGCCCTAAACTAACTAAACAACGCATGTTGTAATAGGAGTCAGAGATAGCTGATATACGAGTACAATTATAATCAATTACTTTCGATAATTTGAATTTCCCAGACATAAAACAACAAAAATTAAATCAGCTATTTGGCTCCTCTTAGTACAAGATCTGCTTTGCTTGGGGTCAGATGGTGTTTTAATATTAAATATCTACCAATTTTTATTTATTTATTCATATTCACTGCAATGTTTATTCTGGGTGACTACAGCTCCGTAGAACTGAGATACTAGGCTATATACTATCAATCGTAGTTTGAATCACCACTTAAAACATAGTAATAACGATTTCTGCAAAATGTTCGGCGTATTTCTGTACGCGAACCTTGGCTCTTAGAGTTTCCAGCAAAGACGATTTATGAAAGCGTTTTTAGTAACGAAAGCCATCAACTGAAATAGGTCAAAATGTCTACTTTACGCACATGATCATAAGTTAACAGAACGTGCTGGGTTTCGTTGAACGAGTAGACTACCGCCTAACAAAATTACTACGTCTATTATAAAATGAAGTACCTGGTTGACCGAGCTTTGCTCGGTTTTTTTAAATGACATTTAGGCAGGTACGAATTACGAAGTGATGACTTACTTAGACCTACTAAAAGGAGCTAAGTATAAGATTTTCTCAGAAAAAAAAAGAACACAAAGAAAAGGACTACCAGGATTCGAACCGGAGCCTGTTGACTCCGAGGGCGAGCAAAAAAAAGAACAAAAAGAAAAGTAACTACCAGGATTCGAACCGGGGCCTGTTGTTTCCGAGGGTGAGCATATTCCGTCTGAGCCATTTAGACTTAAAGAACAGTGGCGAAATAAGTTATCGTATTCTAATGACATTGTAGGAGTTTTTCATTGTCTAAAAACACGCATAAAATTATGTTTAAAAAAAATAAAACCTAGCTAGATCGATTTATCGTCCCCGAAACCCCTGTACTTATACATGATTTCATGAAAATTGCTCGTTTAAAGGTATAAGATAAGATGTGCTATACTCACTGTTATAAACAACGTTAACCATTTTAAGATTTTTATAATCAAAAATTTTTAATTTAATGTGAATCGATGCCTAGCACAAATCCACGTCATTAGGTACTAGTGTTTATAAAAATACTAATAGTGTTGATGAAAACAATAGTTATGAAGCAAGTTTTCAATACTTATAAGTAGGTATAGTGGAACTTAAAAAAGTAGGCGAGTTCTTTTGAGAGATCTAATCGTTTTAATTAACCTCATGTTATCTGGTCGAGTCAGTAATGATTCGTGAGGGGTCGAGTCGAAGTTTTTTACGGTGCTAATTTGTGCGTACATACTTACCCAAAAAAGATGTTGGGATCAGGCCAATCGCTGTTGGCACCCATATACTGGCCTTGCTGCCAAGGTTGTAGGTATAAAACGTTGCTTTTTCGAGCTCCCTGTCCCAACAAACTTGATTTTGGTACTCTGGGTGGACGTGAGGCTGCTGTTCATTCTGTCCTGACTTTCTTTGTCCAAAATTGGGGAGAGGGCTGTTAAAGGTGGACGTCAAAAACGCAATTAATTTGGTTGATCGTGGACCCCGTTGTCCGAAGTGAAGAATAAAATTCTTGACCTCTACAATTTTCTTTGGCAATGTTATGGCGGACCCGCAAAATTGTCAAAACAATCCTATGCTATCTTCCGTTGGCTATCAATTTGGTGAACCTTCGGCCATGCGACCTTCGCCCTGGCCATTCGTTCTATCATTTAATGTCTCCAGTCCAATTCAAACGTTTGGTACTTGGACGACGGAACTTTAGGTGGCGATGTGAATAATGTTCAACTGATTTACAAAAACTCTTACACGGTTTTCGTTGGTTTGTATCAACATTTTTGAAAAGGTGAACTTTTCGTTTGCGACACGCGTCCATACAAAGATTGTATAGTAAACAAATTGAATGATCTGGCCCCCCAACATCAAATCAGTTGACAAAAATTATCTGCACCTCCTGTGTTCACCGATATTAGGTAAATGAGTAGGTGCCACCTTTTGTCAAGCATATTATTCAAAATTTTACAGGAAACTCCGATAGAATACTCAAAATAAACACACACATAACTTTTACTATTATTCGGCAATGTCTTTTTATTCCGAATTTTCTGTACGAATATTCTATCGAATTTTAAGTTGGATGCAAAATCAAAATTCTTAACTTCATAGGATGGAAATAGTAATAAAAAGAAATCCTTGCATAATATATAATCGGTGTAATAATAAATTATTTTAACATTATAATATATTGTTTATTATACGCTATGATTTCCGAAGCTAAGACAACAATATTGGGATATTTTTCTTGAGACTGGGAACATTACACGCACACCAACGTGAGTAATTTGACAACGTCGGTGAGAGCTGTCGCGCATACATAACTAATTACTGGCCTCACAGTGTCGTTCACGAAGGTTTCATCTGTTTAGAAATCTGTGGCTAACTGATATAATTAGTTGATAGCTACCAAAATGCTTTATTATACTGTCGTGTTCATAAAACAGTTGACTTTTTTCGCAATTTTGCAACTGAATCTTATGTAACAGTTTTTAAAAAGGTATTTTTTATTTATTTTAACGCATTTTTCCGCCCTGTTCAAACAGACCGCAAAACTATGTACTCCTTTAGGACTAAGCAAATTTCAGAAATGTAACTGCTACTTGTGCTGTTCTCTATTACTATAGCTTTCTTCGCTACGAGCTACGGCGTAGGCATCAGCTACGAGTGACTAGTTATACCTGATGTTACGTTTCCTACGAAAATAATTTGTTAAATTTTAAATCATCACGCAAAAGAAAGCTTATTACAAAAGTTACAATACTTTTATGGTTGATCAAAATTAACTACAACACGCAAAATGAGTCAACTACTGTATTACTAATATTGTGGTAGGGGAGCCCAAGCGGGGATATCGGGATTTACTCTAGCGCGGCAGATTAATATACTGGTAAAAACAACTAATACTCGGTTAAGTACCTCAACCAAATATGAGACTCATAAATAAGGCCGATAAAGAAAAAAAAAACATGATCAACAAAAAATCTCGAAAGCGTCAGATTAAGGTAGGGTGAGTTAATCACATGCTAAAAAGTGTATTTTCTGCTAACTAACAATTTGAGAGTAACGGAAAGACATGGGAGGGCTACAAAGCTGTAAAAAATCTATCTCTAGCATTCTCGAACATGGCTAATCTTTATTTTATTTTAAAAGAAATAATTCAAGGATAACGAAATATATAATCTGATAATTTTGCCAAGCCGACGTAACAAAAATTCATAGATAAGCTGATTTTACATATTTAAAACTCTATAACCGCTTCCTTCACAGATTAAAAGGAAACATTATTTAACATGTCTATCATCTTAACATCTAAGTTTTGGAACCCAATAGGTTCTATGATGCTTAAGTAATTCCCGATTTAGCATCGTGGGCTCACTTATCATCGTAATTTTTGAAATCACAAGAAGAGCTAACTAATTTTAAAACTTTTATAATTTTACCACGCCTACTCAATGATCAAATAATTCTTGAAGTTATGAGATTCTATTAATTTTCTATTATTATGGTAGTAAAATAAAGTTCAGAAGACATGAGTTTGATGGGTAGTAAAAGTTTATCTCTATTCCTAGAACCAGCATTTTCAAATCGCAACAAAGTTTATACTGAATATTTAGCCTAGTTACACCTACAGGTCGAAAATATTTTTTTTTGCCCGAATTTCTTGTTTTGGAAAAGATCGAGAATTTGCTGCGCGACCGAACTGAAAAAAAATGTGAGATGTAATTCGTATAGTCCATTGAAATGTTACAATTTAAGGCCCTAATATTGCGTTTTTAGAGGACGCAATTTTATTTTTGGAACATGCGTGGGGGGTCAATAGAAGCTTAACCTACGGTTTGTGGGGTTGCCGCCCCCCTCCTTCTTGGAAAACGTCTTTTCCTTTCAAACCACCAATCCTACTAAAAATTTTTGAAGTATAATTTGCAGCAAATGAAATTTTCTACGAGTTTGCTTGTATACATTTTCCTAAAACTTCAAAAATAAGAAGTTCCAGGATTTGGTACGTAAACCTCCTGGGCATCACATAACAACTTGCCTCCGTGGCATCTTTTCGTGTGATAGCGAATCCTGGCCGGGTCTGGGAACTTTTACTCGTGCTCCTCTCCCCTCTTGAGCAGCAGTGCGTTTACACGAACTGCTTGGGGTTTAGGGACTCGAAGACTTGGGAAGGTTACTCGGCTGATACTCCTATCGGCCAAGTAAAATTCCTAGGTATTATAGATAAAGGTCATCTGCGAGGACTCTGATTAACAGAGTGCTCAGTGGTCCTTCCACTGATGTGGAACAAGGGCCGTCATGTGGCCATAGAGGCGTACCTGCGGCTATCTCTAGCCGTGATCGTGAGGGTGGATCTCTTGCCGTCGACAGTGAGATCGTGTGAGGTGGAGGAGCGAGAGTGAAGGTCTTTTGCTGATCCACTGAGGCTGAAGTAAGACACGGGAGCGAGCCTGGACCCCTCTTGGAGCCTGGACGGGGCCTGGAGGGTGCACTTTGGCTCGAATTCAGTCTCCACTGCTAGCCCTAGGGCGCCAGACGTTTAGAGCCGTTCGGATAGAATAGGCCATCCCGAGGAGGTAACGCGCCGTTGGTCCGCCACTGGTGCCAAATGCAGGGTCAAGACGCTCCCCGCGAGGCGACCCGCAAACGCGGTGGCAAGTGGGTCAAGGTTGTTGGTGAGAGTGCGAGAAGTGCGAGAAGCTATTCTGACCCCATGCCATGACGGAGAAACCTATAGGGGTTTTAGTCGGTAGGAGCAGCATGCCCATCCATGGTGTGGAGCCCGAGATACTCCGACATGTAATACATTTACATGTATTTATTGCCCCATATAAAAAATATGTTGTGAATCCATGGACAATATGTCATCCCATTAATGCCCTTTACTGGATCACGAAACATAGTTTATTCTTAGTTTAGTTACAATCATGGAAATTTAATATTATTTCCATCTTCGGATTATTATTCATAACTATATTAATAGGGCAGTCTATGTATTTCATAGGATGTTGAATCGTTATGACGAATTTCAGATATAATTGGAATTCTCAAAGTTTGTATGAAAAATGTTACTGTTATTTCGGTTCAAAGTTGAACAGCATTCAGAAGACTGTGTCTGAAGGTCGAGCAGGTTTAACAATCTGTTGTCTCGCTCCTACATCTCGATTAATTTGGAGATAATAAAGAAATATGGCAATAAAATGATAAGCATCTCATGAAATTAGAGTACATTTAATTATCGACCGTATACTGCACCACCTCCTAACTAGGATTAAAAGTTTTAAGAGAGTTCATAAATACTCATATCATGTGTTTGTTTTTGAAGAGAAAACATGTTTACCCGCCTGGAGCACTTTTGGTAGGGGAAAATATAATGGATCCGCACCACCAACATGGTAATGTAACGGCGTAGAGTCGGAGCAGCGGAATAGCGGAGGGGCGCGCGCGCTTGAGACACTTTTTACAAGAGTTAAATATTTTGAGTTCGCGTCATGACATGCGTAACAACAGTATACTCGTATCTGGATATATACAGGTAAAGTATTTTGCAACGTAAGTGAATTTGTTACTGAAATTCAAAGTTATAAGTTTTCATTTATATCGGCAGTCGATATTTAACTGGCCCTTTTTAATATTGCGTTTTTATACAGTCACAAAAAACGAGTGACAATTGGCGAAGCTATCGCGTAATATACGAGGGGTGATCCAAAAGTAATGATAATCAGTTATTTCTAGTGCACACAAAATACAAAAAATTACAGTCACTTGCTCAATTACCCACTAGTTCAGGAAAAAAAAATCATATAAATAGGCCACGATTCCGGGAGCTACATTCATTTGAATACGGACTGTCAAGGAGTGAACATCAAAATGGAAAACACGAAATCAGAGCTGTCATTAAATACCTCTGCTTGAAAAAAATGTCTACCAAAGACATACACAGCGACTTGGTGGAAACATTAGGGGACTGTTCTCCTCCATATTCCACAGTTGCACGCTGGGCTAAGGAGTTTAAGCTGGGAAGAACATCGACGGAAGACGAACACCGCGAAGGGCGCCCATCGACGTCCCTCACTGGAGAAAATGTGAAAAAGTTGAAGAAGTTGTATTGGAAGATCGAAGAGTGACTATCAGGCATGTAGCTGAGGTCACAGGGATCTCATATGGCAGCATTCAAAGAATCCTTGTGAACGAATTGCATATGAGAAAGGTCTCCGCGCGTTGGGTACCGAAAATGTTAAACGACGAGCAAAAGAAGAAACGAGTCGACATGTCAAGAGCAAATCTCGAAAAGTTCCAGGCAGACAAGGATAATTTTTGTCACGTTTTGTGACCATGGACGAAACCTGGATCCACCATTTTGATACTGAAACAAAACAACAATCGATGACATGGAAACGATCCGATGAACCGACGCCGAAGAAATTCAAAGTGTCAAGCTCAGCAGGGAAGGTTATGGCGTCTGTTTTTGGGACGCTGAAGAAATAATCATGGTGGACTACTTGGAAAAGGGGCCACTATTACAGGCTCCTACTATGCAGAACAAATAAGAAGATTGCGGGAGGCTATTAAGGAGAAAAGGCGAGGCAAACTGCGGGCTGGAGTGCTGTTCCATCAAGACAACGCACCGGTTCACAAAGCTGCAATTGCCATGGCTGCCATTCAGGAAGCGGGCTTTGAGCTGGTGGAACACCCCCTATTCACCAGATCTAGCCCCAGTGACTTCTATCTCTTTCCACGACTCAAGGAACACCTCCGGGGCAAGAAATTTGACGATGATAGCGACGTGATGGCCGCGGTTGAGGACTTTTTGAGAGTCAAGATAAAGATTTTTTTCTAAGGAATTTTAGGTTTAGAAAGAGATGGACTAAACGTATAGACTTGCTAGGAGACTATGTTGAGAAATAAATTTAGTTTTTGATTTTATTCATTGTGTTTATTATTGATTATCATTACTTTTGGATCACCCCTCGTACATCCAAAAAAAACATGCACTCGAATTAAGAACCTCCTCCTTTTTAAAAGTCTGTTAATAATCTAGCTGTTCGAATAACGAAATTCATTCAACTTATTCCTTAATAAATATTTAATGAGTTACATTATTATTGTGTAATAATAATACTGTAACTCATTAAATATTTATTATTTAGTATTATTATTACACAATAATAATATTCTATTATCATGTTATCGGTTTCCTCGGTGGTTTTACTTCACCGTTAAAACCTATAGTAATAATAAACTTGAGTACAGTACAGTTATTATAAATTTATTTAATTCTATTAAAAGGAGCAGGCGTGGAGAGATTCTATGACCTAACACTTAAACGTCCGACTGTCTTGGCACTGCACCACTACAGCCTACAGCTGCATTGAATTAAGATCAACTTGTTTCTTTAAATTTTACTAGAAAAAATAATTTATTCGCTTCGTGATATTTTTTTAACACATAGGGCTGACTGTGGTCTCTAAGGGGAATATAGAACGATATATTAAAACGTTATTTGAATTGACAAAATGTGTCGTTTTTTGTATTAGATCGAAATTTAATTATTGTCCACAGGAGCTGGATGGAAAGGTTAAGGTTGAAATAAATATTTTTGTAATCGATATTAAGTTTACGCTAGATCGCCATATCGTTTTGCGTCAAGCAACTAGGTGTAAAAATCGGAACTCGGATTCTTACCTCGGAGAAACAGATTCACTCTTGACTTGAAGATACCAAGATTGTAACCATTAGCCCTACTCAGGCAACACGTTCCACAGTCTAAACGTTTTTTTCAGAATGGTGTAGTCTATCCTCCTCGTTCGATTCTTTGGAAGTCAATCATGGGACGATGCCACTTTTTTAGCTACGAGTAGTTCAATAGAAAAAAGGGCAAGGTGGAATTAGTCCTTGCAGATCATGTACACAATTTCCGAAATGTATCCCATAAAACCCCGTTAAGCTATCAATTTCGCAGCGATGTTCAATAATTTGAAGTTTTTTTCGAACAAGGGTGTTGTTGCCTATGAGCATTTGGCACATCTCTCAATCGATTCCAGAGCCTCAAACTGTTACTAAGCAGACCCATCTAATGGTGAGAACAGCACTCAATACAAGAGCGAAACTGTGCTTGGTATAATACAATAAAAGATATTTATGAGGATGTGTCGAATGAATAAAATAGAATGAGAACCTTTCAGCTCAAAACAGATAATTTAATTTAATTTACGTTGTATATCCTGTCATCCTGTTTAGTGTCGTATCAGGAAGTCAAGGAGAAGGCGGAGTGTAGAAGTACATGAAAGGAACTCCACCGACAAGAGCGTCGCTCTTCGGCACTGGGGGGCCGTAACTCACGGTACACCCGGCAGCTGCTAAGCCTGAATCGTCAACAGTTGCGACTGGTCACGGGCGCACTGACAAGGTCACGGTTTGTACAATAAACACCTATTCACACTAGGTATTACCGACAGTCTTCTTTGCAGAGCTTGCCTTGAGGCTGAAGAAACAGCCGCTCATGTGCTCATGGAGTGCACAGGAGTGGCGGCGCATCGTTTGAAGTTCCTGGGCACACCGGGGACGCTCCGTGAAGCATGCGGCAACGTTAAGAAGCTGCTGGGCTTTCTGTTGGAGTTGGGTTGGCGGGAGTGAAGCCCACTTCCCCACACGCAAAACAGGCGCACCAAGACGTCGAGTTGCGGAAACAGTCCGCCCACAAAGCCTGAGCGGAGCGCTACTATGAGCGTCGCTCTTAAATTATGAATGAATGAATCCTGTCTTCCAGAAAAATAATCCTCGTACCTAAATCGTGCGCAACCGGGACACCATCCACACCCCAAAAATTACAGTAAAATCGCAAATCTTTCACTTTGTTTTTGGAAGTCGGTCTAAAAGGGTCCTTGAAGGTAGACAGCAACGTAGCAGGTGCGACATTGTTTGTTTAGGGCCGGAGATATTGCACGGGTGGGACTCAATGTATCCCAAAGGTACTCGCAACGTCGCAACTCCACTAAGAAGTCGACTCCTACTGTTACATCAGAGCGTATAGTGAAAAGCAAATCTATGGGAGTACTCTTTGGTCGAAAAAGCTAAATCGTAGATTGGCTGACCAAAGACACGAACTAAAGCTAAGCTAAGAACTAAACTTTGACTCCACTTTTGACTTCAAAACTGTAAAATATGAGCGGCTATTCTATGATAGATATAATCTGTGTATTTAAGTCGACAGTCGTCGTTAAGTCGTAGACCTTATCTTCGCTTAACATCGGGTCAGCTGGCGGTCAAGTGCAAGCATATTTATAACAAATTAACTAAACCTGTCAAAAAAATAGTCTGACTTTTTAGGATGATTTTTTTGTCTGATTATTGGTTTGTTTGTTGTGTTTTGTTTAATTACTTCAAAGTAACTAGGTACTAAAATTTGGTATGTCTACATTGTTTTGTCTGCATAATGCGTAGGCAAAAAAAAAACAAAAAGCCAAAAAATATTGCATGAGATTATATATTTAAGTCGTTGAGTATTTTTCTTACCCCCTTCTGCCATTTTTCAGTTTTAGTGAAGATTTTGCTATTTTCGTGTGAATAATTTCCACAAATTTAACCGTCTTCACTGGCATGAAGTCAGCCGCATCGCTTTGTCAAACCATTCAGTGATATTTTGTAAACAGTTGTCAGGTCAAATAGTATATTTTTTTTGGACCAAAAACCATCTCGATTACGTCACCTGACAGGCAAAAAATTGCATCAAAATCGGCCCATTCGTTTAGGAGCAATGATACCATAAGGATTCAGAGACAATCATAGACACATCACCTTTAACACAATTTTATATTAAGGAATAAAATACGGATAATTTACCGAAAAACTGAAACGGCATCAAATATAACATTAAATTATGTACTCATGATGAGGTTTGAAATTGTATCCTTAAAAAACAAGATTTTTCATATCGGTTTACAAATTATACAGTAAGGAGTTAATTGATATGAAATATACAACCGAGTAGCGATCTTCGTTTTTGGATATCGATTGAAAACATGCCACGAACGATAGAAATCATATTATTATCATAAATCAAATATCATTTATATCTCTGTCGATAAGGAGCATAGTGCAGTGCTAAGCATTGATTTGAACTTTTCGAGGTCAGAATGCAATTTTTTTAAAGTTTTTAAGATGTCAGTTAACAACATGCTGCTCGTACTTAGCACTACTATTGGTAGGCGTTCTGAATCAGGTACATATCGTGTCCATTCTGTATCTTATTTAAAAAAAATAGGTCATCTTAAATCCCATTTTGCCGCTGGTCGATTTCTGTTTAACATCGCTCCGAGCGAACTGCCTATAGTTAAAAAAATATATGATAAAAAGAAAATGCGAATAAATATTTCCCGTGACTTTATGATTGGTATTTAATTGGTTTTATAAAACTGATTTCATCTACACAAGACACGACTATAGCGTGAATCTAACATAATCTAATACTTATTAGGTATCTTTGTCTGTCGGTTAAGTTATATTAGATTCTGTTAACCAAAATAATCCAAACTACTCTATTAGCTCTACTGTAAAGACACCACCCATATTATTAAAACGTTAAAGTGCACGCTTGCACACTTAATCATATTCCGATGCATCAATAACCGAAGACCTTGGTATGGTTCACGGCGTTCTATTCATCTCATTATGAGCGTATCGTATTAATGTCATAAAGATATAAGAGCGAGAATCCTTCGACTGGATATTACTGTCATCGCATCGATATTACACTGAGAAAACTAGTAGTTTGAGTGAAAATTAGTATGGATTTTTAAATTAAGTGTTCTTACCTTGGATTGTTACGTTTAGAAGTGTAAGAGACCTTGATTCTTGAGATCAAAGTGTCACTAAATTCACTGACTGTCCGGTCGGTGTGCTACGGCGTAGCGGTCTCGTAGCGTCGTAGCCCGTTAGTGACTGACTCGTAACGCTACGGAGGCGTAAGGTTGCGCGCGCAGCCTCGCCCCCTCACATATGAAATGAGACCGATATCAATTCGCTACCAAACAATTTCAAAACGATTTCCGAAATTAGATTCAAATCACAACGTCAGCCGTAATCTGTTGGTTTCATCATTGATGTTTGCCGAACACAAACATTCAATCATATTAAATCATATTCTAGCATTTTTTTATATTGACATCTATAGTACCCCAATGAAGTCTGCCAACATGCATTGTAGTCAAAACTACCAGCAAAAATAATTGAAAGAAGCTTTTCCTTAGTAACCTTGGTTAACTGAATAACAATCACATCGTTTCAGGGAGGTTACACAGAACGTCTGTACTATATAACATTACTTTTACGATGGGATATATGTATATTGGATATACATTTTTTTCGCGTTTCGAAGGTGTCCCAAACATCACTGGTTTTATACATAAATCGAGCTGAATGTCATTTCTGACTGATGATTAAACTGTAGATTTTTTGATACTTGGTGTTTCGATACTACTCGGCGGTAGTACTGAAACACATTACTATCAAAGAGTCCCTGCAAAGGATTACTCCCTACCATTAAAAACCAATACGATATCGTACGAACATTTTTTCATCTCGAGTCCTATTTCTAGTTCCAAGCCATTTGTAAAGATAAAGTCGATCGCTGAGACAGTCACGTTCTCCAATTACAATTTGAAGACGAATTATACGTACTGATAACAAACTCGATCTCGAATCCATTGAGTAAATGGCGTTGTGATGACTTCCATAGTTTGCTATTACAAAAATAAATGAGCATATTACCGTCTTAATTTAAAATGTATGTCTCAGGTATTTAGGTAAAAAAGTTGTAACCTGAACTTTTACCTTTCAAGACAAAATTGTTTTATTTCCGATTTCCTATTTGCCCTAGTTGTGCATTTGTTTTATGAACGACAAGTTTTGGGTTGGTTTCTCTGTCGGACAAGTATCGACTTTCAATTAATCTGTTTGTATGTGTCTACGAGAATATGTAAATTTTGCACTCCTCTATCGTTAATAGACCTTTGGGCGTTGACTCGCCCTATTAGTAATTGACAAGGCGATCTACAATTGAGCACGCTAACATGTAGAATGTTATGGTTGTTTTTATCTGTTCAGGGAACGCACTAATTATAAATTATAAATTCCATTACATATCTAATACCATCTCGGATTTTAAATTGCTTTTTGCATCTTATAGCAGTTGATAGAGAAGAGTATAAAGCTACATCGAGAGATGAAACCGTCAAGCACAGATTGATTTTTAGACTATTCAATTATTTATAACTTTAGAATTACATCACTGCGTGTCACTGTGCTGTTATATGGCAGACATGTTGCTTACCATCAGACACATGTCGTGTTCGTCTCGCCACACTTTATTTAAATAAAACAAATCAGAGTGAGTAGTATTTAAATCTCATCTCGAATCAAAATTTATGTAGTGCACTTTGTCCTGCACTAACTAAATTCGTTTTCTACGT
The DNA here is from genome assembly GCA_017562165.1 of Ectropis grisescens. Taxonomy (NCBI): domain Eukaryota; kingdom Metazoa; phylum Arthropoda; class Insecta; order Lepidoptera; family Geometridae; genus Ectropis; species Ectropis grisescens. The sequence continues at coordinate 16,402,681 of CM029787.1, read as the reverse complement.
CGACACCGACAACTTTTTAATTTAAAACTTTTGTAGGAAAACAACAGCGACAATGTAGAACTATCGAGTTTTACATTAGGAACGGAAATACCTGTTCCGTTCAGTTATAAAACAACATCTAGGTCGCAAAACCTAAATAGGTTTTGTTAAGAATTCGAAAAATCGGCTTAAAGATAAATATGACAAAGACCAAAGCAATATCGATCGTCTCTGGAAACTCAAACATAATAACGGTTGGGAATGAGAGTCTAGAAACGGTAACTAAGAGACGTGTATCTTACTCATACTTTGTCTTATTGGTATATACATAATATCAAAAGGAGAGATGGCCAGACATATAATTATACCTTGGACTTTAGATCGCTATTCATTCGTGCGTTACATGCGCATTTAGAAATAGGGATGACTGGATGTTATTCTCACATACCGACATATTCCACAGTTACCGAAAAACACCTTTGTGTCATAAATGGTGCTAAGACGTCAAATTATACTACCTGCAGTAGTAATCTATATCAAACTATAATACTACAGGTAGTTTAATTTCAACTGGCAACACTGTTGGTCAATGTTACGACAATACTGTTGGAAGCTTTAACCATTTTTTACCAAGCTTATGATTTTTTTGAAATTTTGCCATATTAGTTTAAATTTAAGTTTAACAAACGGAATATTTTTACAAAAATAACTAAATTACAAGTAATAATATATTTTACAATTCTATGCAGAATATGCAATTTGTTTCGGTTTGTTTTTTCCTTTTTCGACAATATCTTTTGCTAAAAGTTACACACCCCAAATAAACATTAATCAAAATATGCCGAGAATGCGCGCGAAGTGTTGACCCTGTAATTTGCATTTTTAAACAGAATATTTTTCTGAGAATAAAAAGCATTAATAAACTTGTGATGGTGTGTGTGGCTTTAAGCGTAAACTGAGAACAAAGTCTTACGCTTGGCTATTATCGCCATTTTTTACGATACGAAGCAGATTGCAACTTGACGTGAATTAATCGAGTTTTAGATGAACTATAAAATTATAAATGCGAAAGTACTGAGACTATGTCTGTCTGTTTGTTACACTTTTACGGCTGAAGTACTTTGCCCATTGAAATGAAAATAGGTACAGAGGTAGTCTAGAGCATGAGAAAGGACATATGCTACTTTTTAAGGGCTCACTTAAGGGATAAGCGTTTATACGATATTTTTAAAGCTAGAAGCTTGACATTTATTTTTTTGGCTGTTCATTATTTATTTATTACTCTTAATTTCTAAGTTTTTTACAACATATATAAAATATAAACATTTCATTATGGTTATATATGTCGAGGATGATTATTGCATCTGACCCTTAATCCAACCGTCTATTTATCATTATTTATTTATTATTATTATTTATAATCAAAGAGTTTCAGGCCCAAGGCAAACCTATGAGTAAGTACACGATTGAAACCGTACTTAATTATTATTATTATACGATTGTACAAATGTTAAGAAGACTTTAATGCAAAATAAGGGTTTTTAGGTTGTTTGGAAGCTTGAAGCTAGAAATTTTGTTTAGGCTTTTTAGATATACACATATTTATTAATTGAAATACAAAGTGTGTTAAGTTTTACTCTTGAATCGTATTTGGCGAAAATAAATTATGGTAAGAAAGATAAGATAAGATAAGATAATTGTATTTTGTAAAATGTCGGTTTCATCCCAATGTTTAACATTTTGTTTAAAACACGATAATAATTTTAAAATATATAACACATCTGTAATATATATAATCTCTGCAAAATAACATATAGGCTCTAGACGAAGGTCGACCCTACCAGTTATTCTACCGCCAAGCAGTAATGTATAAACATTACTGTGTTCCGGTTTGAAGGGCAATGTTTCCAGAGGAATTACAGGGCTTAGAGATATACCACCTTAGATCTCTTTGTGACGAGCGCATTGCAGTGCTAGCTAATGATTTGAACTCTTGATGTTCCAATAGCTGCGTGTCACTGTGCTGTTATGTGGCAGGCATGTTGCTTACATCAGGTACTTGTCTTGCTCGTCTCGTTACACTTTATTAAAAAAACCTATGACTTACATGATTACTGGGTTATCAAGTCATCATACGAATGATCTAACGTCAAGAAAACCTAGTATTGTTGTATAATAAGTTATCGCTTAATCTCTCAATCAATCATATTATTATGAAATAAAAGAAACCACATAAATAAATTAGCCTTCTACCACTTACGTCGATCAGTCTGGCTTTTGGAGTAATTGGATAAGATGAATTTAACGCCACTTATTTAAATTACTTTAAATTCACTTCTTACTTGTTCAGAGTACAATGATCAAAGTGGATCTAAAATCCGAATACACAGGTACTTGAGTTAGGCTGCATACAAAGTTCATTGCCGCAGTGCAGTGAACTTGACTAGACAGAATCAAATGCTTGAATAAACGTTAAATTATTTAGAAACGCAAACTACGAAGGTATATAATTAAAAGGACTTGGTTTACAGTTAGGGTCGCAAAGGAGTTTGTTGCGAGTTAATACGAATGAGTTTTCAAGTTCTCTCTGAACTAAACATGAAGTACATTAGTCGTCTATGACCGTTTGTACATAAGGTGATCTTTATTCTGTACATCAGCACATATAAAATAAATTAATTATTTTTAAATTTTATATTTTTTAATTTTTGTAACTCACGTTTAATATAGTCAGTCCAGTCCGACTCAAGTTTCGATCGCGTCTGGCGATCTTTTTCAAGGAAACTGCGCGCGCAGGTTCGCAGCTCGTTTAGCACTCTAGTGCTAGCTAGTTTAGTGCTAAACAAGCTGCGAACCCGCGCGCGCACTCTCCTTGAAAAAGATCGCCGGACGCGACTTCAGTCGCTTTATGGATTGATGTTTAGGGAAATCTATTTATAAACTTAATAGAAATACTGAAGCAAATAAAAAGCAACATTTTCATTTACACGCTAAATATTAATGACTCGGATCGCCAAATAATAATTTCAGAGCTGCGAGGATCAAAGAAATTATACTGAGGCAATTACGACGAGCAGATTTAATTCTATGAATGGTGTAAGCAGCTTATTGTATGAATAACAAATATTTTAATTGAAAAATAAGATCAGGGTAAAATACTGCGAACTTTTGGCATTCATGTACGAGCTTATTTTAAAATTGTACCTACGTGATCTGCGTAAGTAAAGAAATTTAGTTTTACGTGTCCACAAAACATAATTTCGTTACTTTTTGTTTGCTCATTAGTACTCGTCACGCTACAATATAATGGGCTTATAGAGAACGTGTGACGTGTAAACGTGGGACTTATAAAGAATGTATGACAATGTATGACATTCAATTTATATATTCGAATCATTATTTCAGAAAAAAACCTTGTTAATGTTAGTTAAAAAATAAAACAAAAAACAAATTTCAATAATTACCTATACAATGAGTATAACGTTATGACTGACTCTACCGCGTAATCTGACAATCTAGACATAAAAAGTGAAATTCTATTAATTTTGGTTGCGGTGGTACGAAATTCTTTGGTGTGAGAGTCCGACTCGGACTTGGGCCGTTTATTTCAAGTCTTTTAATAACTAGGTAGTGCCTGAGCTTAAAGATTACATAACCTGAAAGATTAAAGCATAAGGTTGAGCTGGTCGAGGGCTAACGGTCATACACTCATTGTAAATTCATATCGGTCAGGCACTAAAACAAGCGTCACACTATCACAACGTCTCTTTAGTAAAATCTGGTAGAGAGTTAACCTAAGTGGCAGGCTCGGTAGGTACTCGTTATTAAGCTCGCCCACAGATACTTGCTTACGCCCACATACGCCTGCTATAAACAACCCGAGCCACAAAGAGAGAACAGCGACAATAATAAGAGTATTTTTGAAAATTCACTTGTGTTTGTTTTATATTGTAACACTAGAAAGGACTTCATATACGTAGGCCGAGGTTGCCTACCGGAGTTAGCGCAGAAGGCACAGTTACCATACTGGCAGCAAGCCATTGGAAAAGGTTTCCTTCCCCAGTTTTACCCAGCCGAGGGAATCTGGACCGAGGCTTTATCAAGATCGGGCCTTTTAATTAAATCCAATGAATCTCCATTTAACACCACAAGTGCCAATTACAAAAGATCGTGTAATTTCCATTTAAAAAGAGAGTTGACGAGTTTCCTAATATTTTGGTACAGACAACAATTATGATATGACATGCTGACTAATTTGTAAGTGTAAAAGACAAACCCCACCTCATCGTGGAGCCACCCCGGTGTGCCTACGGCTTTAATCATCTAAGGTCAGAAGCGACTGTTAATGAGGCGTTTGTTTTTAAAGGATAAGTACGATATTATACCCGTACGTTGTTGATTTTGTTCTATTTACTTGTTTTCATAGCCTTTAACATTATGAGAAAATGTACACGGTTAGAGAGCCCGGGGAAAAATAACTATATTTAGAAAGTTATGCGAGAGGCAAGACGATGTATGAGTAAATTATATTATAGTAATGGCGTGCGCCTACTTTGCTAGACCAAAGGTCTGTGGATAGTAGATACCATCTGAGACCAACAAACTGCCATTGGTCCCTATTGAGCTATCCCAGAAGACGCAGGGCTCTACTAACCTAAACTTATTAAGACTAACGCACATGCGTAGATCACTCCTAATTTTACCGTACCATCCTAACATATGCACTGTGCAAGTGCTAGTCCCAGCAACTAAGGCTCAACGACTTGTAAAATGGAACATCTGTTACAATCGAAACGAGAGCGGTGTGGTGTGTTGGTCTAATTAAAATTTGTATTAAACACCTGTGTTGTTCTTTTTCAGATTTCGTAATTTAAAACATTATTGTTCAAATACCGGCTAAGTCAATAGTTCCTTGATATTCTCAATCCAAGTTAATTATTTTTTTCTATGATTTACGACATATGCCCAAGAAGAGTGTTTCGAATGTATGTAACAATCTACAGTAAAGCAGTCTTTCGTAAATTCAGTTCGTTGGGGAGGCCCAGTCCCTCCCTGACTTGGAATGTTAATCGGCTGATAGCTCTACTCGTATCTAGCCGAGTAACAGTTCAGTCTTTCCTGAAAGGCGCTCGTGAGCACGAGTCCTAGGACCCCAGGGAGAGCCGCTCGCCAAGGCTCTAAGTAGACAGCAATGCAGCCAAATTAAGAACGGTAGAAGTGGACCTTTCACTGCTGATCTCATTTGTATTCGAGATGCTCAACAGTAAGAGTTCGCTTAAGGACGAGAACCCAAGGATACACTTAGGCTCGCATCCCGTTTCCACTTGGAAGGTCTGGGGCATCGGCTTTTTAGGGCCGTCCGGCATACATTCATTAGGAATAGGCCTTCCCGTGTAAGCGGAGTAACGCTAGTTTCTACAGCATCACTGGAGCCAAATGCGTCACACAGCGAGGCGAACCAGCAAGGGCGGTGGCAGTGGTAGGGTGGCGGTTGAATGCGAGAGCTATCTTGCGACTCTGCCGCGAAATTACGGCTGGAGAAAAAGCCTGTGGTGGTTTTAGTCGGTAGGGCATCACTGTAAGTGGTTTCGAGCTCGACATATTTCATGTATGGCACCATACATGTACAGTTAATTAGTGTTATGACATCCTATGGATGTATCCTCATTCTCACAAGAACTTCACCTTTTCCTGAAATAATGATAACAAGAAACATTACGAGGGCTATTGTATCCTGTTCCTTTTTATACCAATCAACCATGTTTTTGGGATAACAACGGTCTAATTCCTTACAACTGACATTTCTATTCTAGGGGGACAAAAAAAAAGGATTATATACAAATTGGACGAAAATAATTGAGATCTCTAAGGTCTGTAAATATATTGTGGTAAGATGAGATAAAAGGTTTTTCTCATTTTAATTACTTAACAAAAAAAAGGTTGTACCTATTCCATTAATAGAAAATGGACCACTATTGTATAAATTTTCAAAGACAATTTCAGAAAGAGCGCTTTACAGGTCTTTACAGAGATAAGATTACAATTAATTAATTTCCGATTATCTAAGAGAATCATTTACAGAGACATATCCTACTATCCTTCTAATATTATAAATCCCAGAGTTTGGATGTTTGGAATGTTCCGATGTTAGTTGCGCAATCACGTCGGAGTGCCAGAATGGTTTAAATTTGGAAAAAAAATACTGTCTGGAATAGCATATACACATAGGCTACTTTATATTACGATAAAATAAAGGGAACGGGATCTACGTGGGATAAACCGCGGGGCGCTTCTAGTAGGTATTGTATGATATTAACTATTAACCCTATGTTACTATAGTAGGATTAATTATGTTTATGACACTTCTTCTTCTACTTTGACGTGGTTTTCTATCAGAATGCTCGTAGCTCAAAAAAGCGACGTCGTATCATGGTTGATATTCCAAAGACACGAACGAAGAGATTTGACTTTTGTGATAAGAACGTTTAGGCTGTGGAATACGTTGCCTAAGAGAGGGTTTTCCCCGATGGTTACAATCTTTGTGACTTCAAATCGAGAGTGAATCGGTTTCTTCTAGGTAACCATGCTCCATCGTAGACCACATCGTCATTTAACATCAGATGCGATGGCGGTCAAGTGTAAACCTGTAATAGTTACAAAAAAAAGTAGTACAAATTAAAACAATTGAAATTCACTAAATCATCGCACCGAAAAACAACGCATGGCTCGTTATCAACTCCGTTCAAACATAAAACGAGTTATCTGCGAATGAACAATCATTAAATACGATAACAATTATAAACAATGGTTGGCACAATGAACGTTTATGATAATGGCGAGGTTACGCGAACGGTCGCGACTTTGACTCTGTCATACTTTCCACATCAAAAGCAAGTATTAAATTCCGTCAGACATTTTTTCGTGAGGCAGGCTTTGTAACGTGAACGTACTCGTACTACGAAATTGTCTATTTATAAAATGTTTGCATAATCGAAAATGGGCACTAACAAACACAGCATTTTCGTCTTAGCTCCTTTATTTTTAAACGTTTATACAGGTTAGTTTACTTTGAATAGTCTTCCTTAACTTTTACCTTAGGTAAGTGAATTCTCTCACTGAAGAAGGCGCAATAATTTACTCGAAAATAAGACGAAGTATACATGAAAACAGAAAAATAGAGTTCTAATTTTACTATATCGTAGATATTCCATAAATCACGAAGTATGTACGTTTGTCTGTTCCTTTCTGTCATATGGGACAATACACAAAGACATGTATTATCAGACTGGCTAATCTGCGCAATTTGTACAATATTATGTTAAAACATTGTTTTTTGACAATATATACATATATGTTTGACTACTTAGAAAAGATCATAAACGTGACTGAAATGTGGAAATAACTATAATAAACAGAAATAAATATTCGGCGATACTCTTTCACACTACAGACCCTCTTCATTCTCTTTTTAACGACTTCCAAAAAGGAGGAGGTTATCAATTCGAACCCTATGTTTTTTTATGTATATTACCTGATTTCTCGATAACCCCCGTATGTTCGGATGGGTATGCTTTCCGAATGGTCCCATATAAAATCTTATCGAAATCGATCTAGTGGTTTTTGAAATATGAGCCAAAAACGAAAATTTGCATACAATTTTCTGGATGACGTAATTGTAGATTTCACAAAAGTTATGAAACTCGAACCTGTTACTACGAAAATAAAAACTTGTTTTGCACTAAAAAGGGTAAAGTAAACTATTTTCCTCCAATAAATTAAATCGACTTCAAAACCACAAATAGGCACTCAAAAGCGAAAAATAAATTAATATCATTATTAAAAGTGCTACTCACTCATCTATTTGAAGTCGGTACTAGCCAAGTCTAAGAAGTAGTGGATACGCCTACCTACCACGTGCCTACATAGTATTTTTGGTCTGCCTGGCGCCGACTTCAAATAGATGAGTGAGTAGCAATTGTAATAATGATATTAATTTATTTTTCGCTTTTGAGGCCTATTTGTGGTTTTGAAGTCGGTTTAATTTTTTGTACGAAAATAGTTTATTTATCTTTCATAGGTTTACACTTGACCGCCATCTCACCTGATGTTAGCAACGATGCGGTCTACGATGGGGCGTGTTTACCTAGAAGAAACCGATGTTGTCCACACAAATGTTTGTCTTGGGTAGAAATCGAATCTACGATCTACGACTTCTTGAGCAGATTCACTACGGTCTGACCCTCGACCCTCGCAAGTTTGTGAATATAGGTCACCGTAATTTAACAATCACCGTAATTTTACAATATAACGCGTGAGATTATGAACCCACGGTAAGTTAAGTAAGTTAAGTACAATCTAACGTTGTTAGACTTTAATCTAACGGTGTTTACAATTTTACGATAACATATATTAAAACGAGGACATCATGATTATTAATACAGAATGTAAAAGTAATCATAAAACAGAAAAACTTGAAACTCCTAAAACGTAAAAGAATGAAAGAGTACAAATTTACTCAGAAACCCATACTTACATAAATAAGTAGGTCGCAGACGCCTAGCTAGTTTTTGCTTGAATGTTCATTGTGCCGTAACATAAGCACTTTACATTCTAGACGACCTTACTGACGGCGCCGCATTGGGGGCTGGACAAATACCATAAGATTTCTAGGAATGCAGAAGTAAATCTTCTTCTCTAACAAGTAATCTATACTAATACTAGCGGCCCAGTCCAGCTTCGCTCGGATATTGTCACATAAAGACTATTAAACGAAATAAAAACTATCAAATGGGTGTGCGAATTTGATTAAAATTGGTTAAGTAGTTCAGGAGTCCATTGCGGACAAACAACGTGACGCGTAATTTATATACACATTTAAATATTATATATCTACCGCGGGCGAAGCCTCGGCGAACCGCTACTGGAATTATAAAATTAGGAATTTGACTCAAAACCACAAATGATCAATAAAATAAACTAAAATCATTTTATAAGCGTTCATATATTTTGAAGTGTGCCAGGACTTAATGACGATTTAATTCATTGTTTAAATCGTGATTAAGTCCTGTACAGTATAACTACCTGTTATTTGTTTGTTCAAATCGCGAAAGTTTAAAAACAATTCGCTTTTGAGTGCCGATTTTTGAAAATAAATACGTTTCCTGTTGTACTCTTTTAACCCCGACCAAAAAGGGGTGTTATAAGTTTGACGTCGATGTCTGTCTGTCTCTGTCTGTCTGTCTGTCTGTCTGTCTGTCTGTGTGTGTCTGTCTGTGGCACCGTAGAGCTCAAACGGATGAGCCGATTTCGATGCGGTTTTTTCATTTGAAAGTTAATTACCGTGTGGGTGTTCTTAGCTATGTTTGGTTAATTTCGATTCAAAATGGCCTCCTCCACAAAATGGCAAATAAAATATTTCTTCACAACCTACCTCAATATGGGTATCAAATGAAAGGGTTTAACTAGTAGAGTACTATACGCTATAACAAATTTCAAACCCATGATGGCCGCCGAAGTAAAGCTTGATTAGCAGAATACTTTAGCAACACGTCATCCAGGGATAATGAATGCAAATTTTCGTCAGTCTTATAAACAAAACCACTTTGACCGATTTCTCGAAAGATTTATATGACCATTCGGAAGCATACCCATCCGAACACAAAAATAAATTTTAAAAATCGGTTCAGAGGTTCTCGAGAAATCAGGTGTCGCACACAAAATGGCGAATTACATTTCTTTTCACAACTCCTTAATATGGGTATCAAATAAAGGGCTTGACTAGTAGAATGTTGTACAGATAACAAATCTTAGGTAGTCGGGGGTTAGTCAAAATTTTTAATTTTGTTCTTGTCAAGATTGATTTATACGAAGCAGCCCACTTCATGTACCCCCGTCTACGACTCGCGACCTTCTTTCAGAAGGAGAGTCAAGGAGAAAATCCTAGTCTTTCTTAGAACACCCTGGTTTCTTCACGATGTTTCCTTCACCGTTAAATCTAGTGGTGTTGACAAACTCGTACAACCGCACTTTGGAAAATATATATAGGTGCAGGAGTATTCGAAAGCATGTGATTAAGGCGAATACAAGTTACGACCATCTTTTCAATTATAATCAGTTTCAGATGATGACATTGATGATACTACATCTAGTGGTGTTGACACAGGTTCAGTGACAAACAAAAATTAAAAACATTGATGATACACAGCTAATTTCATAATTTTATTTCTCTCTTGTGTCGCAATGTAATGCTCTAAAACTCCTAGTTCACGGCTAAATCATTTGACCTACGCTCCGGTTAGTAGCTAATTTAATCGAATGATGCCTAAACTTGGACGGCCAATTGTCGCGAGGCAAGGCCAACACTTCCAGGGCTCTTATCAACCATATGAGCCATAGCTTTGAAAACATTCTCTAACTATGAACTACATTATTAGGTACATTTATTAAAGTCTATAATAATATTGTGAAGTTTTACGAGATCTCATATACCTAAATTAAGTAAAGTTGACAATAATACTATAACGACTGAATTATTTTTAAAGTGTTCTAGCCTTCAAAATATGACAATGTCCTGAAATAAAATATACGCAATCGAAGCTTAGAAAACAAAAGTAGTGTCTACGAAATGTTAAATACAGATCATTAGACACATTGTATGTGGCTAACTTCACGCTGAGTAAACTCGTCGCATAATACTACAAGGATAAAGAAAGTCATATCCGTCCTCGAAACGAGGGCAAAGCTCGAGATATAATAAATGATAGGTCTAACGCTAGAACAGCAAAAACGACAATAAAGACGAACGCACACGTGCCGCGGGCCCCATCCAACAGCACATTGAGTGACCAATCTTTCATTCAGACCAAACTCCGATCGAAGGGACTGCGCGCGCAACCGCTATGCTACAAACTCCACAAGGGTACACGCAACGACTTCGTATACCATAGACGTCCGGATTAACGGTAAATCTTCAGGCATCTCATTAGTACAAAACTGCTAGTATTCATACGTCACATCGTGGTCATAATTTTGACGATTTTGTGCATCTTAAATCGTTTTTGTCGATGAAAAAAATATTGTAATTTCAAACAAAAACGTCAGCTTTCGTAAAAGTTTAAACGGAAACCCTTACTTTTAGCCAATTCGGTTCGGTTGTTCCGTAGAAGTAAATAAATATATGTATCAGGCATCTTCAGATTGTACGCAATTTTCGAGATATACCCAAATATTGAATAGTCTTTAGACTATTATGTAGTACACGATTCCCAGATATATAAATCAGATAAAATGTTTCGGAATAAATATAAGTTAACTGTCTGGTATCAAGACATCGGTGGGTACGGACGAGCCGTCGGGTCTTGTCGTACTTATGCCGTTGCTGAAGCGAGGCGGGATTAGGAGGATATTACGCCTATAGGTATAGCTGAGAAGTTAGGATGTTATTGGAGCTTTTATCATGTTATTAAGATTATATGAGACGCTCTAATGTACATGAAAATCGCACCAACGCTTCAATAAGCAAAATTGCCAGTTATCGCCCGTAACTTATAGCGTTTTAAACGTTTTTTTTTAACCTCACACATCCTACTAATATTACAAATACAAAAGTTTGGATGTTTGTTGCGCAATAACGCCGCAACGGCAAAATGGATCGAGTTGAAATTTCAAACATACGACAGTTTATGGTCTAGATTAGCACATAGGCTTTTCATTATGGGAAATTCTTAGGAACAGAAATAATGCGGGTAAAACCGTGGAGCGCTGCTAGACCATTTATATTACTTTTAAAACGACATATATAGGAAAGGTCATTAAGATTTAACGTAAGCCATTACCGGTAGATGGGCAGTAACAAGTCGACCGATTCGAATGTGAGTCAATGTGTCAGGGGCGCAAATCGTTCGTAGTGCCGGAATGTGGGTCGGGATCACGTTGGGCTACTTTATAACCTTTCGGATGACATTTCGTTGTGATAATATTTTTGTACTAGTAATTGTTTAAGAAATAACATAGATTTATTGTCTTGAAATTATAATATTTTTTACTTGTTGTAAATCCCATGTTTCTATTCTAGAGTAAGACAAGAATGTCCAAATAGATTGTTATAATTATTATCTAAATCCCTTAAGACATCTCAATTAAATAGCCAGTGTCTTAACCCGCTTAGTACGAATGAGGCACGTCGCCAAAGCGATTCGTCAGCAAATAAACAAGGCTCCATAAATGTGTTTCTAGGACGTGGGCGGAGGCGCACAATAATCTAGGAAAAGTCAGTACATAAGATAACGTACTAGCCCTTTTTTTAGGTACGCTCTACGTACGAGTATATCTCCATGAGTACAGTTGATTTTTTTAAACTAAAGATAGGCTTATGGTCAATCAATATGTATGCGGTCTACAATAGAGCAACCTTACCTAGAGAAATCGATTAATTTCTATTAGATTATAATCTGTCGGTGTTTAAATTTACGGTGACATATTCATTACGAAAGATACACTTAGGCAGCATGTTTCATTGCTTGGATGTAATTGTAGCGAAAGTGGTGTCAAACAGCTTCGTTCGAATTTTCAAGTTTTCCAGAACTTTAACTATATACCAATTAAAAATTTTTGAGTTTTTGGATGTCCGACAGAAAAAGGAAGTCAATAGACAGTTGGTAATGGTATCCACCAACTGTTATAGATATCTTTTCAAAAAACAACGAATTTTGTTATAGATTTACTTTGGAACAGTTTAATTTTCATGCCACGCTTCATAGAGACGGAATTTAGAAGAAAAAATATTTCAAAGCATTCTAAATGCAATTGCACGGATATTATAAGTATTATATGGCCTTTGTGCACAAAGATGAACAGATTAGGACTTGGCGTACATAACGAAAGGCTATGCGCTGATTAATTCAGATCTAAACATTAACTTCCGTTTTTAAAGTAAAATTTTCACAAACATCTAATATTTCTATACACAACACAAGAAATCGACAGCCTTGAGTTCAGAATACGGCGGTTGGTCTTTCGTACGTACGCCTGTGAGTTTCACGTTAAACTTTTTATATGAAAACGTAACAGAGTTGAAATCAATAAGTAATCTCTCTGAAAACTCTGGTAACACGTACTTAATGCAAATTGGTATCATCGGAAAACGTAACGTCTGACGCGTGACGTCGTTTTTTTTGCATCTTTTACGTTTTTTATGTTCTCGATTTATTTAAGAATTTACGTTTAATTTTCATTTTTGCTTTAATGTTATTTGTGTTTAATAATTACTTACTTGCTATTTAAGCTATATAATTAGAATGTAATTGGTTACCACTTAGGTTTGAGTTATATGAGTTATATGATGATACACTTACGTTTGAGTTTACGTTCCTCTCAAATTACAAATTTTGTAACGGATGACATTTTTGTGTATAATAGAGTGATTCCAATTGAACTAATGGTCTGTTCAGAATATGCTATTTATGTAGAGGAGGCTGCAAAGGCGCCCGGAAGTCTGGCGGCAAACACCCAAGCCTGTCCCAGATACCCTTGGCCAAATAGGTTAGCCAATGTCTGAGCGCCCCATCGTTTGTACTTTCAAAACTATGAAGGTTGGATCATCCAAGATTTTATAGTGGTAAAACGGGGTTAACGACCGCAATGTAGATCGCGCTTACTAAGGTACTACAAGTAAGTACAAGGCACAACCAAGTAAGTATGAGTAAGAATTTCGTTTATAATTTTAATCATAGTTAGATCACTATATCATTGCGAAATACTACGTTTTTTGTTTACATGCTTTCAATTGTATAGACGTATAGAGTTCAATAATTCTATAGTAACATTTAAGCAAGTATGAAACCAAATGATTGATATCTAAAGGTACAAGTTCGCGCTGAGACTCTGTCACCTGTCGCGGTCTCGGCCTCTGGACTACTGCTACCTTTAGGAGTTACTAGATAAGTACTAAATGAAGTAAGCTGTCGAGTCACATTCAACTGACTTTGAACGTTTTCAGAAAACTGGACGACGAGATTAGGGGTAAAAAAATTGCACAATACCTGAAATCCAGGTTTTTTAACTAATGTGTCTTACCCACGATGGCGTACAAACATGCCATCTTTAAAGACGTTAACCAAACAAATTGCATAGTCACACAAATGGACGGTTTCATGCTAAAAAAAAAAACTAAAAATACAGTTTGAGGTAAACGAGTTTTAAATACGTAAATTCGACAAAGAATGAACGACAATGATATAAGGAAACCGATGAGAACCATATATTGCGCCTATCACGTGGCCATCCGTGGTGATTGCAAAGACCTCTAGCAGATTGGCCTACAGACTGCCGATTAAATGTTTGATGGTAGCCCAGCCAAATAGGTCAATATACAATACACAAACTTGACCCTCATGAAAGCGCGACATTTTCGCAATGCGAAAAAGCGCATAAATAAAGATGAAAAAAACCCTCATGAAACTAGATTTTTAACAATAACAAAAATAACCTGTAAATGAGCGAAAAATAAATGAAAAATGTCGGATCATAATTCTGTGAAATCACATCTCGACACGGAAGAACACTCAAGTTATAAAGCGTGAGTTATAGCATGGGGAAAGTTTAAATTACGCTGAATTAAAGTTTTCTTTTCCGTTGGCTTGGCGTTGGCTTTTAAAAAGTATGTGGATATTACTCAACAATATAAGTAAATACTCGTAACATGACTTTGGGTTTGAAGGTCATACACGCGTCAAGATATTTAATAAGTTGAGAGTCTTACCAGAGGCTGCTTTGAAGTAGGTACCCACCATAGCAAGTTATTCTACCGCCAAGCAGTAATGTGCAATGGTTGGAATAAGGATAACGTTTCCAAACAAACTAGGGAAAAAAGATAAATCTATACTAATATTATAAAGCTGAAGAGTTTGGTTGAACGTTAGGATCTCGGGAAGTACTGGTCCGAATTTAAAGATTATTTTTCTATTGGATATTCCATTTATCGAGGAAGGCTATTAGGCTATAGAACATAACGCTACTATTAATAGAAGCGGAGCATGAATCAAGAATGTAAAAAAATCTTTTTGAGAGTTTTCGTACGTTTCGTGCTTTGACATGACACATGACAGCATGTGTCTAAAAGATTGCGTCATTGAATATCACAGATTACATACCTCTTGAATATAAATCTTTGCTCATCAAATGTGTTTCTAAATTTAAGTTGGTACGACCAATTTCCGACAGGTGGCAGGTAGCTGAAGAGGTGTTTTGTTTGAAAGCGATATTCTCAAGAATGACTGTACCGATTTCAGTCCTTCTTTCACCGTTGTATACGTACGAGATCCTGATGAGTGCTATATAATGTACCATGGGCGACGCCGGGGCGGACATCTAGTCGTCTTATATGGGGTAACGAATGTAGTACTATCTATATATGCTAGGCAGTGATTTGGAATCTTTGTGTTCGAATAACTTTTTTGCACTGTACTGTTAGTCGTGTTGTTTACCATCAAACGCATGTCTTGCTCGTCCCGTCACACTGTGCTATAAAAACGTTACTGATGAGACTCATCATTCCATAAGATTTTTTCAAGAATCTACTGAATGAGCTCTTACTTCTCATGGGTTGAATTCAGGCGAAATCAATTTATAGAAGGATTTTTGACATTAATTATAGTATTTTATAATCATTACAATAATTTGTAACTAACAAGGAAGATAAAACGTCGCAACATCTGGTAAATTACAACAAGCATGCAAACACAAAAAACTTTACAACTCCCCTGAGCCTTCTAGCGAGCCTGACATTAACACGAAGGTAATTGAAATATACTCACTATACTTTATCTTGTAGCAGAAAATATCTATTTTAACAGGCATTTATGCTACAGACAGTAGTTTAATTAAATTGGCAAACGTATAGAGTACTCGATATATCAAATTGTGTTGTTAAAATTGTTAGATCACGTACTCGATTTGATGTGGGTTAATTAAACGTTTGAATTCGAGAGTAAGTTAACCTGTTTGAACACTAATTAACTGAAACTTTAAGTAGCGTCGCTAATGTGAAAATCTTTAATTTAACAATTTTTTTTTTACTTTTATAGGCCTACACTTGACCGCCATCTCACCCGATGTCAAGCGACGATGCGGTCTACGATGGAGCGTGTTTACCTAGAGTCGAGAGTGAATCGATTTGAAGACACCAAGATTATAACTATCTGGAAAACCCCACTCAGGCAATTAATTCTACAGCCTAGACGTTCTTATCACAAACGTAGAGTCAAACTTCTTCGTCCGTGTCTTTGGAATATCCACCATGAAACGGTGCCGCCTCTTCGAGTTACGAGAAGTACGATAGAAAAAAGGGCAAGGTGGTATCAGATCATCAGATCAGTTGCACACTCTCCGAAGTGTATCCGATAAAAAACCGATAAGCTAGCAATCTTTCGGTGATGTTCAAGACCTTGAATGAACTTGTTACATAATATGTATTTTTACGTGTACGTGCACCATGGATTGGATCAGGGGCTAGAATATCCGATTCTACAATCGTGTAGTCCTGGGCTCGAACTCCGCCTGCACATTTGAGTACTTTTTCAAGTTTGATATCACCACTGGTGTATTAAGGGCGAAGGAAAACATTATTACTACCAGGAAAAACATGGAAAGTTGATGAAAAAGCCATAATAAAAGCTACTTATAATTTATTTTATTATTATTCTATACCTATATACCTTTCGAATAAGTACAATATTACTGCGTAACATGTTTTTAGCTCAGGTACACTATTTATGGCAGTTAACTATTGACCACGACCAGGCCACTGGAGTATTCACATCCTTAAGGGGAGATAAATTTAATGCTTTCTGTAGCAGTATACGGTTAATGCGGGAGGGCATATGCTGACGATTGGCCAAAAAACATACCACCTTTCGAGGGGCATCAATTAAATGTCAGGAAACCTTGACCCAATGGGAGATGAAAAGTAAAAAATCAGAATTGCTTCTGCATAATTTGACTTGGAATTAACGTAATCCCCTCACAACTCCCAGTTGATAAGTAAGTTTGATGTTTAGAAAAATGTTTTGTGGAAAATGTGATCCGAAAGATTGGTTCGGTTTCTGCTTGTCATTATTTCAACTCTGTAATCTATGTACATGACTGTAGCCTTGCAGCTCGAATTAGTCAGCAACATCTAGAGTATTAGAATTTTATTATTTATACAGATTCCTCTTAAGAATGAAACTCCGTAAAACGTATAAAAAACATCACCGTCAAGCCGTCAACCAATTTGTCTACAACTGACACGTACAGAAATGGGCCTCAGTCGTCAGATGGAAGTACTGCCAAGGGACTAGTGTGAGAGACGAATTGGCTCTTTTGTGGGAAGGTTACGGTTACGATTTCTACTCCATAAATAGATTCGGTTACAGAAATACCGGCGCAGGCTCGTGGCATATGTTGGATACGTCTGATTGAGTTATATCATTAGATTACTTATCGTGTTTGTTTCAAATTGATGATAATGTAGAGCTGTTAAAATTGGTATGATATTTCAGTCAAACATGTTGTGCACCCGTAGAACTGAACTGTACTTGTCTAGTCATTGATTTGTCTCATAACCGAATTTCACTCATAAATGAGAAATGTGATATGATTGGGTACTTCGATTAGGACGACGATTAGGACGATTTCATCCTAAAAACCTTTTAAGGATTGGATGGATATTAGTATTTAGATATATCTAAGAGAGTTAGAGCTACTTTGATAAGTCACTTTGCGAAAAACATAAAAATACCCACTTTTTATATATAAAATCTACCCAAGATGAAAGTGGCGATCTGAGAAATGGGTATACCTACATGATAAAAGGAAAGTGCAAAGATACGGTTTTACCTTTTCTTCGTTATGAAAAACTGTAAATATTTTTTATACCCACTCCAACATTTACGGCCGTATAAGGTCATGTTATAAAGGTCGATATGAAATATTTATAATATTAATGGTATGGTAGAAGATGATCGTCTTGAATCATTAATAGCTCTGTGGTAAGAACGTATCGAACGATTCCGTTTTATCAAAATGTATAAATTTGTCATTGCGACTTGCTTTAAAGGTGAAGGAAAATACCGTGAGAAAAACAAAGTATTCCAAGAAAATATTTTCCGAGGTTTATAATGGGTTTGACTATCCTTGCTACCGAAAGGTCTGAGTAGGTATTTAAATGTCTAATTTTAATAGCTTAAGTTACATATCGTACAAAACACTCTTCAAAAGTCGAAAAGCATAATCAGGACGTCTACTCTGTTTCTACGAAAAAAATAATTTCAAAATAAACTCGCGATTTCCCTACTAGAAAAAATTACGAAATTACGCTTTTCGTTGAAATAGAGTAGACGTCGGGTCATCTTATGTTCTAACTGCTGGGCCTTGTCTCACAAGAGTGTCAAGACCATTATTCACTACGCAAGCCAACTGCAGGTTGGCGCATTGAAAGAAGATTTTCCTTTTAAAGCCAGTGGTGATGACAAACTTGTATGATGACGATAAAATCTGTTGTAGCATAATGGTGAGCACGTCCGATTTTACAACCTTGAAGTCGTAGGTTCGAAAATACGAAAGTTGTATACTTTAGTAGTGGTAGGACTCTTTGCAGTTTCCGTCTGGGGAAGTACCACACCTATGCCAGCTATTCCCACCGCCAAGCAGTAAGTTGAGTCTTTAAGGAAACATGTGATTCTATCGTTGGTATATTATAACGGTATAAAAAATGCAGCTTGTATTAAAATTTCATCTCCACACCAGAGAACACTCTCACTATTATAGATTATTATCTAGTTCGTCCGCAATGCGGTGTTCGGCTACTGAAGAAAGTGTTACGCAATTGCTTATCTAATTGAGCTAATGTTGTATACTTTAGAAAATCAATTCAATAATCTATTTAAAGTAAGTGAGCCTTGATACCTTTACTTTTGAAAATAATATAATCAAAGTCACAAAATTATGTTTCTAAGACATTATTTTCATTTATTTTCCCAATACATCATCTTAACTTTTAGTTTTATGAATTTGTTTTAAAAACTTTCATCTCGTAGAGAAAATAACTTTCTGTCTAACTTTTATCTTTCGTTGAAGCGATGAAATTCAAAGAAATTATTCAGCAAGTAGTCCGAAAGTTTCGCAGAAAGCAGGCGAATTACTCTTGATGCCAATTTAATTTAATTTAAATTGTCTATAAATACTTAGTTACCTCGATCAACGTAAATTGTGGATTTGATTTTTCACTACTTTATGTAAGAACGTCATTACGTGCCCAAATCACTACATAGTATAAAACAAAGTCACTTCACGCGTCTGTCCGTGTCTATATATGCTTAGATAATTAAAACTACCAAACAGATTTAAATGCGGGGGTTTTTAATAGATAGGTAGAGTGATTCAAGAGGAAGGTTTATTACATTTACACGTGCATAAAAGAACAGAAAAACACGGATAATTTTAAAGGTTTCTATTGTAATGTCATAAATAAACACATTTTTTGCGCTTACACTGCAAACGCTGGCGGAAGCCTATGAGCTAGATCAAAATAATGTACAGCAATATTGTACCCCTTCAAAAGGTCTATATAAAAGTCTGGAATAGTATATGTCTATCTGTTAGGAATAGCCCACAATAACCTTTTTTATTAGTACTTATATTTAGTATCAGCATTGCACCCGTGCGAAGGCCGAGGCGACCCGCGGATTTACCCTTGTAATTCCCGTTCCCGTTATTTTCCCGGGATAAAAAGTTGATCTTTCAGACTATAATCTGACTATGTTCCAAGTTGCAACCAGATCCATCCAGACGGTACGACGTGATTGAGCAACAAACATCCAAACATTGACATTTATAATATTAGTAGGATGTTTAAGTTGTACATGTGTTTAGTCTGCGACGAAATTAAATACCGCGTTTTATTTGTAAAAGAATTAATATTCTGCACTTTCTTATCAGGCAGATAAGTAAGTACGGATACATAACGATAGAAGCGTATTGACCTTTTTCATTGTAAGCAATGAAATAAGCATTACTAACGAATCATTTAGCGGAGGTGTATGACCGCAGCATTAAACAACCGAGTCTATACGAATAGGTACATTATGATACAAACAAATATCATAAAGGTTGAACTAAATATGTACAAAAAGCGCTTTTTCCAGCCGGAGTACGCGCAAGGCGTTAATTGAAAGGGACCGCCGAGCTCTGCCAACTAATCTGTAGAGATAAATAAAAGAGCTACCGTTGGTTTTTGTGTTAAATTGCGAGCTAGTAGTGGAAGATGTTTAGTACTCCCTGTTGGTCACAAGCAACAAAAGTTTGGTCGCAGTCTATTTTTTTTTTTTTTTTTAACTATAATAGGTATTTATAGTTGGACCCCCGCAGCGGCCGCCGTCAATGTCAGGGATTTTAATTATGCACTTTGTGCAACTATCGCTGCAGGGACAAAGATAGAAATCCAGATGCTGGATATTGGGGACGAGTATTGATCGATCTGAGACTATTTTATCCCTACTTTCTTATTCTTCTCTGAATTTCTTTCGACAAACAACATAACTCTAAGTATAAAATACGTATTTCAACGTATTCCACCTACGTAAATAAGGCAACAGCTTTATTGTTATAGGCATTGCCCGCAACATGTAGGGTTACATCAAATACCAGTGAGATACTTTGTATCATAATGAATAAGTTTCACCACGCTTTCTGGGTTGTTCAATGGTACTGCCTGACCCACCCAGAGAGTCTCGCTGCAAACAGTGGAACGAGAGCTGTCCTCCCCCGCAAGAATATGTGGCACCAGATAGAACAGATATAGTTGTATGAAAATTCACTATGTCTCTAAGCTTGCCCCAGGTAGCAACTTAGCATGGCCCACGTGGAAGTCACTAAACCGACTCCGGACACAAGTGGGCCGCTGCAAAGTTAACATGGCGAAATGGGGATACTCTGACGCAATTGACATACTGTGCGGCTGTGGTGCCACTCAGACCATGCAGCACCTGCAGTCGTGCCCGCGGTGTCCAACCAGCTGCACCAGAATCGACCTAATGGGGACCTCAATACCAGGAGTCACAGTTACGGAATACTGGGCAGCACAAATTTAAAATAGTCACACAAAAAAAAAGTAAGACAACATCATCGACACGAAGAAGAAGAAGTTTCACCACAGACTGAAAAGTGGAAAAAACAGTATTTTCATATGTTGTATCGCGTCTAGAGAGAGTTTCGCATTTGGAATAGCTGAATTTTATACATGTAATAAGATTTTTCGATTTAGACGTTTTCTGTAACCCTTCAAAATATTGTATTGCATCTATATCGAATGTATAAAGTAAATAATTTGTCTAAAGTTGAAGTTCTTTATTCATACTTAAATGAATAATTTACAAGTCAATTAATAAAATACAAACAAAAGAAAGAGCATACAAATTGTATATATTAAATAAAACCGTTTAAAAAAACGGAACATTTAACTGTATTATACTAGTAGGCTCATATCAGACTTGGCTGGGCAGGGAGAGAAACACAAGTAGTATAGTTGAGTGTTGATGCACGTCGGAAAGGGGCCTCTTAAACCTACACCCGTGTCACAAGTCTCGGGATCTACTCAGGATTTCTCTCTCTGCCACACGATGGACCCGGCATCCGCACGGTGTATCTAAGAAGATCGCCTCTATCGTACAGAAAACTGTCAAGCATTATCTATCAACTGCAAGAGTGTAAGTAGTTCCTTAACAAGAATAAAATTAAAAAAATATATTTACTTCTAACTATTTCGGCTTTGTAATCTGTACAATATTCTACTAGTCAGGCCCTTTCATTTGCTACCCATATTGAGGGTGTTGTAAAAAAAGAATTGTAATTAGCCATTTTGTGGTGGTGGCCATCTTGGATTTGAAATTTGTTTTAGTGTATAGTATTTTACTACTCAAGCCCTTTCATTTGATACCCATATTAAGGTAGGTTGTGAAGAAATATTTTGTCTGACATTTTGTGGAAGCAGCCATCTTGAATTGATATTAAGTTATTAACCAAACATAGCTAAGAACATCCGCACGGAAATTAATTCAAATAAAAAAAAAACATCGAAATCGGCCCATCCGTTCGAGCTCTACGGTGCCACAGATACACACACACACACACACACACACACACACACACACACACACACACACACACATCAGACAGACAGACATCGGCGTCAAACTTATAACACCCCCTTTTTTTGGTCAAACAAATACTACGAGTATAGCAAATTATTTATTTTAATACATCATAAACGCATAAACAGTAGTAAAATTGTTTGCTAAATGGGACATTATAAGTTAAGAGGTACTTTCCATGGCCAGGACGAAAATATACTTTTTTTATATACTAACTTCCTAATCAACCTATATATTACTTAAAACTAAATGTCTTCACATGCTCACTTAAATTTATTACAGAAATGTACGTAGTTTAATTACAATAAGCTCGAATATAAGAAAAAAGTATCTACCCTGGTCTGTCCCCAACCCGAATTTATATGTAAACCAGTTATTATGAAAGTATTAAAATTCAATAATTACTTTATCATCGTTAATTTTATACAGAACAATAACTTAGTCACAGGGTCTGATGTGTAAAATTACTTATATTTCAATTTTTCATAAATAATATCAACGCCGAAATTTGTCCTTCGTGTTTCGTGTCTCGTACCCTGGCTCTTTGTTTCCGTTTAAAAATCAGTTTTGTATTGCTAGTTTGTGGAAGTTGTGACCTTGAGTGCATAGGATGTAACGTGAACGTAGCAGCAAGTAGCGCGTAAGCCGACTGCGCAGTCATTTTAACGGCCATTTCAGTCACGCTATACTACTACATTTTTCTCTGAACCTTTACTTGGCATTATGTATATACCACTTTACAATTTAATGCGATTTTTTTACAGAAAAATGGCACCTAGAAAACAGAACTAGAAGTACAATCTTTTCATTTTGGAGGATCAAGACAGCAAAAAGCTATGCATACTGTTGTAGTCTATACTAAAGATGTCGATCAAGAGCTAAGAAGCCAATGTTACTGCACATTGTCACAAAATTTATTGCACATACCTGCAATTTGGGCGCATTTACAGCCCATACTTGACTGTCTGCCGGCTACTGTTACGACTTTACATTTCTTGAGCGATGGACCAGTCACCCAATATCGTAATAAAATGACATTTAAAGTTTTGGCAACAATGCTAGAAGATAACCATATGATACTATACATAAAGATATCTTCAAAAGTAAGAACCTTTTTTATGTTTTGTACCTAGCGCTAAAAACATTTAATTTTATAAGCAAAGTCTGCTAAGATATGACACAAGTGTGATTTATTAATAATTCATAATTAAAATAGAATCAATAAATAAAGTTGATTGTTAAAATAATCCTGTTTTTAATATGTCTATCTCTTTCCCTATCCATAAAGTATCCTCCCCTGGGCATTTTGTCTCTACCCTGTACTGAGTATTTACCCTGATCACTTATAAAACGAGATAAAACCAACAAATTGACTGGTCACTTTGTAAATGTTTTCAACTTAAAAGTTTCCATAAAAAAAAATGTATACTTGAGTAAAAATATAAAAAAAATGCCATGCCGTCACTTCATACAACATTTTACCTCTTAACTTGTAATGACCCAAATATTATCATAGACAGCATAGACGTCAGAATGATTAAGGACTACTGATTTTTTAGTAACTGTTTCAGTTCCACGATTATTTTCTAATAGTTCCCAGCAAGGCCGCCTAATACAAACTCTCAGCACTCCACAATTCAATTACATGGACATGTCAGGCGTGTTCACCGGCAATGTTTATGGGTGTAATCATAAAAATACAAATTTCAGCTTAAATTATTCTTTTTTGTTAGTATTACTTCTTTTTTTCGTTTATTCCTGAAAAATCGTTTGGTGAGCACACTTGGCGTGCTCGCGATTTTGCATGGATCGCGGCATGGCGATTTACATTAGTATGAAAACGCTAGGCGTGTCGACGGCATTGAATGATACATGACAGGCTGTAGTGTCAAAGTCTTATGTATTATCTTATTTTTCTGAATCAGTCAGTGTCTTATCAAAAAATAGCTATTTCAGAGATTACATTCTAATGTACAACATACACCTGATAGTCTAGTAGATAGGAGTATCAGATGCACCTGTTTGAACACCGATAGCTACTGAAACAAACTGTTTTTAACAATGACTAGCGGACCCGGAAAACATTAGCCTTCCATATACATTCCCATATTAACCAAAACTCAAAGTGTTGCAATTCGACACATAAATGACTTCACATTAACAAAAGACAGTTAAGTCATAGTCATGCTAAATACAGAAGTCAAAGATAACAGTTAAAGAAAGACAGTTATTTTTATTATTACTAGCCTAAATTGTCCCATAGCTGGGCAATGACTGGAGGCAGCAACTCGGCCCTTTCTTTAACATTTACCTAAAAGAGTTGTCCATTTGAAGATTAAACCATTATCTTTTGTTTGATAATGTATTAAAGCAGCTAAAAAACTTCCATATAACCTTGACTTATGGCAGGAGTAATCATGGCATCATACTGCATGATACCTTCCTGTTAATGATGAATATGCAGCTCAAAAAAAATCACTATTTAGCACAACATAAGGTTTAGTTCTGTTTAAATAGAATGCTTCTGTTGTTGAACAATAATTCAGACATCTGGAAATCAAAATTAGTTTCAATTAAGACTGGGTGTTTGGTTAAAATTAGAATTTTATCTCATCATAATAATGAAAGTTTATAAAGTTCTAAGTTACTCAATGACACTTAAATACAATTTGAGATATTGTTTCTATTAAAAATTATATACTTATTCAAAATATTATTCAAAAATGAAATAACTAGTATTAAACTTATTTCTGAATTAAAAATGTCAATCCTCATAATAGTTTTAACATTACTTACTTTGATTTTAATTTTGTTTGTATAGTATATACAAACATATAACTTCAATATGAGTTTGAAGTAAGCTGTATTCTGTATTATACATTCTGCTGTATAAATATGTATTCAAAGTACTGCCATATTTAGTTTAAGTGCAACTTGAGATGACAAGGCAGCAGTGATAGTCACTTTGTTCCTTTTTGAAGGGCCATATTTACTAAGAAATTTAAGGGGGGAAAAGAAATCATCTAATATTTCTGGGTGATAAGCAGAGTGTAGAGCCAGGTTGAATTAATGAAATAGTTGTGTGACACTGTTCTGTTATGAGCATTTTGTTGCTAACCATCAAGCATTTGGCTCTCACAAAGAAAAAAGAAGAAAAGGCAAAAGTGATTGTTTTCTGCCACTTTAGTAGAGATAACTAGTGCAGTAGATAGTTAAAAATAATTAGATCTTCAACCATCCAGTTGTTAATGAAGGTTTTATATAATATTTTTATAATATTATCATAAACACATTCCTGAGGCCAGTGATTCTTTATCATACTGGAAATTGATACTGCTTATAAATAAGTATCGTATATATATCATATGTATAATAATATGTGGATATTATTATACATATCTGAATAAATGTACATTACTGAACTCTAAGTAAAACTTGATAGAATGGTGATGAATAATGTAACTGATGTTTATATGTAAAAACCAAGAGTAAGCAGGAAATCCATTAAGTATATTTTGATAATAGTGTTTCTTTGTGTATTGTTGAACTGATCATCAAAATTGAAATGCTTAATTTTTTTTATCCATTATACGTTTGCACTTGACCGCCATCTAAGTAGCTTCCTACACAAAAATATTTGACCCCCTACTTAGAGCTGACCGACTGAAGCCAGCAAATACCTATACTTACTAACATATTGCTGACAGAGAACTTTTTATGATACTGAGTACTAGTTGTAAATTTAAACTAGGTGAACCACGTACATACCAAATAGAAAGCATTTCGAATAAAAACAGAAAAGATAACTTACCAATTCGGCCCCAGGGAATTTCGACTGGCACATCAAATTCTCAAATATATTCAAGATCACGAAGCACTATCACGTGAAAGTCAATAAGAACAAGAATTGTATATAATCAATAGCACAAAAAATAAACTTTCATAGGTACTGTGATCGTGTGATCAAAGAGTTCACGAAAATCGAAACAAATTCAATGAAATCGAAAATTATTGTCAAAATATGAACAGTTGTGTTGTCAGTCGTGACAACTGACAGTCAAATAGGGGTTGTGTTCGAAAACATGTCACATGAATAATAACGTCACATGAATAATATTAATGAACTAGCTGTACACTGTACACGCTTTGCTGTGGCACATTGTGATGCATAAAATAGATAAAAACAATCCTTGATGCCGATTAAATATCATTTTAAAATTTCAGCTCGATCGTTGCAGAACTTTTTGAGTTTTTGAAGCGTACACAATCCCATATAACATTTTTAAATAATAATAGCAGATTATGAAACTAAAGCAGGTTTAAGAAAGCTTGACAAATTTCAAACCAAATCTATGCGGATAATTCTGGGTGCAATGAGATCGTCGCCCATCAATGCGATGCAGGTGGAATGTTGTGTACCCCCATTATCTCTTAGGCGGCAATACCTATCCGATAGATTTTTTGTCAAGTTAGCCCAACAACAGAATCATACCCTGCTCCACAAACTAGAATACCTGCCTTCACTATACCATCCAAATCGACTATTTGATGATGACATACCTTGCTTACTCCGCAGTTTTCTGTTTGTTTCTCATCTTCCTTACCCACTTTTTAACCGACTTCAAAAAAGGAGGTTTCTCAATTCGACCGTATGTATGTTCCTTTTTTTTTTTTTTTTATGTGTGTTCGCGGATAACTTCGTCGTTTATGAACCGATTTTGATGATTCTTTTTTTGTTGTAAAGGAGATATTCCAAGGGTGGTACCATGATAAGGAAACCAGGATCTGATGATGGTATCTTAGAGAAATCGAGGATAACTTTCGAAAATTGTAAAGATGACTAGTGCGTTAGTTAAGTTTTTGCTTGAGCATTTTAAAGCAGTATAGTTTAAAGATGGTCTGGAGTCGATCTGATGAGGGAACGGGAAGACGGTCGAGGGAACTCCTCGACGGTACATAGTAGTTACCTTGTGTTTGGGCTCGATGAATTTGTATTGATGAGAACTTTTACATAGATGGGTTGTGACTGTCATTAGTGGTCTGATGATGAAGATAAAGGACAGTCAAGGGAATTTCTTAACGGTTTACAGAAACTACCCAGTGTTTGGGTTTAATTCATGTATTGAGATCTCAACACGAAATCGTGTAAATGCATTAGTGAAAACTTGTTTAGCACTAAAAAGGGCAAAATAAACTATTTTTACAAAAAATTAAACCGACTTCAACACCACAAATAGACACTCAAAAGCGAAAAATAATTTAATATAGGTAATTATTATAACCTCTACTCACTCATCTATATGAAGTCGGTGCCAGCCAAATCTAACAGGTAGTAGATAGATACTACTTACCTATGCCTACTTACTTACTACCTCGTACATAGTATATCTGCTAACTTTTTAACTAGCCTGGCACCGACTTCATATGGATGAGTGAGTAGAGGTTATAATAATTACCTATATTAAATTATTTTTCGCTTTTGAGTGTCTATTTGTGGTGTTGAAGTCGGTTTAATTTTTTGTAAAAAATAGTTTATTCAATCATCCATCTTACCCCTTTATTCCACGCCTTTTGATGCGTTGTCTTTCCTGCCCAACAACATTATATTGGACTTTGGGGTGGACAAGAATACGATTGAAGCCAATAAATCTTTTACCATAAAATTCATTCTGAATACAATGACTGGATCAAAATCTTTACAGCTGCTTCAAAGTCCCCCTATTGTCCAGTTGGTGCTGCGGTATGGATCCCCTCTACTAGTATAATTCTAAGTTTTAAATGCCCGTCTGTGACTTCTGTTTTTACAGGAGAAGCAATTGCTATCCTAGAATCCCTATTATTTATAATATCCCACAACCAGAACAAGGCCATAATTTTGACAGACTCTAAGAGCTGTCTTTAAGCAATACTGTGCAACCCATTTCATTCGAAAACCAAAAATAAGAGAAGCTCTTCTACAATGTCTCAAGTACAACATAGAGGTTGTTCTGGCTTGGATTCCTGGGCATTCAGGTATCCTAGGTAATGAGCATGCTGATGCCTGTGCTAAAACTGCAGTTCAATCGGGTTCCCTTACATACTCCCAAATAAATGCCCTTGATCTTTGCTCCATCTTAAAGCCTATGCTCCACAAGTATTGGTCTCAGAAATGGAACATATCTAAACGAGAGAAAGAAAAATTTATGGAGATATCCAACCAGACATTCTGCATAGGCCCTGGTTTTCTAAATTCCAAAATGCAGATAAATCAACCGCTTCTACTATATGCCGGCTTCGGCTAAATCACTCTTGTACCCCTGTCTTCCTGGCCAAACTTAGGATTAGGAATAACTCAGTTTGTGAATGTGGTTTAGATGATGGAAATGTTGACCATATATTTTTTAATTGTCCTTTAATACAATTCTCATTGTATGATATCCTCCCCCCAGATATTCCCCGCCCGTCCTACTTCCTTCAAATGTCTCCTCTCCCTTGTAAATACTCCATTTGTAAATATGCTGTGTAAATATATTTAAAAAAATAAGATAAAATTATAAAAATACCTATTTATACTTATATGTTTTTAAGTGTTCTGCATATAATATTAATGGACTGTCCTGTGATCGTCTGTAGTTACAACTAACAATTTGTGTTTCAGAAAACGAGGAAAACACTAAATTCACCGTCCATTACAAATTCCATACCCTTAATCTTCTTGTTTGACGGTTTATCTCACTACGTGACATTGGCGGAGTTGTGAGGCTAAACCACAATAATAGCCATTCATCAAGCAGTTGAAGTTGAACTTTTTGAGTTTTTGAAGCGTACACAAACCAACATAACATTTTGACGTGACAACGTCTTATAAATTGGTTTGCCGGGTGACACTTCAAGAAACTGCGCTCCGCTCACGTTATGCGCTCACAACGAGAGCGAGTGAGAGGCACGCGTCCCTTCCACTCGGGCATGGTTAGCCCGCCTAAGAGCGAGAGAGACAGACATAAAAAGTGAAAGGCACGCGTCCCTTCCGTAAAATTATTTTACCACTCAAAGTCGTTGTCACGTAAAACTTTCGACCGTATACCGACTTTACAGGCAACCATTTTTTTAATTTAAATTATTCACTCCACAGACTCCGGGGTCCGTGATCTTTTTTATATATAGAGATTAGTAGCTGATCACTGACGCCAGGATCACTGGTTAAAAATTATGTTTTTATGCTCACAATCTGCAACAAAATCAAAATTATAAACTCACACAGATCACTAAACTATTGACTTTATGTTTCTAAAATAAGCATTCTCAGATTTACAAAGTACAAAAAAGTGTGTGTGCTTAAAGCCACATAGCAGAAGTAGAACTTTGCTGTCTAAAAAGTAAAAACTGCTTTTGGCCCACACAGATTATTTCGTAAGCTGTGAATGAGGCTGATCTCACGTTTTATTTTTAACTCCCGACTCCCGACCAAAAAAAGGCGTGTTAAAAGTCTGACGTCGATGTCTGTCTGTGGCACCGTAGAGCTCAAACGGATGGTCCGATTTCGATGCGAGTTTTTTTTTTATTTGAAGGTTCGATTTCGTGCTCTGATTCTTGGCTGTTTGGTTGGAATCTATTCAAGATGGCTGACTGCACAAAATGTCGGATAAAATATTTCTTAACAACCTCCCTCAATATGGATGGCAAATAAGAGGGCTTTCGATTCCATCTGCGTAGTTTCCAAAGTAGCCTATGAAATTCAAGTTATTATAAGTTTTCACTTCTATCGGCATTTCCCATGACTGCCATTTTTTTTTAATTTTTGCCGTGTATACCTACTCCTTCAGCTGCAGCTGCATCTGTCACTATAGTGTCGCTGTGTTAATAGGTAAGTATAATCAATTTATTAACCGACTTCCAAAAAAAGGAGGAGGTTATGAATTCGACCCCTATGTTTTTTTTTTTTTTTTTTTTTATAATAATATGTAATCGTTTTTGTTTTTAATAATTAAAATTATTCCATAGTTTTAATAGTTACTTCTTATTTTAGTTTTCACTTCTGCCGTGTGGTCTAAGCACACATAGTTATTAACCGACTTCCAAAAAAAGGAGGAGGTTATCAATTCGACCCCTGATGTTTTTTTTTTATGTATGTTACCTGATTTCTCGAGAACCTCTGCACCGATTTAAAACTTTCTTTTTGTGTTCGGATGGGTATGCTTCTCGAATGGTCCCATATAAATCTTATCGAAATCGGTCAAATAGTTTTTGAAATATGAACCACAAAAACTAAAATTTGCGTACAATTTTCTGGATGACATAGTTGTAGATTTCACAAAAGTTATGAAGCTGGACCCTGTCAATACAAAGTTGTGTAAATGCTTTAATAAAAACTTGTTTTTAACCCCCGACCAAAAACGGAGTGTTATAAGTGACGTCGATGTCTGTCTGTCTGTCTGTCTATCTGCTGTGGCACCGAAGTAGAGCTCCAACGGATGGGCCGATTTCGATGCGGTTTTTTTTATTTCAAGGTTAATTAACACCCTAGCGGATGTTCTTAGCTATGTCTGGTTAATGTCGATTCAAGATGGCAGCCTTCACAAAATAGCGGACAACATATTTCTTCACAACCTACCTCAATATGGATATCAAATGAAATGAATTGACTAGTAAAGTACTATACACTACAACAAATTTCAAATCCAAGATGACCGCTACCACAAAATGCCGAAATACATTTATTTTTTCACAACTCCCTTAATATGGGTATCAAATAAAAGGGCTTGACTAGTAGAATGTTGTACAGATAGCAAATCCAAGGTAGTCGGGGGTTAATCAAAATTTTTATTTTTGTTTTTGTACACAAAAAAGGGTAAAATAAACTATTTTCGTACAAAAAATTAAACCGACTTCAAAACCACAAATAGGAACTCAAAAGCGAAAAATAAACTAAAGTCATTATTATAAGCGCTACTCACTCATCTATTTGAAGTCGGTGCCAGTCAGGTCAAAAAGTTAGTAGATTGATGCTATGTAGGCACATGGTAAGTAGGCACAGGTCAGTAGTATATATCCACTACCTGTTAGATTTGGCTGGCACCGACTTCAAATAGATGAGTGAGTAGCGCTTATAATAATGACTTTAGTTTATTTTTCGCTTTTGAGTTCCTATTTGTGGTTTTGAAGTCGGTTTAATTTTTTGTACGAAAATAGTTTATTTTAGAAAATACCTAATATTCTCACGATTACCGACAAAAACTTCAGAGAGTGTGCAACTGATCTGCATGATCTAATACCACCTTGCCCTTTCTTCTATCGGACTTCT
The DNA here is from genome assembly GCA_017562165.1 of Ectropis grisescens. Taxonomy (NCBI): domain Eukaryota; kingdom Metazoa; phylum Arthropoda; class Insecta; order Lepidoptera; family Geometridae; genus Ectropis; species Ectropis grisescens. The sequence goes on along the minus strand of CM029787.1, from coordinate 16,371,238 downwards.
CGTTCCACAAAAGGGTGATATCGTTTCATGGTTGATGTTCCAAAACGCGAACGAAGAGATTTGACTCCACGTTTGTGATAAGAACGTCGAGGTTGTAAAATACGTTGCCTGAGTGGGTTTTCCCCGATGGTTACAATCTTTGTATCTTCAAATCGAGAGTGAATCGGTTTCTTCTAGGTAAGCACGCTCCATCGTAGATCGCATCATCGCTTAACATCAGACGAGATGGTGGTCAAGTGCGAACCCATTATAGTTAAAAAAACGTTCTTATCCGTTAAAAAGTTATATTATAAGTTATAAGCAATTAATATTTTCAACAACTTTTTGTTTACATAGAAGCTGCAATATTATCTGAGATATTATTTATATGTATGAGATATTTATCTGAGATATGCCGTAACGTCATCAAGTGATTCAAGTGTCGCTGTAGCTCTGTACTTAGTTTTTGAACACAACTTGAGTCCCCAAGTTTTTTTATCTTTTTCACTCGCAGATTCTTCTTTCTCACTCTACGTCATTTTCTCACGTTCGATGTGAGGTGTCAAAGACTAAATTCGCGATAAAATTATCAAAATTAATCAAATCTACAGATGCTAAAAGTGTTATAAATATTTCGTTTATAATGTGCTACTGTACTAAAGTGATGTTAGTGAAGTTTGGTTGCGTGGATTTTATATAACGAAGTATTTTTTCTTGTATTAGTTCAATATGAACTGTCACCAAGTACTGAGTGGTGCCTGTAATTCAGGAGATCAATGTTTTGCTGTTGGTTCCGTGGAAGGAATACCTTTTACAGTGAGTATAACGTTCAAGGACTCAGTGTTGTTGGTAGACGCGTCTCGTGACCAAGGATGGCCCGAGTCCGAGGTGCTCATTGAGTAGTTACACCTCAAACAGGAAAATGTAATTTGGTTACCTTGATAAGCATAAAATCATTTTAGTTTTTAAACATTTCTATCATCATTTGTTTGTCTATGGATTTAACCTCATTCTATTGAATTAGATGCAGTCATTTAAACACAATATTGTGTTTCCTTGAGACCTAATTTACATCATTAATATTTACCCATTCCAATAAGCATATAGATACCAATTAAGAGTCACTGAAGCATTAGTTAGTCACTAATTCTTACAGTCTTCATTTTGCCTAATTTGTTATGATTCAATAAGGACCAGATTATACAATTTGTTCTATGATCTAAACCAGCATAATACTTGTTTATGTACAGCATTTGTAGTTTCTGTAGCCTACTCTTACAAAGGAAACATTACCACAGATCGACCTTAAAAGTAATACAATTTGGATTTATGACTACCTAGGTATATTGATTTGGGAAATAAAAGCAACAAAATTGCTGTTACTTATAAGTAATTCTTTTATATGACATTCAACTTTTCTATAATATACTTTATGATGGTCTTATCTAATTGAATTTCAAAGTAATCCTATCCAAGTAATATTATAAACTATACCATTATAAACCACAGACCATATTATAAACCAATATAATCCGCCCCACCCTCAGCCGTGGTACATGAATATTAATAATATTAGTACTCAGAGATCATCTACATATCCAATGTTTTTTTTTAAATCAGTCCAGTAGTTCCTGTGATTAGCATGTTCAAACAAATAAACTCTACAGCTTAATAATATTAGCATAGATGTGACAGTGTGGATATTGGGATCAAGGGCGGATCCAGGGGGAGAAAGCATGGATTTACTTAATGCACAGTTTTGTGACTTGACCATGACTATGTGACCTCCCTCTCATAGAGCCAGAGCTGGATCTACCCTTGATTGGGATGTAATTACTTAATAATGCCGAAACAAATGAGGTGGAAATTTGAAACAGTCAGATTATAGTCTGGAATAGCACATAGGCTACTTTTTATCAATGGAAAATTACAGGGTGATAGAAACTACATGGGTAAAATCACAAGGGGCTGCTAGACATTCATAGTCTTATGCTTGATAGTCATCTTGCTTGTGGTGTGTTGTCACACCACGGACACTCCACTAAAATTCCATACAAGCGTCGCTGTGGAGTTACCTACTCTTCACACAACTACGCAGATGTCGTTCGTACACACGCGTGAATGTGTGCGTTAGAGCTAGGGCTACTGAATTGTTTTATTGAATAGTTGTGCCCCTTGAGTTCACCTGGTGACGTAAAGTAGTCTATAAACTTGCTATAATGTTGAGTTACATAAATATAACTATATTTATGTAACTCAACATTATATCCATAAATGGAGCCAAATTATACTATTCTAATTAAAAGGGTGTTTGCACAGATTTCTAAATTGTTTCAAAAATCTGTGGGTGTTTGTATTGCCGCGTAAAATGAAACGAAACCGATGATAGATTAGATCAGGTACCTAGATATCTATTTCCGTTAGTAGGTACACATTCGCATTTTATTTTACACTTACCCATGAAGGAAACTTTATTCTGTAACTATAATTATTCCTCCAGGCGTTATCAATCTGTGCTTGGGCACATAAGTTACTGGCTGTGTAAGTTACGAACTTTGAGTTAAAAATGACTTTGTTAGTAAATTAATATTGGTAGACAATTCACACACAACACCATCTGACCCCAAACTAAGCAAAGCTTGTAATATTATAAAGCAACGTTATTGAAAAGTTTCTAATCTTACGTTATTTTTAAATAAAGCTTTTAATCTAGTCCCGTTTAGTTGACGGACAGCCGTAAACAGCACAACAACCCACCATGATGATATTTCGTTAGGAATTAGATGTTCGATACCAGCCCTTCGTTGAGTGCTCCTAGCGTATCCAAAACGGCCTGAGGGGTGAGGAAGCTTGATATTGGCGGGGGGTTGGGAGTGTCCGTTCTATCTATATTATCTATTCTATGGTGTTGTATAAGTAATTTGTTTCAACATTTGTGACTATCTGTAGCCTATAATGCCATAGAAAATAACTCAGTATACAATTATTGTTTTGTTTTGAAAAATAATAATATAATAATAAAAAACTTTAACTACAATAGTAATATTGTTTAAGGGACCCTGGATCTCACACTAGGTTAAATCCATACTATCTTAAGATATATACATCTCCTGTCATGATGTTTGTTCGCGATGGACTCCTAAACTACTTAACCGACTTTAATCAAATTTGGACACCATGTGCGGTTTGATCCAACTTGAAGGATAGTATAGTTTTTTTTTTAAATCTTTTATTAGTTACACTTGACCGCCATCTCGCCTGATGTTAAGCGACGATGCGGTCTACGACACAAACGTAGATTCAAACCTCTTCATCCGTGTCTTTGATATATCCACCATGAAACGGATGCCGCTTGTTCGAGTTACGAAAAGTACGATAGAAAAAAGGGCAAGTAGGTATTAGATCATGCAGAGCAGTTGCACACTCTCCGAAGTGTATCCGAAAAAAAACCGATAAGCTAGCAATTTTGCGGCGATGTACAAGACTTTGAAGTCGTTTTCGCGCTAGAATGTCTTTGCCTATGAGCCTTTTGGCACACCTCTCGATAGATTCCAGAGCCTCAAGCTGATACTTAGCCTATCCATCCCAAAGGTGCGAACAGTACTCCATACAAGAGCGAATCTGTGCTTTGTATAATAAAAGTAATTGTTCAGATTTGAAGTACTTTCGCACCTTTGAAAGGACACCTAGTTTTTTGGGAGCTAATTTAGCCTTGGACTCGATATACGAGCCAAAGTTGAGCATATAAGTCAAGGTAACGCCTAAAAGCTCAAGATGATAAGTAACCGGCACGGATACACCTTAAAAAGTAGGAGTCTGTTGAAATGGACTCCTTTTTGTGGAGAACAGACACGCCTGTGTCTTTCCCTCGTCAAACTTGGCCAGATTGGTTCTTGCGCTAGATATGTAACTCTCTACAATGGTGCTATTATCTGCGTAGCCAAAGATACCGGGCTTCAACAGATCGTTGATATGTAGCAGAAAAAGCGTTGCAGAGAGTACCGACCCTTGAGGGACTCTGGCATTGATAGACATTCAATCCAACGAGCAGCCATCAATGACAACTCGTATGGATCGATCCCTCAAGAAGTCCGATATCCACACAATAAACCCTGAAGACAAACTATAACTGGACAGCTTGCTAATAAGGCCATCATGCCAAACCCTGTCGAAAGCCTTTGAGATATCCAGGGAGAATGTAAGTGCTTCCCCGTGTTGCTCGATAGCTTCACTCCAGATGTGGGTGACATACGCTAGAATATCCCCAGTGGACCGGTTTCGGCGAAACCCATATTGCCGGTCACTGAGGAGGTTATTACATTCTAGATACATCAGGAGCATGTGGTTTAGGATATGTTCCATACTCTTGCAGAGTATGGACGTGACCGAGATGGGTCTGTAGTTGGCAGGGTCAGCACGACTACCTTTTTGGGCACAGGTTGCACGTTAGCAAGCTTCCATGATTTCGGTACTAGCCCAGTATGGAGAGAGAGCCTAAACACGCGCGTCAGTACAGGAAACAACTCAGGTGCACAACCCTTCAACACTAGGACAGGAATTCCATCCGGGCCACTGGCTTTGTTCACATCCAGATTGCGTAGCACTTTACGAAACTCCATTTGTCGAATATGTATTTCCGGCATCAAAGTCATTATTTGTCATCATCAAGTCATCATCGGCATTTTTTATTTCGGCATTATTTCAATGAATAGTCTTTATATGACAATATCCAAGCGAAGCCAGAACGAGACGCTAGTAGTATTATAAAACTGACTTGTTTGTTTGAATACACTAATCTCAGGAACTACTAGACATATATTAATAAAAAATTCTTCCATTGTTGGATATGTATGTGATCTCTGAGTGCTATACATGTACAACAGGCAATGCTGGGGAGGACCACTAGTCAGAAATAAAAATGGCAATACTGGTGCCTTACTTTGTTTCACAGGAGAATATGCATATATGTATTATATCTAAATTTGAACAGAGAAAATATTTTAATACAGATATATCGCAATACTCTCAATAACATACATATTTAATCAACAATTTACATATTTAAATCAGGTGCTATAATCGAACCTTTTGCATGAATGGCTTTCATCTATGAGGTATTTTACCTAACAATTCATAATATGCATAAATACATATATATAATATACCTTGAATTTGGATTTGTTGGACTTAGTTTACTAAACATATATTTTTATACTAGATAAGCCAATGTGCATGATTTGTTTAATTTTAAATCTTCTACCTTTAAACGAACAATTCTTGTAGGTATATATATATAGAATCTGAATCTCGGAAACGGCTCGAACGATTTTCATGAAATTATGTATACAGAGGGTTTCGGATAAATAAGACGAAAAATCGATCTAGCTAGGTTAAATTTTTTTTAAACATCATTTTATGCGCGTTTTTAGACAATGAAAAACTCCTACAATGTTATTAGAATACGATAACTTCTTTCGCCACAGTTCTTTAAGTCTAAATGGCTCAGACGGAATATGCTCGCCCTCGGAGTCAACAGGCCCCGGTTCGAATCCGGATGTTTACACTCGGGACTTTTCTTTTTTGTTCTCTTTTTTCTGAGAAAATCTTATACTTAGAGCCTTTTATAAACGCATTTAGTTCGTATCTAAGTAAGTCATCACCACGTAATTCGTATCTGCCTAAATATCATTTAAAAAAGCCGAGCAAAGCTTGGTCAACCAGGTACTGTGATCTTTAAATAAGCTGAATCACTGAATAGAAAATATAATATCATCATCATCATCATCAGCCGCAAGACGTTCACTGCTGAACATAGATCCCCTTCCCCTCCCTCCCTGCCTCCCTCCTAGATTTCCACAACGAACGGTCCTGCGCAACCTGCAACCAGCGGTTTCCAGCGACCTTTATGAGATCATCTAGTGGGAGGCCGTCCAACACTGCGTCTTCCGGTTCGTGTTCGCCACTCGAGAACCTTTTTTCCCCATCGGTTGTCAGTTCTGCGAGCAATGTGGCCTGCCCATTGCCACTTCAGCTAGCTTACTCTTTGAACTATGTCGGCCACTTTCGTTCTTTTGCGAATATCCTCATTACGGATTCTGTCGCGCAAAGAGACTCCGAGCATAGCCCTCTCCATAACTCGCTGTATGACTTTGAGCTTCGTTATGAGGCCCACAGTTAAGGAACACGTCTCAGTTCCATAAGCCATCACTGGCTACACGCACTGGTTAAAGACTTTCGTCTTTAGGCATTGGGGTATTCAGGACTCAAAGATGTGCCGAAGTTTCCCGAACGCTGCCCATCCGAGTTGGATCCTTCGCTGGACCTCTTTGTCAAAGTTGGATCTACCTAATTGGATCTTTTGACCCAGGTAGACGAAATTCCCCACTCTCAACTCATCACCGCTACGTTTGCCCAGTTTCGCGTTGAAGTCTCCCATCACAACTGTGAAATGTGTTGGCGAGACATGTATGGCTTTGGAGATGTCCTCATACATGCTCTCAACCTCTTCGTCGGGGTTCGTTGTAATTCTTAGTGCGTGCTAAAAGTGTGTTTTTAGTTAATTTTTTTAATTATTAGAATTATTATACTTAATATAGGCATAGTTTGATGTAACATATTGCATCAAATATATTATATTTCTCGGAATGCTGCAAAATTTTCTCTCATATTTTTTTCAGCAACAAAACAACAACAAAAAAACAAAAGCAACAAAATGTTGCTTGGGACTTGCTTTGTTGATTGTGGCTTGCAGGACGCAATGGGACTTTGAGATCACAGACATTGTGATCATTAACATTTCGCGGCTTAAGTGGTTCAAGTTACGGATCTTATTCGGTTATGTCATCTATACTAAGTTCCATAAAATCTATACTAGAACGAGTATCTAGTAAGTTCTATACTAGATAAGCACGCTCCATCGTTGACCGCATCGTCGCTTAACATCAGGTGTGATATAAAATAGAAACATTTATTAATGTGAAATTTGTTTTTTTGTTGTACAGGCGTATGCAGCGGGATGTAACATAGTGATCTTAGCGTCGAACTTCGACCGCGTGCAGATCATTCCCGGCGCTATCCACGGTTACGTTCGGATCGGTTCTCTGGACTGCAGCACGGACACTGGCAAGATCGCAGCCGCCTACGGTGCTGAAGTTTGCATATTTGAACCTACTCCACTGATTCACACGGCCAACACCAGCCATGTAAGTCATTAACCTTTAATTTATACGCGAATTAAATTAACTCCATTGTGGACCGCATCGCCAGACGAGATTGCAGTAAAGTGTAAGCTTATAAAAGTTAAAAAAAACATATACCTAGGACCTAGGTACTCTGCTGTTTTAGGACAGGACAAAATGTCCTAAAATGGACGTTTGCGACCGAAATTAACGGTTTTATCCTATCTCAAAAAAAAACCAACGAGCCTAAAAAAGTTATCACTTCAACAATGATGTAGCTTCTATTATACATTTTAGTAACTATTTACGACATAGTTCTTTGCAAAATTTTGTCACGTCAACTTTCAAACACCGTAGCTCCGAAACGGGTTACGATGCCATTGATACACAATAGACATAGGTATAGCATCCAGTACATATACGTCAAGGATTAAAAAAGAGAAACAGGCAAGTTTCAGTTGTGACAGCGATGCCTGACACCAATTTTATGTAACAATGTCACTTGGTTCGGGAAGAGAACAGAATCAAAGGTGAATCAACAACTTTTTTCGTTAAATTCCAAATTTTTACCTGTACTAATCATGTGCTGGTTGACATAAATAATCATCTATTTACATAGTTTTTGATGATTGGAACATATGCTAATAACCCCACTACAACCTAACACCCACACACCGATAGTGAGTTTCATATGAATACATTTACCTGTCAAAAGTAAACATATACCAGTATTTTTGCATAATTACTGATTTGTTATCTTAATTGTTGAGTTGTTACCTTCATTTATTTATTTAGTTTCAAGTTAATAAAGTAGGCGATCATCAGAATAAGAATAAATAAATTAATAACTATTGGTGGACAATTCACACACAACACCATCTGACCCCAAACTAAGCAAAGCTTGTAATATGGCGGCCAGATAGCTGATATAATACTTATATAGTTGTAAATACAAACTTATTATACATAGAAACACCCAAACACAGTGCAAATATTTGAATTCATTACACAAATATTAGCACTGGGTGGGAATCGAACCCACGACCCTCGGCTTCACAGGCAGAATTACTTACCCACTAAGCCACGAGGCCAGTCAAATGATGTATCTGATCGATGATGAGTGAAATGTTCACCAGTATTCATTTATTTTTATTTTATTTGGATAAACTTTGAGTAATCACATCAAACTCAAGGCATCCCTCTGATTTTAAATGTGCTACGTCACTAAATCGCCACTGTACTAAAAACTTTTCTTATTGAAATGCATGGTTAGTAATTTAGGTCTTATTGAATGAATGAATGAATGAAAACTCTTTATTGTTCACACCTTAAATTAGTACAGAAAAAAAAATCGGTTACCATTTGGAACGACATCTTTATGCAGAAGACAACTCTGTGAATTAGCCCAGATATGACTTTTTAAGGCTTTTAAATACTAGATAGGCTTTACAGAAATCATATTGATCATGTTGGACTATAAATATTTCAAACTTATTTCATCATGAAAAGGCGGCGTAAATACGTCCGCACTTGAATGTTGAATATGAAAGACGATGCTGCACATAACGCGAGTAGTAACTGTTTTATATTGTTGTTTTTTTTTAACCCCCGACCAAAAAAAGGGGTGTTATAAGTTTGACGTCGATGTCTGTCTGTCTGTCTGTCTGTCTGTCTGTGTGTGTGTCTGTCTGTGGCACCGTAGAGCTCAAACGGACGGGCCGATTTCGATGCGGTTTTTTTTATTTGAAGGTTAACATTCGTGCGGATGTTTTTAGCTATGTTTGGTTAATATCGATTCAAAATGGCCGCCTCCACAAAATGGCGGACAAAATATTTCTTTACAACCTACCTCAATAGGGGTATCAAATGAAAGGGCTTGACTAGTAGAATACTATAAACTATAACAAATTTCAAATCCAAGATGGCCGCCACCGCAAAATGGCGATTTTTTTTTCACTACTACCTCAATATGGGTATCAAACGAAAGGGCTTGACAAGTAGAATACATTGCACTATGACAAATTTCAAATCCAAGATGGCCGCTTCCACAAAATGGCGAAATACATTTCTTTTTTCACATCTCCCTTAATATGGGTATCAAATGAAAGGGCTTGACTAGTAGAACGTTATACAGATAATCCGAGATCCGAAATAGTCGGGGGTTAATCAAAATTTTTAATTTTGTTCTTGTTTAATTTTAAAATTGGTTTTGCACTTACCGTAATTTCGCGTGATATTAAACGAAGATGTGGTCCACGGTGGAGCGCGTTTGTATAGAACATATTGTTTAACTCTAGCCCTAATCAGTCAGATTAATCCATTAGGGACACCCACTCAGGCAACGTATTCTACATTTTAGAGTTTAGACCAAAGAAAGGATAAGCTCGATGCTAGAAGAGATCACCTTAAAAGTAAACCACCCACCCGCTAATATAATAAGTATACAAATGTGAGCATGGTGTCCTCACATGTAGAAACTGTTCTCGAATATTTACTGATAAAATTGCGTATAGTCATGTGAGTATGCCTCACAGTAGTTGCCGTGGGTAAAATCCGCAGTTTAGATGTTCTTATAAGTGGACTCAAACCTCTTTATACTATAGTTACGAGCAATCCTATAGAATAACTTCCTTTTTACAACCCCGACAGCAAAAAAAATACTGATAAAAAATATTATGTGATACAATATACTCCGAGTATCTAAGGGTACTTGGAAAATTTAGACGAATCTAACGATATATTTATTGTCAAAATCCTTCCAGCTGTTAGGAAGATACTTACGTGGGAAAAAAGAAATTTACAAACATACAAGATACTTACGCGCGAAAAATATCCTTCTTTCAGTCGGTTGAAAAGGGGGTAAGATGATATTCACGCAGATCAGCTGCACACTCTGAAACGTTTCAGTTTGAAACGATTAATTGATAAAAATTTCCAACCTTATGGTGATTTTCAAGAGTTTGAAGTATTTTACTTGTTTTAGGATTACTGTGATATTTAGTTGAACATAATATTATCTCTCCTTTTTGCTCTCTGATGCATTCAGTCTCACGTTGATCAAACCATGTATCAAATAACTATCCGTATTATCAATATTGGCTAAATATAATGAAGATCCCGAGTCTTTGATTAAAATCAGAATTTTCTCGCGATCTTGTTTTAGCTTTTGTCGCCGTAAATCTTTTGGGTTTCACCGAAAGACTGTTTGATTCACGGCGTATATGCCACTTGACGCGTACCCGATAGAAAAAATACGGAAACCCCGAACAAATTGCAGCCCTACCCTTAGGAGTTAGGGTTCTGTATCATAAATCTTCTCGTTCGGCTATCCGTCAACGTAGGAACGTGGCGGGAGAAATCCTTAATCATCACACGAATCGAATCAAAAAGGCGAAAATTTGTATACGATAGGTGTGTAAGGAAATAGAGGCTCCATTGTAGTATAATAGGTGGTTATCTGGGCCTATGAAGAATAAAAACGGTTGTTTCATCAGCATGTCTGATAATTATAAAAGTTACCATTACGTTTTATGACGAAATGTCCAAATATTTGTCTAACAAAAATTGAAGGCAAATGATGTTATTTTTATTTAAGTTAGTTATTTTTAATTTTTCTTTATTTTCCTTCAAACTTTTTTTCTAAACAAATAAGTTTTTGGAAATGAGTTGCGTCCCATAATAGGGACCGACCCAACTTGCATGGCATAAGAATGAGGCCATCATTACGCGCAAAACCACTCGGTTCGAGTGTCGCCTTAAATAAATAGAATTGATAATAAAATAGTTGATTTGTGTACATGAATAAATTTACGTCTATTTTGCGTAGGATACCTAGGGCCGTTGTAATATGCATCTCTTGTTATAAGCCTCTCTCTGACTGTGTACATGGCAGAGTCAGAGAGCGGTGCTTTGCCGATCGAGTGCAAGATTTCGTCATATCGCCTACAATTTGCTCTGAAAAAATCACCTAGCATATTGAACGCTTTAGTGCCTACTTACCTCAAAATATTTATTGAATATGAGATAATGTATAGTGTTTTCCTATGACTATAAGGGCTAAACAATCATAATCTGTCTGATACTCATTCACGTGACACGCGGATGGACAGATGGTCTGGCGGTTTGCTTAATGACTCTTTTACTACGCATTGTCGGAGCAAATTACTGCATTTATTTATCAGCAAACAGTCGAGTGACGTGTATAGTTTAATACGGCTGGTTCTGCTGATAGAATCTGTTCCGCATTGTGTTTCTCACAAGGGGTTTCTCTCGGTTTTAATTTTTTTAAGTTTCGTAAATAAAATCTTTATTTGTTGGAAATATTAATTGTAATAAAAACGTACTAAATAGGATTATTAAATAAATATGTTAATAATACGGTACTAGCAACGTAGTAACGGAAGCTCGGTCTCATCACCGCTGTATGCGGCACTCTAGATTTTAACCGACTTTAAAAGAGGAGTAGGTTCTCAATTCGATTGTATTCTTGTATGTTACGCGATAGTGAATAAGATAATCTTGGAAAATATTTTTTTGTTTCACTCGGAGATTACTACTTCAGCGGTGATCCCAAGTACATAATATAGTAAGTATGTATGATATTCGTTTATTCCGAAACCTCGCTGTCTCATGGGAACAGCGTTTCCTCATTTGTCTCGGTGTCAGCTTATTCAATTAATAAAACGGTAATAATCATAGCGATGATGTATGATGTAAGGTTGACATGGTTTATCTTTGGCGTCTATAAGGTCCTAAAAGAATGTACCTATTTTGAAAAAGTTTTATACCTACTTTATATTTCAAACCTGACGCGATCGAGAAGTCTCAGTTATATTTTTGAAACGTGGTTACACAAAATTTAAATGTTGTCCTTGTACTACGTATTAATAGAGTAAATTACTGCACTTATTTATAAGCCGGCACTCAACAGTCGTTGAGTGACGCGTCCACATACTATTATACGATTACAAGTTTATTCACAGTCTAATATATCCGACAAAGATTTATTTAGTTATCTGGGTTAATTAAATCCATCCCAAAGACATCGACAAAAAAAAAACGAAATCCATGCTCCATCCCGCACTTGTATGCCACACCATGGGGTTTGTAAAATTACAATTCCAAAGTGTTTATTATCCTTATGGATCCGTGTTATCAAGTTTTCGTAGATAAGGTGTTTCGTTTCTCAAGAGTCTAGATCCTGCGAAGTGGTACAGCAGAACCTAAATAGCCAAAATCGATATTTCGGGATAGAAAGTGCCTTATGTGAATTAAATATATTAAGTTTTAAATGAATGCACGGGCTACTCAGGTTTGATACAGTCAGTCTAGTCCGACTTCAGTTTCATAATACATATATTATAAGCTTGACCAACTTTGAACTTTTTAGCTGAAACTTTTCGAATTATAAGCTTGTAAAACTTTACAGTTTCATGCAAACCCTGTGCGTAGTTTTCGTGGGAAAATATAACAAACCATCTATCCATCGTCATGATCATCCATGTACTCCTACTTCTACTCCCCGTTCTTATATTCATATCTTCTTTTCCAACCTTCGGTTGCCGGGATGAAATTGCTCTTTGCAATCCTACTAATATTATAAATGTCAATGCATGGATGTTTGTTACTCAATCACGTCGTAACATATGAACGAATCGGGCTGAAATTTGGAATACAGGTAGATTATAATTTGGAAGAACACATCGGCTATTTATCCCGGGAAAATAACGGGAACGGGAACTACGCAGGTAAAACCGCGGGGCACTGCTAGTAAGTAATAATTGCTATTTTATTAAGTGCAATAAAGATTTGTCTATCTATATCTCCACCGTCAACGATTGACGAATAATTATAAGCTGTACTTTCGGTTCTCAGTATCCCTGAAGAACTGTTATTTTTTTAACTGTATTCTATCGACTATCTAAAATAGTTCTGGTTTTGTTATTCTGCTCTCTTTATTATCGTTTAAAAATAAAAAGGGAAAGCAATAGCAAAACGATAACCGTTTTTGTTAGGGGCTCGGAGGGTTATGATTATGTCTAAAATATACGCTCCACTAAATTAACCCATTCCGTATTCCACCAATTTCATAAACAAGAAATAACAAAGACAGTTTTGATCTGTCTTTCAGCCTGAGTCTAGAGTCTCGCTTACCGCTAGTTATGTACCTACATAAAGACAGTCAATTTACATATTTTTACAATTTTACTCATTTCAATTTCACATGCCTACACTGCATGTCCCCCACACACACACACATACACTTGTACTTTATTTGGATACTTATCTTAAATCTTCTACTAAGACTTAAAATGAAAATAGAAAGATAGAGTGATAAATACATAAATACTTTTAATTCACATCAAAATAAAAACAGATATATAAGTCTTGAACATCGCCGCAAGATTGCTAGCCTATCGGTTTTTTATCGGATACACTTCGGAGAGTGTGCAACTGATCTGCATGATCTAATACCTCCTTGCCCTTTTTTCTATCGTACTTCTCGTAACTCAAAGAAGCGGCACCGTTTCATGGTGGATATTCCAAAGACACGGACGAAGAGGTTTGACTCTACGTTTGTGATAAGAACATTTAGGCTGTGGAATGAGTTGTCTGAGTGGGTTTTTCCCGATAGTTATAATCTTGGTGTCTTCAAATCGAGAGTGAATCGGTTTCTTCTAGGTAAACACGCTCCATCGTAGACCGCATCGTCGCTTAACATCAGGCGAGATGGCGGTCAAGTGTAAACCTATAAAAGTAAAAAAAAAGATATATAATGTAGGTATAGGCAAAGAAAAACCACAAAGTAATCTAGTGTTACAACAGGTGGAATCGCTGAAACCTATCTCTTCCAGGATGGAAAAATAGTTTTAGATATTTAAGAAACCAGTGCATCCTCCCGGTCCTAACCTATGGGGCAGAAATGTGGACACTGACAAAAGGGCTCGTCCACAAATTCCAAGTTGCACAGCGAGCTATGGAGAGAGCTATGCTCGGAGTCTCTCTGAAGGATAGAATCCGCAACGAGGATATCCGACGGAAAACTAAGGTAACCGACATAGCCTTGAGAATAAGCAAGCTGAAGTGGCAGTGGGCGGGCCACATATGTCGCAGAGCCGATGGACGTTGGGGGAGGAGGGTTCTGGAGTGGAGACCACGTTCGAAACGTCCCGTGAGACGGCCTCCCGCTCGGTGGACTGACGACCTGAAGAAAGTGGCGGGAAGCGGATGGATGCGGAGAGCCGAGGACTGGATTTGGTGGCACAACATTGGAAAGGCTTATGTACAGCAGTGGACGAACATGGGCTGACGATGATGATGATGATTTAAGAAATCGGGGTAGACAATTACGAACACTACAACAGTTAAATAGAAATTAGATATCTACCTCTATATAGGTTTTTATTTTGATCTAGAATCTAAAACTTTAGACTAAGACTTTGTGAAATCGAGCCATTTGGATAAACATAAATATATCGTTTATAGCGTCCTTGTTTATTTTCGCATCGTATTGAGAACGTTGATCATCTTAAATGCTTACCAAAATACTCCGCGTCATTACTCGCATATGAAATGTGGCACAATCAGACACATTACGTACAATGATTTATGAATGCTGAAAAAACTTGAACGAATTCCTCCGTAGAGCCAAAGAATTCGATAGCAACTTCGGCAATCACGCAAACTTCACTTTGATGACTACAACAATGCCGAATTAATGAGGCCGCCATAATAAATCTATCGTGAATTTGTTTCGGCTTTCCCTTATTTTTCCGAGGTTCTACTTGATGGCTTTGATGACCTAGTGGCGAGAACGGCCGGTTTCATGATCGTGGGTCCCAGGTCCTAATGCCAGGTCCCGTAAGCACCAAAGAGTATTTTTCAAAGTGTTTTATTTGTGTGTGTTTTAAATATTAGTTTGTCATAAACTGGCTTTAACCGTAAAGGGCGACCTCGCAGTTTAACCGTAATAGTTCAAGAAAGGCTTACTTCGAGGAAATTTGCTATCAGTCAAACTGCACTTGCCAGCCTGGTGCACTATGGCCTTGACTCTCTTTTACTGAAAGAAGGCCGCGAGTCCCAGCAGTGGGAACGTAAAGTTGACTGCTTATGTTAGGATATGTTTAATGTTACTTCACAATGTCCGCTGAGTAAATTTAACAAAGGAATAAAAATCATGGATAAATTAACAACTTAACTCACTAAGCACACTATCTTTTTCCATGTATTCGTATAACGGTGAAAAATGGATTATTTATCGCGATTGGAACAAATCCATCGATCTTATGGTCTTCCATCAGTACCGCGATACAGCGATGCGGAGTGGAAAAACTTCGTTATTGATTTATGTTGACGCAGTGCATCGTCGCGGTGACAATGATGAATTTTGGAATTTGGAGCTTTAATGTAATCGTTTGTTAAACTCAGAAGTAGACTTCAATAATTCTTACACGGGCGCTCATACGAATAATTTATTTACAAAATATCGTACAAGTAGAATTCAGAGTGATAGCTACGCTACGCGAGTTTTGTCTACACGAAGCTAGAGGTATAATAACTTGCTAGTTTACTAGGACTAGCTTGCTATCGTAGTTTGAAAACTAGCCTCGTGTAACTCGGGCATAAGTAAGTATAAGTAAAGACAAGTATATCATCAACAAAGAATGTTTTTTTATAGTGTAGAGTGACGGGACGAACAGGACATGTACCTGATGGTAAGCAGTCCATGACATCACAGTGTCACGCAGCATTGAAGTAATATTTGCATATTACTGCTTGGTGGTAGAATAATTGGCAAAATAACCATTTCCCCAAGTGGACTGTGCAAAGAGTCATACCACTAAAAATCCACAAAAGAAGTTGTCTTTGGAACATGTCGATTTCAAAAAGTTTACATAAGGTCGATTTACTCACCATTAAAATCATAGGCGAAACAGTAGACCGACAATTTATGTAATACTAAATCTAGGTCTGCGACATTTCATTTAAGCGGTTTCTGTGCAATTAATTTACAATACGTCTAAGAGTATCTTACCGAGATAGCTAATGTATTGAGACCACTGCTCCATATTTCTCATTACATAAAATCGATGCGACTGTCAAACAATATCAATACTGGCGTGTCGGTAAATACTGAGGAATTATGTAATCGGTTAAATTAGTCTTCGTCCGCTATAGTTATAGAGTAACTATAGACGTGTTATACGCATGTGTTTCGAACGCCTTGATCGACGAAATGATACAAATCATTGGACTAACGAAGGTCAAAATGGACGTCTCTGCCGTTTGTACACATATTTATCTTACAAATTACACGTGTTCTTATGGATAAAATTACCATGCGTGCATATTGAATGACATTGTATCATATCTTCATTCTTCTGTCAAATGGTGTTGTGAATGAACCGTCCACAAATATTTATTTATTATTCTTAATTTAATATACTTTTTACTAACCTCCGACCAAAACAAGAACAAAATTAAAAATTTTGACTAACCCCCGACTACCTCAGATTTGTTATCTGTACAACATTCTACTAGTCAAGCCCTTTCATTTGATACCCATATTAAGAGGGAGTTGTGAAAAAATAAATGTATTTCGCCACTTTGTGGAAGCGGCCATCTTGGATTTTAAATTTGTCACAGTGCAATGTATTCTACTAGTCAAGCCCTTTCGTTTGATACCCATATTGAGGTAGTAGTGAAAAAAATAATATAATTCGCCATTTTGTGGTGGCGGCCATCTTGGGTTTGATTTTTTATAGTGTATAGTATTCTACTAGTCAAGCCCTTTCATTTGATACCCATATTGAGGTAGGTCGTGAAGAAATATTTTGTCCGCCATTTTGTGGCGGCGGCCATCTTGAATTTATAATAACCAAACATAGCTAAGAACATCCGCACGGATATTAACTTTCAAATAAAAAAAAACTGTAACCCCCGACCAAAAAGGGTCGGGGGTCGGGGGTTAAAAAGGGGTGTTATAAGTTTGACGTCGATGTCTGTCTGTGGGTGTGTGTCTGTCTGTGGCACCGTAGAGCTCAAACGGATGGGTCGATTTGGATACAGTTTTTTTTTAATTTGAAGGTAAATATCCGTGCGGATGTTCTTAGCTATGTTTGGTTAATATCGATTCAAAATGGCCGCCTCCACAAAATGGCGGACAAAATATTTCTTCACAACCTATCTCAATATGAGTATCAAATGAAAGGGCTTGACTAGTAGAATACTATACACTATAACAAATTTAAAATCCAAGATGGCCGCCACCACAAAATGGCGAATTACATTATTTTTTTCAGTACTGCCTCAATATGGGTATCAAACGAAAGGGCTTAACTAGTAGAATACTTTAAACTATGACAAATTTCAAATCCAATATGACCGCTACCACAAAATGGCGAAATACATTTCTTTTTTCACAACTCCCTTAATATGGGTATCAAATGAAAGGGCTTGACTAGTAGAATGTTGTACAGATAACAAATCTGAGGTAGTCGGGGGTTAATCAAAATTTTTAATTTTTTTCTTGTGTGAATACCTATCTATAATCTACTTTAACTATTACGAATGGGTGATAGATGGGTGATTTTTTTAAACTACAGTAATACCCCAACTTACGCAAATACAAAAACACGCGTTTTCTTATTTGCCCACTCCTCTCTGTCAGTCTTCGATTTACGATAAGCTCAGACGTGTTTCGCGTGAAATTGTTTTACGTATACAGCGCACAATATTGATGTATCTTTAAATAAGCCATCAAAAAAAGGAAAAAACCGTTTACACAAATTTTATGGATTTTTACCTATGTGCAAAATCGAAACCCGACTTACACGAATTCGACTTACACGACTATCGCTCGGACCCACTTATCGCGTAAGTCCGGGGTATTATTGTATTATAGTTTTACACTTAATCGTCATCTCGCCCGAAGTTACGATCGACCAAGATTCGAAACACCAAGATAGTGAAAATCGGGAAAAACTCGCGCAGCCAACACGTTCCACAGCATAGAAACCTAGTCATTCTTATCACAAAACTGGAGGCAAACCTTCAAATCATCAATTTGTTCAAATCATCGTATCCTCAGCCATGAAACGGTGTCTCTGCTTTTCGAGCTATGCGCAGTCCGATAAAAAAAGCGCTAGAGATCATGCAGTTCAGTTACACACTCTCTGAAATGTATCCTAATACAATTATGTCTAATTATTATTAGCAATATAACACAGATTTAATTGTTATAATCATATTAATAGTAATTATTATTATCATATCATATAATACATATATATGTATTTTAACAGAATAAGATATTGACGCCAAGGGGGTGCATATTTTGCAAATTCCACATTGTGGTCCAGAAGGAACTATTTTTGACACGTTTTAGCATTTATCTGACTTTCTAAAAAGGTTTCATTGATTGGACCATATGAATCAGTTCCATTTAGATCATTTGTCAAATAATGTGGACAACCAAATCGCCAATGAGTCGTTATAATATGCTAAGCAAAGAGCATATTCATATTTGCAGTTTACTCTTTTATTGTCATTCTACTAATATTTACCCGGTACAGGTAAAATAAAAAAATCTATTCGAACATAAACTCATCGTAGATAAAAATGACACTCCTTGGCAACTTTCACTTAAATAACTTTTACACCATCGAAAAATTAGGTGGTGCCTGCGGAAAAAAATCCTTCGCCGTTGTGAAGGAAATTTTTGAGGGAATAAAATGTTATTTGCATTTGTTACAATACTAAAACTAACTTCGCGTACTAACAAGCGAAGCAAACACACCGGTTACGTCCCTTTGGTCCTAAGTGATAGTTAAGTGATGGATCTCTAAACTGACAGCGATTTCAGCACGTGATTTCAATTGGCCAACCTTTGCAGTTTGTCATACCGGTCTGCCAATTATCCAATTCTCCTATACAATCTAATTCCCCCTTGTCCCTTTTACTACTGCAAGTTCAGAAAGTATTGTTTGGAAATTTGTTATTGAAAATTGTAATGGTGCCGATATCTTGTCACTTTCGATGCTATCATTATCTTCTAATGCTATTTATGATTGAATTAGTTGGGGATTTCTTCATCACTTTATTCATCAGTATTTTACTAACCATACTTTAATCTTGCCTAAAAATGACATACATACATAAATATACATAATACATGCATAAATGTATTTTAATTTTTTACGTTATGACAGAGGAACCATCGGAAGAAAATTCTTTTTAGAAACATTTTATTTATCTTGTCTTACTGCATATTTAAGGAAGTAGTAAACCTATGTTTTAGTACTTACTTACCATTTAGATAAAAAAATGCATTTGTCCCATCTTGTTCCCAGGGTTTGGAGTATCGTTGGGTGCAGACGGGGAAGCTGGTAGCTGACGGACCTATTACAGCATTGTCATGGAATCTCGAAGGCACCAGGCTTCTAACCGGTGGGAAGATCTTGCAACTCTGGCATCAAGCCTCACTCTACCAGGATGACAGCCAACGTAAGTCATTCCTGCTCTACCTAATCTTAAATTTGTATCAATACTACATGTACGTTATTCCATGTATCCATCATATTATTAGAGGCTTTCATTAACGTAGTTTTATTAACGTAGCTGATAGTCAATTTTTTTCGTTTTATCCTTTCAGCGAAATCCAATCAATGAGGTTTTAGTATTATCAGTTGTAGATCTGGGTGATTTCTGTGTATTAAACGACCGAGTAAATTTGTGTTAGAGAAATGTTCGAGCACGTAAATCTTTAAATGACTTCGTTTATTTACACGGATCCGCTGTCGTTCTGTACGTTTTATATGGCCGTATTATTTTTTATGACGTAATGAAAACTCATCTAAGCTTTATGCTTTAAACAAAATTCAATTTATACTATCGAATAAATGACTTTATGTATATGATTAACTTATTGTAATGAATGCTCTTGTGCTAATTTGATATGTGAAATTGGAACCAGCATGTGCGCGTTATCTTTAGACGAACCCATGATGCCTTATCAGTAAATCACGTCAGATATCAGTTTTAGGGCAATGTCATAAATCATCACCTACTTCTTTTTAAAAATATTTGATAAATACAATAAATTTATTTTCAGTTCACACAGGAGTATTGCATATTTATTCTGCACAAAGAGCTGCCTATTTTCAGACTTTGTACACAATCATTAAATTCTTGGGTACTACGAGTATAATGTATGTATCTTTGTATCTGATTTCAAACCATCGAGTTCAAACCTATATTTGAATTTGCTGTTGGGAACAGAAGTTGCTCACGGAGAAAGTTTTAGCAGTTTCATATATTATAGGATAACTTAAAAGAACCAAGAGGAACTCTTTCAGAATGTCAAGGATTAGGTCCTAAGGGTGACCATTTTGGCCCAGTGCGGTACCTATTGACATTTAAGAATGCGCGCGCACTTATCGACAATTCAGGTCTGTAGACGATAACTTGAAACTGCTAGACGTCGCGACGCCAGTCTCGGTTGCCAAGAAACTGCCTTTGTGGGATAATATTGACTAGGTCAATATTCAAGTGATTGACCAAGGCAAGCTTACGTATTTGTTACTAAGAGCCATCTGTCGTTGGCCCAATGACAGCTATTTAGAGGTTCTTGTCCTTAATCTAAGAATAACAGTTTTCGCCGAACCAAAAATTGCACCTGATAAGTGGTATAATAACATTTTGCATATTTAATTAACATTTTATTTTTGTATACGTTCTCTAGTGCTATATCGCCTATAGTTATATCAGGTAATTGACGGTAGTTTTAATCCAGACCGCGACGTTTTTTATTTGATTAAATGTAGGTATTTGATTAAGGTAGGCGCTTGACCGCCATCTCGCCTAATGTAAAGCATCAAAGCAATCATACGATGGACCGAGCCGAGCATTCCCAGAATAAACCAATTCACTGTCGATTTGAAGAAACCTAGATTAAATACCCACTCAGATAACGTATCTCACAGTTTAGATGTTCTTACCACGAAAGTAGAGTCAAAACTGTTTCTAGCCTTTGGAACATCAACCATGAAGCGATGCAGCTAATGTGTTAAAGATAGATTAAGCTTGGCATATCTGTGTATATTCTGTACCTATATCTGGTATCATATCATATGGCATCGTAGTCCCTAACTGGATGTACCTATCTCTTTTGATGCGTTTGTTTGTTGTTTATAAAATAGTACCTGGGTGATTATGGTGCCTTAGAAACATACTGATTTTGTAAAAAAAAAATTAACTTGAAAAAAGAAATGCGGCCGGTTGGATTCGAACCCGGACCTACCATACCAGTGCCATATGTAGGTGTATTATGTACGTACAAGGATTACTCATAGAAAAGTATTAGACATGACATTCAGAGTTTTTAAAATGTTTACCGTTATGGGAGAAAAATCCCTCTAATAGTTTAGGTAAGTTGCGGGTTACATCGCGGGGCGCAGCTACAAACGTAATACCTTAATACTAGCTAACTAACTGTAAGCAAAAAAATAATCACACTAATATTAAATTAAAAAGGCGAAAGTTTGTGAGTGTGTATGTTTGTTACTTCTTCACGTCTAAACGGCTGAAGCGATTTTAATAAAATTTGTTAAGGAGTTAGCTGACACCCTGGATTAATATATACTTTTTATCCCGAAAGAAATGTGAGAACAACGGGAACTACGCGGGCAAAACCGCGAGGTGCTGCTAGTCAGTAATAAATATTTAGAATTCGATAAAAATAGAGAAGTTCTGTTTCAATTGAATATTATGTACACAATGGTTGTTTTGCACGAACCTCGAATCCCATTGCAAAGTCGTAATAAACACTAGAAATTAGAATGCAGCGTTGGTTGTGACTAACCTGTTGTTTACATACGCCCCAACTGTTATCTATTATCACTTATTTATCGTACGTATCTACCCGAGATAAGGCTTACAAAAAGTTATAATCTGGTACATAATCGCATAATCTTATGATTTTATTGGCATAAAGCTATTCAACTCTCTATATCCACCTTTTCTCAACGGCCTTTAGTACTTTATTTATCTTTGGTAGAATTTCACACCTAAATAACTTTGAAGATTTAGATTTTTAAACTATCCAAAAATAAGTCTGTTATCTGTTGATGATAATAGGTTCCTATAATTTACATTATAATACTTTTTGTTCGTTGATACGCTTGTCTGCACTTTTTTTTGTAAATGATAGGCTTACGTTTGATTGCACTGGCCCTGGAATGCCAGGGCCAGTGCAATCAATCTACAATCAATCAATCAATAAATCAATCAATCTACAATGGTAGATGTAGCAGTTAATGATGCAGCGAAGTCGACCAGTTCCTATAAGATGTTCCATAGACACTTTACCTTCCTTTTCCATTAATATAAAAAGCTAGCCTTCACTATCTGGCAAAGGAAAACTATTTTTGTGATATCATCTCCTGTTTTTTTTCAAATTCGTGGTGACATAGCACCTGATACGTCCGATTTCACAATAATAAGGTCGTAGGTTGGAACCTGCCTGCATCTCTGATTATTTATCTAAGATGCATGAGTTTGTCATCACCGCTGGCTTTAATGGTGAAAAATATCATGAGGAAAACGGCATGTTCCTAAAAATACATCTCTCGAAGACATGTATCGTCCATCAACTCGTACTTACCCGGATGATGAATTTTGGTCTTCTCTCTCTCTCCTAGTGACAGAAGGGCCTCACCCAGCACTGGGTGTACAAGAACAAAATTAAACATTTTGATTAACCCCCGACTACCTCAGATTTGTTATCTGTACAACATTCTACTAGTCAAGCCCTTTCATTTGATACCCATATTAAGGGAGTTGTGAAAAAATAAATGTATTTAGCCATTTTGTGGTAGCGGCCATTTTGGATTTGAAAATTGACATAGTGCGAAGAATTCTACTAGTCAAGCTCTTTCGTTTGATACCCATATTGTGGTAGTAGTGAAAAAAATTATATAATTCGCCATCTTGGATTTGAATTTTCTTATAGTGCATAGTATTTTACTAGTCAAGCCTTTTGATACCCATATTGAGGTAAGTTGTGAAGAAATATTTTGTCCGCCATTTTGTGGAGGCGGCCATCTTGAATTGATATTAACCAAACATAGCTAAGAACATCCGCACGGATAATTAACCTTCAAGTAAAAAAGACCGCATCGAAATCGGCCCATCCGTTTGAGCTCTACGGTGCCACGGACAGACACACACACACAGACAGACAGACATCGACGTCAAACTTATAACACCCCTTTTTTTGGTCGGGGGTTAATAAATCGGCCTGCTTAGGCTGAACACATTTTGTCCTACTCTTTCTACGAAGAGATCTTATGATTTGTATCTTTATTATTATAAGTACAGTATAAACTATAGTAGCTCCGTTTATTCTTCGATGACTGTTTATTTAAATTCATCTGTTTCTTTGCAGCTAGTTCCGGTGTCACATTCCAAATTGGCGGCGATCGGGATGACAAACCTAAACAACCCGAAGAAGAGGAACCTGTAAGTAAACTTTGATCTTACATTTACTGATCTTTCATCAGCCCTCACGTAATAAAAAGTTGTTAAAATAAGCATAACGTAATAATTCCGACTGTGTCGCTTATCTACAACATAGAGACTGATAAATGAATCAATCGATTGTTATTTAATTTTCTTGTCCATCATAGATTATTCTGAGCTATGCTCTAGCTTATGAATTGCGTTATATTTACCATCGGGATATTGTGGAGCGGAACCCCCGATATTTCGATGCTGTTTTATGTCCCGCAACCGCGTTCATGGGTAAATTTGGTGAATACTCGGAATACCCGGGAACATGGTACAGAAGACTGAAATATTCCGTAACAAATAATACTATTGTAGTGAATATTGATACAACATCATAATCACGTTGATAGCTTAAACCAATAGTTTATTCAAGTTTGTTGACGGACGAAACATATTTTCTGAGATAATTTGAAACGGTCACAGTCTGATGAAAAGAAGTACGCTGGTTGAGAGCATTTTTAAATCCAGTTCAATACGACAATAAATAACTATCTAGCGATTGACTCTTGACTCGGCTCGACTCTTTAGGCAAGCGAAAATGTGGTCGAAGACAACGCACTCAATCTTTACAATTTGAATACCTTTCCTATAAGATAATCAAATTATAAGAGTTCGGAAAAAGCGATACGCGCCGTGAGATAAGACAACATATACAATAGCTCCACTGATAACACAATGTTACGTTTATCTTGGCGAAGATATTCAGCCGTCTAGCTAATTATACTGTCGCCGAAATGACAATGAGATTCCGTGCCCTTATTCACGTACCAGTTGTCTCAGTTTCGTTGAAACCGTTTTGCGCATCAAAAATGTTACCAAACATTTAATGTAAGAGGATAATAAGGCGAAGTTTGTCAGCAGACTGATCGTCGCAGAATGGCGTCTCAAGCCAAAAAGTACTTTAAACTTAAGTGAAACAATGGAATCATATTTTTTATTTTAGCTTATGTCTGCTTATTTAAAACTAGCTTTTACCCGCGACTTCGTCCGCGCCACATATTTATTAAAGTAATTGAGGCAGTACCTACTCGTATGTCTACTACCATACAAATTCACGTTTCCTAATCAAAATCGGTCTAAGTCAAAGTTTTATATTTATTAATAAATGTACAATTTACACGACAAATTACAAAAATAACTATGTTCTCAAAAAATTAATCAAAAACAGACTTTAATTTAAAATCATATTGGGACGGTCCACCAAATTTTATTAGAGTCTATTAGTAGATATTAGTAGATATATCGTCTGATTACATGAACGCAAATTTTAGTTTGTTGTTCATATTTCAAAAACCGCCCCACTGATTTCGATAAAATTTATATGACCCTGTCTGAACTATAATCTACCAACCAAAAAAATAACCATCTAAATTGATTCACAATTGGAAATACAACTGGATTGATAACCTCCTCCTTTTTGAAGTCGGTTAAAATAGCATACAAAGAGTGCAAAGATCCTTCCATGCACACTTTTACTCCTCATTTCCACTCTTTTCAACTCTTTTCTGTGATAAAAGTCGCCGTTGTCCTTTCCTAAGTCTAGTCTATCTGTGCACCAAATTGTAACAAACTCTTTAAGTGGCTTAGGCGTTAGACGGCAACGGACAGAGAGAGCTACTTTCATATATATAATTTCGTATTAGAATTGAAAACAGGTGTTCCTGATCATTTTATAGGAGGCAGTTGTAAAAGATTACCGAAAAGTAATACGTTTACTCCTCCAAAAAACTCATTTTCGCAGTTCTTAATTTGCCTTAATCGAGCCGAGCGTCCATCATGCATAACATTTGATAAGACACCATGGAAATCTCGTCGACTATCAAAAATTCTGTCTGATACGCCATTTAGTGGCTGCGCCCATCTTAAATATTGAGGTTGTATAGTGCACTGTATTCTTCTTGTCAAGCCCTTTTATTTGATACCCATGTTGATGGGATCGATAAAACCTAAGTTATCCGCCATTGTGTAGAGGCCGCCATCTTGGATTTTAATTTTATTTAGTACGTTGTATTCTACTGGTTGAGCACTTTCATTTGATACCCATATTGATGGGATTGATAAAACCTACGTTATCCGCCATTTTGTAGCGGCCGCCATCTTGGATTTCAATTTTTTATAATATATTGTATTCTACTTGTTGAGCCCTTTCATTTGATACCCATATTGATGGGATTAATAAAACATAAATTATCCGCCATTTTGTAGCGGCGGCCATCTTGAATTTATTTAAGTACATTAATTATAAATAAATTATACCGCCAGAAGCATCTTGAAACGCTCTTGAGAGTAAATGGCTCAAACGGGTAAAAGTAAGGCGCCACTTCATATGCCGAAACATAAACACCGCACTTATGTAACCTGACACCCGTTTTCCCGCCAAATTTGCAAAACGCGAAAAGCGGTGTATCAAGCGGTTATTTAAGTATCCCCGTATAGTTAGAAATTATAAAATTGCTGGAACAAACGTTTATCGACTCCATTTCAAGTGTCTAGATACAAAGTTTCATGGTTTTATCTTCAACAATATTGAACTTCCAGACTTTCACCCCCCAATTCCACCCCCGTAGGTACAGTTCGAAACTACAAAACTGCTAAAACATACACTTTATGGTTTCGTGTTAAATATCTAGACGTAAAGTTTCATAGTTCTTCAACAATGACGAAGTTTTCCATATAAACTTTCATCCCTTATTTTAACCCTTTTAACCCTTTTTTCGGAACAAAAAGTAGCCTATGTCCTTTCTCTATTCTATCTATGTATCAAATTTCATCAAAATCTGTTGGTTGGTTTAGGCGGTAAAGACGGACAGACAGACAGACAGACAGACAGAGTTACTTTCGCATTTATAATATTAGTATGGATTAATGAAAACTGAAATTCTCCTCGTTACTACGCTTATAAAATGATGCCTATTTCGACATACCACATAAGAATTAAATTTGCTTAACAGAATTAAAAGCATTTACCACTCATTTAATTTTTATGTGTGAGAATTAGATACCAACAATTTGAAGTTTTTTTTTTTTTTTTTAACTAGAATAGGTTCGCACTTGACCACCATCTCGCCTGATGTTAAGCGATGATGCGATCTACGATAGAGCGTGCTTACCTAGAAGAAACCGATTCACTCTCGATTTGAAGACACCAAGATTGTAACCATCGGGGAAAACCCACTCAGGCAACGCATTCCACAACCTAGACGTTCTTATCACAAACGTGGAGTCAAATCGCTTCGTTCGTGTTTTTGGAACATCAACCATGAAACGATGTCGCCCTTTTGTGGAACGAGAAGTCCGATAAAAGAAAGGGCAAGGTGGAATTAGATCATGCAGATCAGTTGCACACTCTCCGAAGTGTATCCGATAAAATACCGATAAGCTAGCAATTTTGCGGCGATGATCAAGACTTTGAAGTCTTTTACGCACAAGAGTGTCATTGCCTATGAGTCTTTTGGCGCGTCTCTCAATCGATTCCAGAGTCTCCAGCTGATACTTAGCCGATCCATCCCAAAGTTTATGAAATGTTTTTTTTTGTAAATCAGCAGCATCAGTACTCGTATAACTCACTTTATCTTCAGACTGATGGGACTCGGGTCTTACTCTCACAAAAAGAGATACCGTAATCCATCACGCTAACTCAATGCGGGTTGGTAAATGTCTCACATCCACTAGAGATGCCTTTTTTGTATAATGTCGGTATCCTCACGATGTTTTCCCTTTATAATTATAACCAGCGGTGGTATAAACAAATCCATCTGCACTTAAACAAGTCCATTTGACTGGCCTAGTGGCTTAGTTGGTAGTAGCTCTGCCTGCGAAGCCGACGGTCGTGGGTTCGATCCCCCACCCAGTGCAAATATTTGTGTGATGAATTCAAATGTTTGCACTGTGTCTGGGTGTTTCTATGTATAACAAGTATGTATTTAAAACTATATAAGTATTATATCAGCTATCTGGCTGCCATCACACAAGCTTGGCTTAGTTTGGGGTCAGATGGTGTTGTGTGCGAATTGTCCCCCAATATTTATTATTTGTTCGACGGTGGTGGAATTCAAACCTACGTTCTCACTATTGTGAAATCAGAATTTCCGCAATACTAGGCCATTGTTTTTTACCGTTGTAAATATTACAGTATAAATTACCTAAAGAAAATAATTCTCTGTTATCAACGAAAGCGTTCAAATGGTAACAGTACTGCGTAAGTGACATTTCATTGACGGTGACGTTGGACCGCCAAGCGAGTTCCATATCGCGATATCTCCCTAACGAGGCGCTTCCTCGATGTTATCTCATTATATTCGGCTATAATTAGGCGTAATTCATTCAATTGGATAACTACCGCTCCTTCGCAACGTAAACAATTAGTTTCGCACGATTGGCCGTACACGTAATTTGAATATATTGAAGGATTTCTTTAGCATGACAGCCGCGTAATATACTTAGGGTACGGACATATTTTTACTCTAGTGTGGTGTTGATCTGAACATTATTTACTGCTTAAAGGCGATTATAGCTTGCAATATATTTTTCTGTATACTTTATTTTAATTGACTTTCGGAATAGACGACAAGCTAAACTATAAGCTATTAAAATTTTATTTCAGAAGGAACCTATGGCAGTTAATATCAAATTGTATCTACGAGTATAACTTACCGACTAAACCTCAAATGGATCACGTTTATCCATGATGTTTGTCATTCACTTCACTTTTGTCTTTAAGAGAATCGCTTAGTAACAAATTAATTCTGATAATATTAAAGTGATAAGCATCATGTTAACAAGTCTATAAATAAGGCAAGGTCATAAGGATACCTAAATTTCGATACAGATCATAACAAGTACCGCCTTGACATTCGTGTCACTAAAGGTTACGTTGTGTGGTATTTTGCTAATGATAAAGTGTCATCTATAAATGTGAAAAAGGAATCCTTTTTTATTGTTCAGGAAATTCCATGTTTATAAAGGAAAATGTGTTCTATAGTTATCGTGTATCGTGTGTCATACAAGATATTTTATACTGTATGTAATTTACAACTGCATTTGTGTGGGACAATATAATTGACTATTAAATTTTACATGTATATATATGTATATACATATCGCACTGAAAAAAGCACGTATGTATATATATATATATATATATATATACATATCGCACTGTTTGCGAAAACAAGAAGTGAAGATAATAGATAATAGTGTTTGCAGTCAGATAGCTCAGCCCCCCGTAAATAGGGTCTTTTAAATTATAAATATTATAACACAGGCTATCTGAAAACAGCTATTTTTTAACCGACTTCCAAAGAGGAGGAGGTTATCAATTCGACTACAATGTTTTTTTATGTTACCTGATTTCTCGAGAACGCCCGAACCGATTTCAATGTTTCTTTTTTTGTTCGGATCGGTATGCTTCCCGAATGGTCTCATATAAATTTTATCGAAATCGGCCGGGTAGTTTTTGAAATGTGAACAAAAAACTAAAAACTACAATTTAGTCTGGAGCACATGGTTGTAGATTTCACAAAAGTTCCTGTCAAAACGGAATTGTGTAAATGCATTAACGAAAACTTGTTTTGCAAAAGCGAAAAATAATCTGATATAATTATTATAAGCGCTATTCACCACACCACACACTAAATAGATCACTATTTAAAGTCGGTTTAATTATTTGTAGAAAATAGTTTATTACATTTTAAATTAAATTATTTTAAACATGATGAAATCCTTTTTTATACTTCTCAATTGAACATTTTAGAGAAACCATCGGCACCCAAAGCACAGTGTAAGACCTCAATACCCCTCTAGGAGCTCTAGGAGCTGATGCATTTCTTTAAACTAAATTGTGTGGTGTCGAAGTATTAAATAAAAAAAACATCTTAGTAATGTAAGTTGGTGGCTTATCTTTCTTTGAATGAAAGGTAGTCCCTTGGGTCATTTAAAGGCCTATGGATGAATAACTCGTATACTTCTATTGAGAATATGGAACTATGTTTCAAAAATAGCGTGATGCGTCTATACTACTACTGCTCTAATGTAAATGTATTTGTGTTGTTCCAGGGTTGGATATGCGTATGGCAGTGTCAAACCGCGACTCCTGCACATCACCTAGCATTCTCTCCCGATGGCGTACTGTTCGCTACATCTGGTGTCAACGATAGGCTTGTCAAGATTTGGTACCAGAACAAAGGTATAGCTTCACACTAATAATATCAGTAGGAAACAATACTAACATCATAACTATCTCGGTTCCGTATATAAATAAGTTAGAAATTAGGATTATGACTAGCAAAGAACGCCCTTCTAATAAATAAAAATATTTGTTTTTTAATTTCCAGTGTTATCGCAAACGCAAGGCGACCATTGCACCCCTCAGCTGAACTACACGTTCATCTACGTAGCTCACCCGCGCGCCGTCACACACCTATCATGGCGGAAGACCAGCAAATACATGCCCAAGTGAGTCGATGAAATAACGTTAAATTTAAATGTGGCTTACGTATTGTATCAGCCAAATTTAAATTGTGTTGTAAAAATATGCTTTTAATTGGGGCAGTTTTTGTACTATAACTACGACGCGATATTTAAAACACAAATATGACAGAAGTAAAAATGTGATTGTTTCGAAAATGTTATTTAAAAGGTTTTTTTGTTCAAAAGGACCTTATGGCAGTTGGCATGTATTGTAATAATGGCCTCTGCGGCCTACCGAAATTTTAAAAAGATGACAAGGTGTTAGCGTAAGGTCCACCTAAATTTCCTAATTATCCTTCATTTAGTTAATTCTCTCTAGTAGTTAATAGTACAAAAATCTCGTTTCTAACATATGCATTTCGCCTTTTCGCTTGTGGTGATAATATGACATAGACGTAAAGGTGCTACTTTGTCAATACAGTGTCGATCCTGTAACTTTTTTAAAATCATGTGAAATCGTGAAGTTCCTTATCTATCTACTTTATAAAGCTACGCCGCCATCTCTAGAAATACCAACTCAGAAACTTTCTTTAGTTCATGCACATCAACTTTGCCAAAGATCATCGCATGATCAAATGCATAGTTACGATTCTATAAAATACATACAGATAAATACAGATGTTGGGCTTAGACCGGCCCTTCTACTCCTTTACTAAATCGGATTTGGCTTTGCTATTGCTTTCTCTGTAATTTCAAGCGAAAAATTTTTTTTTTTTTTTTTAAAGAAAACATTATCAAAGCCAAGACGGTTTTAGTTAGGCGGTAGACCCTCCGGCGCTCTATAAGCGTTGCTTCTAATTGGTCATTTACGAATTATCAGTTGAAAAATACTAATTAAATGTCGCCTGTATGACTATTGTAATAAAGATGAAAAGGATATTTGAACAGATAATAATCCATCAAATTTTTAAGACCCCGCTTATCTTCAGTATTGTGAGTGTGAGACATTTTACAGTACTGTTGTTATGGGTTATATTATCGCATATAGTTAAATTTCATTGTTACTTGACATCTGGCAAATTGCAGTTAAATGCAAAGCTATCTAACTAAAACAAACAGTGTTTAACATTTCAAAAGTGTCATTTACTATCTAAATAGATGGTCGACGTAATTCGGACACAATGATGAGAACGCACCTCTTTCCGATGGTCTGCAAAGCCCACCAAGTATCTAATTATTGGTGTTGATCCTGTCCTTGTTGCATTACTAATATGTTGAAATTAACCGTCTTCCTATCGGCCAATATATGTCTGCGGTTGTCTAATAAACACGTCAAGCGGCAACTGCCGGATAGGCATTTTATTTTTAATTTTACTGCGAACGCTCTATTTAGTGTGAAATTATAAACATGCGCTCTCGCATGTTTACGATAACGTGCCCATTTTATTTAATTCGAGTGTTTTTAGTAGTTCGCTGAGTGATACCGACAAGTGTCAGTCTGGTAGACTGCCCGGTATGATAGACTGATAGGTGTAACAGATTGCAGGAACTAATGTGAGTATGACCAACTTACTGTTCCAATGAAACTGCGAGGTTTCGTTGTAAATGAAAATATCATCAATGTATACTGTTTTTATCAAAAGCAAAACAACCGTTCTGTTTAAACTTTAATGGGACTACCTCTACAGAAACATCTACCCAACAAAAAAGAATTATCAAAATCGATTGTCGATTGGTGGAGCTATAGCGTAACATACTCGTACATACAAAAAAAAAAACGAATTGAAACTCTCTATTATTTATGGTTATTACGTATTTTTAATTTATTTACGGTTTACTCACGTGTGACGAGTATGGTCGGTTTAGTCGGACTTGAGTTCAAACGAGTTAGCTCAGTGCTCTGTGTAACGCAAGTCAAATCGGATGGGTTTCGAATAGTTCGATAAAAGTGAATTAGATGGTACTTCTGTGAAGATACAAACTGTGCCGAGCGGTGTCGCAAGACACACCGCATAACAGTATCACGGGAATTTATTATTTATCGGCAAATATAATTCATGCAAATGAATCACTACATTCAAGTGTCCCAAGAGAATCACTAACTTTAACAGAATAAAGATGGCCTATATGGTTTTTTTTTTTTTTTTATTTAAATTAGCCACTCCACAGACTCCGGGGTCCGTGATCTTTGTCATTACAATTATCGTTTTTACACATATCTTGGATAAGGAGAAGAAGAGGAAAATAGGAGGGAGTTGGGTACATTTAAAATCTAATTCTAGTGCTCGTCTGTAGAGCCGATCACTACCGGTTGGGATTCCGCTAGTAATCGACTCGACATCGAGTGTTTGCCTAATTGCCTTTTGCCATTTGCCTAAGCTGCCGGCTCGTATGTTAGTCCCTGAGCTTCATGGATGGTAAGGATGCGTGACCCGGTGCCTGATCCATAACCCTGGTTTGTCAGGGTCTCCTTCTCCTCTTGAGTGTGAACTAAGAAGAGGGTGTTTGGTAGGGTGTTGGGTATTTGCGCTCCCTTATATCTTCTCTGTTCTAGGGACTTTATACGGGACGCTGAAGAGTACATACCGGAGTATATTTCCCTCAGTGCATATGCGACGTCCTATATGGTTATCCAGGCACCTAATTGACTTAATATTACACAAACGAAACCATTCGTTTTTGTAATATTAATGCCATTTCGTGGAGTTTTAATTATATTTAGATGTATGATAACAAAATTATAAATACCGAATCAGAATGTCTCACGTATTAATACTTCGATCCAACTATCTTAGTATGACTGTTGTGCAAGAAATTTAATTTATAAATAAGATAGATATTTGAGCAATCAAAACATAAACAAACACTTACTCCGACGCAAGTTAAGTACACGTTTAACTAGGCTCATTCAGCGGTTAGCTTGTATCATCTGCTTGTTCACGTGTCTCAGTCCGTGTCGAACTGACGTGGTGACATAACAGGGGCAGCGTTGGAAACGTGCTGGTGACGTCATCGGTGGACAACATCTGCCGCGTGTGGGCCGAGACGCTTCTACCGGAGGACGAGTGGGGCGGCGGGTGCGTGACGTCACACTCGCGCTCGCCACCGCGTCGTCAGCGCGCCACGCACCGGCACAAGCATCGGTTCATGCAGCGCCTGAAACATATGAAGTGAGTATGTGGAATGAATGTGACATCGTCATATGGACATGTAGGTTGATGGGTGCTTGACGTCACACTCGCGCTCGCCACTGCGTCGTCAGCGCGCCACGCACCGGCACAAGCATCGGTTCATGCAGCGCCTGAAACATATGAAATGAGTATATGGAATAAATGTGACATCGTCGACATCGTCATATGGACATGTAGGTTTGATGGGTGCTTGACGTCACACTCGCGCTCGCCACTGCGTCGTCAGCGCGCCACGCACCGGCACAAGCATCGGTTCATGCAGCGCCTGAAATATATGAAATGAGTATATGGAATGAATGTGACATCGTCATATGGACATGTAGATTTGATGGGAGCTTGACGTCACACTCGCGCTCGCCACTGCATCGTCAGCGCGCCACGCACCGGCACAAGCATCGGTTCATGCAGTGCCTGAAACATATGAAGTGAGTATGTGGAATGAATGTGACATCGTCATATGGACATGTAGGTTGATGGGTGCTTGACGTCACACTCGCGCTCGCCACTGCGTCGTCAGCGCGCCACGCACCGGCACAAGCATCGGTTCATGCAGCGCCTGAAACATTTGAAGTGAGTATGTGGAATGAATGTGGCATCGTCATATGGACATGTAGGTTGATGGGTGCTTGACGTCACACTCGCGTTCGCCATTGCGTCGTCAGCGCGCCACGTTTCATGCAGCGCCTGAAGCATATGAAGTGAGTATGTGTTATAAATGTGACGTCACCACATCGGCGAGAAGGTCGGCGGGTGCATGACGTTAGACTCGCGCTCGCCACCGCGTCGTCAGCGAGCCACACACCGGCACAAGCATCGGTTCATGTAGCGCCGGAAGCGTATGAAGTGAGTATGTGGTATAAATTTGACGTCACCACATCGACGAGTAGTGACGTCACACTCGCGCTCTCCTCTTCGCCTATGTTGTTGATTAGCTGGACCTATGTTTTTCTCTCTTAGCAATCGTTCATGTATGTGTGTAGGTATATGGTTTAGAACCGAGTTCCCAGCTCAGCCTCATTCTCTTCCAAAGAGATTACTTACAAGAGGACGCCAATTACTCAGACTATCATAAAGTATTGTGCTTTTACCAAACTTATTTCGACGATTACTAACTTTTCAAGTCACAGTTTACCAACTACCACTTGTACTAATGAATGTATGGAAATATTTCAGGACTTGTTTTCATATCAGACGGAACGCTCAGTCGTCGAAGCAGCCCGGCGCTCCGATACCGACGCTCCCGTCAACGTACAGCGCTCACGATTTCCACAACCCCTACCACGCCACTTCTTACACTGGTGGTGAGTTACTTGTTTTGTGAAATAGTACCTAATGGGCAGAATACTAATATTTTGTAAAAATTGTGCAAAGAAAATAGATTAAATTAATTAAAAAAAAATTGCAGTCATAGGGGCTGGCGATAGAAGAATCAGAATTTGATAGCTCACATTGGAAACTACGCGGGTGAAAATGCGTCAGCATTGACCAATGGCCATGTTTTTTCCCGATTTTCCCATTCCCGAGTGTACTCGAAGATTTCTTTCATTTACGAACGTGACGCTTGAGCTCAAGTCACAGCCCACGAAAAATCGCTTGTGGTGCGCCAAAAGAAATGTTCACTTCAAAAACAATATACACATTAACATGTATTTGACACACAGGCATAAATACTCTTTTATTTGTTGTCTGTGGTCTAATTGAAAATAGGTTAATATTGCTTTATAGTCGAATTTCGATCATTTGGCAACTATTAGTATAAATAAATATGACATTCACAGTTTGTACAAATACCCTCAATGGGGTAATATCTCTTTTTACAGTGTAGGGTTTCATCTATTACTACGGGCTATTACTTAGTAAACGCTTTGGGGTCATTGATAGGACATTTTAAAACAAGATCTAATACCACATTTTTTTCTATCGGAATGCTCGTAGCTCGAAAAAAGGAATCGTTTCGCGGTGATGAACAAGATACCGAACGATAACGAAGAGATTTGACTCTACTTTTGTGATAAGAACGTCTAGGCTGTGGAATGCGTTGCCTGAGTAGGTTTTTCCCTATGGATATATCCCTTCAAATTGAGAGTAAATCGATTTCTTTTAGGTAAACACTCTCAATCGCAGACCGCATCGTCGCTTAACACCAGGCGAGATGGCGGTCAAGCGTAAACCTATCAATCCCGACTAGTCTGATATCTGAATAAATTATGCTTGCCTTTTTCTCTCTCTAGGCCTCCACTTCCACCTGGCGGCGTCAATAAACGCGGAGACAGATATCCCGCTCGTGCCGTCGCTGGCAGGCGGAGGACGGTTCATCTTACACTGGCTGCACAACAAAGAGATGTACTTCACCAGTCAAGCGGAGGCTATACTGCACGACCTCACTAAAAAGGTTCGGGGGTTTTTTTTTCAAGAATCTTACTTGTATCTTTGTTGATAGTATATAATTCATACCAATAAGATTTTACCATATCTAAAATACTTAACGTAACTAAACACTACGAGTCAGAAAGAAGGAAAGGAAGATAAGTTACTAACTCGGCGAACTTCGTACCACCATACTTATTTTTCGCCAACGTTTTCTGATTTTCTGTAAATAAACCTTGTCTCGACAATAACGAATAGGTCTGTACATTTTTTTTTTTATAATTTAGAGTGACAAGACGAGCTGGACATGTGCCTGATGGTAAGCAAAACGCCAGCCACATAACAGCACAGTGACACGCAGCTATTGGAACATGAAGAATCCAAATAATTACCTAGCACTGCACTGCGCTCGTCACCCAGAGATCTAAGATATTATATCCCTAAGCCCTGTAATTTCTCTGGTAACATTGCCCTTCAAAACGGAACACAGTAATGTTTGCACAATACTGCTTGGCGGTAGAATAACTGGCAAAGGTGTGGTACTTCCCCAGGCGGACTCTGCCAAGAGTCCTACACTACACTACATAAAACAAAGAACCATCTAATTTGATGCAGACATTCAAAAGTTATGAGCGTACATACAATTCGAAAATATTTTTTTGTATATAAGATATATATTAATTCCAGGTATTAGATAAAGAAGAAACAGATGAAGGTGGATCAGGCTCAGAACACACCACGCATGCGGACGGAGAAAATGACGGAAGTGAGTTGACACAGATTTACAATGATTCATTTACTAACAATAACATTGCCATCAGAATTAACATTGTTTAATTATTTTCGTCAGCACCAAAAAAAGCTGCGAGAGGTAAAATGCATATAAATTAATTAGTATCTATAAGTATTTGAATAACTAAATGATAGATTATGAAAGCAAAAAAAATCGTTGAAAAAAAACGCTTATTAAATTGTATTAAATTTTGTTGTTGTTAAAGATGTATTTAATCGCAAAGCTTAAAATCAATCGTGGCTTCTTGTTGATAATCGTGTTGATTTTATGAACATATTGTTATGCTTTAAAACCATTTATTTCAGCGTAATTTAGAAACTTTGGGCTTTATTTACGCAGTATTGCTTTCTCGCTAATTCCATGCTGCTTAGGACATGCCAATAGGAGGCCCAGTCAGCATTTGACAAAAGTGCAATCCGAGGACAATAGCAACAGTGATGAACCACCAGGTAATATAATTAAACGTAGAGAATTTACGCCAATCATGTCCGCTGGAGAGCAAAATGTGTTTGGGTTCAAAAAACCCTTCAATTTTATGTTTTGTGTGATGTACCTTATAGTATTGATTCTGTTGTATCACTCATTACACTGAACTAAATTTGGCGGAACTAGTACTGTCGCCGTACTTATTTCATTTTGATAAATTAGAAAGGAAATCAACAGTCCCAGTCGTTTTAGCAAAGTTATGTGTTGGTATGCCAGAATCGATACCAATGGTTGGTCATATTTAGCGCACAATCGAGCCAAATTAATACAGCTATTTGATACTAAGACTTGTAAATGATGTAATGTTTCTTATTAACTGTAATAATAATCATGATTTTTTTTTTGAAGTAAGACCAATTCATTGAGAATTTCTTAGACTAGGTACAATTGTTTGAAACCAAAAGATTTTTAAACTATAGAGGTAGCAAGACACCGTTGCAACTCTAATGCGTTACGTGTCCAGTTGAGATTATGTCATGTCCTATGTAGGCAGTACAAACGAGATTATAAATAAAAATTTAGCATGATATTTCAAATTTGATAATAAGGCTGTAAGCATTTGTTGCGAAAACCCATATTGGAGACTAACTTTCTACATATAAGAGAAGGCCCCTAATACCAATAGTGGACACCAGCTGCTCTTCATGTCCTGCGCATATTGACATGCCAAAAGCTGCGTGACACTATGCTGTTATGGGCAGGCGTGTTGCTTACCGTCAGGGTCAGGTTTTTAATAGTTTAGACGACGAGCAGGACTTGTCCCTGATAAGAGAAAGAGAGAGAGAGAGGTCCTCGTCAGGATGCAATGTCCCGTCACTATAACTAAAAAATGAGGAACATTTAGTAAACTGTTCATCCTCATGCAAACAGTTTTAAATTATAATGAAAGCAATGTAAAACAATTTTATAATACTGCCAATATGCAATATATAATACATCGTATCTCACAGGTAGCGGAAACCACAGCCACCCGAGCTTGTCGAACACCACGTCAATAAACTCCATAGCGACCGACGTCACGTGCACCCATCTCCCCGACTCGCTTGACGCGAAAATCGACGCCCTACTGAGGGACTGGCATCAGAGCCCTGACCTTTTGTTCTCTATACACCCTGTCGATGGCAGCTTTCTTATTTGGTAAGTTAAGCGTAATTTCCTGTAATTTCCTCTTGAATTTATACCGTAATTAGGGAGTCTTCAAGTTTTACGTAAGATTTTAGACCCGTAACGTACCGTAACGTTTTTTTGAGTGAGTTACCCACTCGGGTGTGGTATGGCCACTTAAGTTTCACGATTTAGTGCACACGCATGACTCCTGCTCGTTTGGCACGCTCGTGTAATATCCTTGAAAAAGACTGCCGGATGTAGCTGAAACTTAAGTAGGACTGAACCGGCCATACCATACTTAAGTACGTACATGTACTTTTTGTAGTGGACTCTTCTATCTGTCTGGGGAAGTACCACACCTTTGCCGGTTATTTTGCCGCCCAGCAGTAGTGTGTAAATATTGTTGTGTTTCGGTTTGAAGAATAATGTTTCCAGAGAAATTACTGGGCTAAGAGATAAAACACCTTATATCTCCGGGTGACGAGTGTATTGTGGTGCTAGGTAATGATTTGGACTCTTCATGTTCCAATAGCTCTGTGTGTCATTGTGCTGTTATGGGCAAGCATATTACTTCATGCCATCAGGCATGTGTCCTGCTCATCTTGTCACTTTGTACTATATAAATAAATGTACACACATACCCATGAATTAATAAAAAACTTGCTAAAATACAAATCGTTATTCAACAGGGTCTGTGAATGGCTAGACGAGCTGCAAGCTGGTGCAATACGACAAGCGCAAGTGTCGTTCTCCGCCCGGATACCCTCAGCTTTCCCTCTGGGAGACGCCACCACGATGTGCACCCCGGCTGCGTTGTACCATGCGGCGGCACAACCGCTATATGTTCGCCACCGGACGAAACCCGTCACTCCTGGTATATAAATCTATTTTAACTATCTATTTTAGCTATCACTGTTGTTTACTGTACTATTATTGTAAATTATGGATTATTTACAGTGATCGTATGTTAGAGTGAGGCCCCAACATTTCGTTGTAAATTCATGTACCATCTTCACGGCTAAACTCTAATTGAACCTAAATCGCGAATTCGCTTTGCCATAAAACCACGGTAAATGTGGAACGTACGATTTCTTAGTCCTGAGGTCTTAGATTCGTATACGGCGTAATCAATCACAGGATTTGATTAATCCTAATTTAAAATTTATCATAATTATCGCGAAATACAGTGTGTCGTAAGCCTAGTTTGTCAGTACGACTTTACCTAGAAATCAAGCTTAAATGCAAGGACCATCTTATTTTTGTAGAGTCCGCTGAACCTCTGCTAGCCTATTCTAGACCTACTATCCGGTTAGCCAAGTGTTGTCCAACACGTATTAACAGTTTTTTTTCATCAAAAAGGGATTTGTGCTTCAAAGGTATTTCGCTTAATGTGAATAAACAATATAGTTGGGACGCTTGCCTAGTAAAACCCGATTCACTCTATAAAAACTGACATATTCGTTATGATTATATAATTTTATTTCCTAAAGGCAACCAACAACAACAACCAGAAACTGTTACCACTCCGTTAGCCAGTGTTCAAGAGGAAAAAGAAGAGACGGAATGGCCTCAAAATGAAGAACAATCTCAGCCGCAAGAAAACGGTATGTAAAGCCGCAATAGTCATTCATTTAGTCTTCGTGCTTGTCTATTCTCCAACTAAAAGTGATCATAGGACCGGTGGAGTTTCTACGCTATATGACCAGGGAGAGCAAGCCAGAGAGAGAGGCATTTTGAGCCAGATAGAGAGAGATCTGAGCGGAGATCCCTCCTTCTCTCTCTAAGAAGATGCTAATGTATTGTGTATTTCAATTCATTCATTACCTGTAATCCGCTA
Organism: Ectropis grisescens; assembly: GCA_017562165.1. Classification (NCBI taxonomy): domain Eukaryota; kingdom Metazoa; phylum Arthropoda; class Insecta; order Lepidoptera; family Geometridae; genus Ectropis; species Ectropis grisescens. The sequence goes on along the minus strand of CM029787.1, from coordinate 16,331,326 downwards.
TAGATATACATGGTAATCAATATAAACTAAAAATACACAAACTTTCCCCCTTTAAACTATTGTATGTGATTACAATTCGACAGGAGCACGAGAAGAGAACAACAACGATATGCAACGAAAGCTGAGTATAGCAACTGAAGATCTGGAAAACCAAGAGGGCGACGTACTAGACTCGGCGCCGGTCATATCTATGGTCACGAACCACACCAATGGAACCCTTAATCTCTGGCAGCTCACGTTTGACGATAAATCTAAGTTTACACAGGTATGCGATGGATTATTGTATTTTAGATAGCTTTATCTTATACATATTTTATATTCATATTAATTGATTTGGTAAAGCCAATTTACACGGCACATAGAATTACGTAAATAATATATACATAAATAAATTAAAGTGTCTGTAATTCCAAATTAAAAAATCTTCACCAAAGAAAAGTACATTAAATACTTACATAAAAATAGCAATAATTGATATTGCCAATAGAAGTGAAAACGTATAAGTTAGAATTTTATTGTTATTGTGCATATCGGTGACGCGAAGCAATAAGGTTTTCTCCTACATAAAAGTATCCAACGCGGTAAAACTTTTCACTTCAAAAATTTTAACTATTTTCATTTTAACCCTTTGTATTCTTTCAGGTGCTATCAATAGGTCACGCATCGAGGGCCTCTGGTCATAGGTTTAGAGTAAACGACATCACATGCCATCCAGTATTACCTCTTCTACTCACAACGAGTCATCATAACATATCAGGTACTAATATGAATTCTATTACAACTTTGTAGTGTCTAAGTACAGTATTTCCTTGCATATCTGCGTTTTTAAACAACTTCAAAAAAATTACATCTAATGATATAAACTTCTATGAAATAACATTGGAATATTTTATGTTGTATGTCAAAATGTATAGGTTTCCACTACTCAATCCCTTTCATTAGATAGTTTGATGCCTATATTAAAAAAATTGTGCAGAGATATGTAAGGCGCCATTTTGTAGCGACGGCCATCTTGGACCAAACTAAACACAGCTAAGAAATAAGAGCATTCCCGTCTAGTTAATCTTTCAATCAAAGAATGAATTCCGGGTCATTCGTCGTTTTGCAATGGGGTTAAAACATACATGAAGATATTTACTTTTAAAATATGTCCACAGATAGTGAAAGAGATCATCACAGATTCGACGACGACACGGCGGCAGGCGGGCTCTGTTCTGAGCTCATAATGTGGCGGGTAGAATGCGTGGGTCCGCTCGGGAAGTCGGGCGGAGTGTCGGAACTAGCGCGCGTCAACTCGCCTCACTTATCGGCGTTTAGTAACGTCGCTTGGCTGCCTACTTTATTGCCAAGGTAAAAATGACCTTAATACATCTGCTTTGAGTTTATTAACTTAAATATAGGGTCTGACAATAATAATAAAAAAAATATACAAACCTAAACCTTTGGTTACCGTCGGCAGCGATGTAGCGACCAAACTATAGGTTGCAGAGTGAAGAACCTTCAGATGATGTGCTGTATCTAAGACAACAGCTTGCTTCTGCCCTCAGATTTAAACATAAACGTCTAACGAAAACTTCTTGTATTCAGTTCGTACTTATGTAAAAGTATATAAAAGCGAATATAATGCGCGGTTCTCCCCGCTACTTCAGATCAGGAGTTGCAGCCACTCGTTTTTTATTGCCAAGACCAAATCACCCTTATACAAATAAGTTATATAAATCGAGTTTATGATTTGACTCACCAAGAATCAATTTCTGCGATTCAAAAGAAACCAAGCCAAAAAAAGTTCATTTATCTTGAAGATACTGTAATGGCTGAAAATACAACACATTATTGTATGTAGCAAATAGATTTGGTTAAAAAATACATTTTATTTTATGATGCTTGCAAAATTTACCTGTTTCTTTTGTTTTTGCTCTGGATCTCTGTGTTTGAATCTGCGATCCGACAGATTTATTGTGTTCATTCCAATTCCTGCCAATGACACAGTCTCGAAACTTTATTTTAATTAACACTACATATAATACTGTAATATTCTTCCAGCACAACACTAGGCAACCTCTCCAATTCCCCATCAGCGTGTTTCGTAGCAAGCGATGGCGAAAGTCTTCGTGTATTCCAAGCCGTTATCGATGCTAGAACGTTACTAGCGGAAATTGCAACTTCGGAGAGAAGGCATAAAGATGTAAGTAAGGAATTTTGAATTAAATGAAATTATAAATGCTTAGCATAAACAGCATTATGTTCCCACTGAGTTATGTTGAGACTGAACGCCTTCTCCCACAATCCACCCACTTGTGAAATGTGCGTTGGTGGATGACACAGTTGAACACATGTCATCAACACATCAATGACAAACTGGTACATCTGCACTTGAAAATAAAACTCAGAGAATCAGGTGGGTAATCAAACCTATGACCTACTGTGTAATTGGTCCAGCCGCTAGATCACCACGTAATTTGATTCAAAGAATTTTGTCGGAACTACGCAAATTTTAAGACTGGTGAAGCAATATTGACCTGCTGTATATTGCATTACACGTGAGACCAACAGGTTTCTAGCTAAAGCCAACCATTAACGCGGAATGTACCAAACAGTTACACCGTACCCTAGGAAATTTTCGACCAATAGCGTGTAGAATATTGTGATACTTTTGTTTGTTGTTTTCTTAGACTAGTTAGCTGCAGCGCAAATCATTTGAAGACGTACCCGCTAAAAGGTTTTTCCTTTTTCAGCATGCACACGATACCTTGTCAATGTCGTCAGAGTCGACGTTATCGGAAAGTGGCGGAGTGCCCTTGCACGAACGGATAAGGATCGTCTCCCAACAGTCGACCGCTCGTCCCGGGGCCATCATACAACTCCACGCGATCGCAGACGCAACCCACGATTGGCACAACACGCAACTGTTACACGTCTTTCAGGAACAACTCATTACCGGTAATGTACTTTTCGCGTACACATCAATGCTATGAAAAACTGTTTGTGGCATCTGTCAACATTACAAAATATATAAAAAAATCAAGTATCATGATGTTTTTCCCCAGTGAACTTGCCACTAAGGTAGCCGATATTCACGAAAGCTGGCATTTATGTGTAATTTGGTTCAACTCGAGATATAAAATTGGTTTTTCAGTTACTGATCTCAATATTTTTTTATCGACAATAAACTGATAACTATTGTTGTTTGTTGTTATTGATCGAAGTTTTATACGTCTCGAACAGATGGCGCCTCAATAAGCGATATAAATTTGTTGTTCAACCCATTCGAAGGTAGGACGGGCCACAATTAGCGTAGTTTAGTAATCGAACTTAGTTATGTTCGATAAGCAAAAGTCGGTCCATCACTTTTTGTTTGCATATTCTACTTATATTATAAACGCGAAATCGTGAGTTTGAATGAATATTTGTTACTCCTTCACACATAAATCACTGAAAGTATTTGGATCCAATTTGATACGTCTAAATAAAAAGAACATACATACGGTCGAATTGAGAAACCTCCTTTTTTGAAGTCGGTTAAAAATGGACTGGAATAACACATAGGCTACTTTTTACCCGTGGAAAATAACGGGATCGGGAACTACGCGGGTAAAACCGTGGAACGCTGCTAGTTGTTTTATAATTATTTTACTTGCAGGTGAAAGAACTCCTCCGGATCCGGATAGCACAGACTCTGGCGTGGACGCCTGTGACGTCAATACCATCACGGAGGCCGGTATGGAAGCGATAGTCGATCTCCGCAAAGCGGCCGTGTTCAACGAACCGTTCTATATCGTGGTGCTGGAGAGAACTGACGGCGGGACCACCGTCCATATGTGGCGGCTGACTGTGTCGTCGCAGGCTGATCCTAACGGTAAATCAAGATGAAATAACATCAAACTTTTACTATCATGACTTCTGTAAGACTCGGCTGTAAAAGTTATTGTGGCGTTTAAAAGATTCGCATGTGCTTTTGGGGACGGTGCTCGTAATTGCATTTAAACTATTGTAGTCTAATTGTCAGTTGAAATGTATCGTCACACTTTTTTTTAACCCCCGACAAAAAAGGGGTGTTATAAGTTTGACGTCGATGTCTGTCTGTCTGTCTGTCCGTCTGTCGGTCTGTCTGTCTGTCTGTCTGTCTGTGTGTGTGTGTGTGTCTGTCTGTGGCACCGTAGAGCTCAAACGGATGGGCCGATTTCGATGCGGTTTTTTTATTTGAAAGTTAATATCCGTGCGGGTGTTCTTAGCTATGTTTGGTTAATATCGATTCAAAATGGCCGCCTCCACAAAATGGCGGACAATATATTTCTTCACAACCTACCTCAATATGGGTATCAAATGAAAGGGCTTGACTAGTAGAGTACTAAACGCTATAACAAATTTAAAATCCAAGATGGCCGCCACCACAAAATGGCGAATTATATAATATTTTTCACTACTACCTCAATATGGGTATCAAATGAAAGGGCTTGATTAGTAGAATACTTTGCACTATGACAAATTTCAAATCCAAGATGGCCGCTACCACAAAATGGCGAATTACATTTCCTTTTTCACAATTCCCTTAATATGGGTATCAAATGAAAGGGGTTGACTAGTAGAATGTTCTACAGATAACAAATCTAAGGTAGTCGGGGGTTAATCAAAATTTTTAATTTTGTTCTTGTTTAATCGCGCATTTGTCTGTCTTTACCTATAGGCCTGATGGTAAGGGACGGTGTAGTCGAAGACGCATGTCTCCAGCTTTTCACGTTTCTAGGTCGCACGCTGACCTAGAAAATACCTATTCACTCTAACTTTTAAAAGTTCAACATTGGTTCTCTCAGGGAACACTGAGGCCAGCAACTTATTCCACTCTAAAGCTCTACGTATGAGAACAGTGGACCCAAATCGTTTAGTACAAATTCTGGGAACATCAACAATGCATGGGTTACGGTGTTAGTGGGCAGACTTACAACTTATTATACTTGATGTTGAACGTGTACCTAACTACTGACCACAAACGTGTTGTCTGTCTTTATTCTGCTTATAGACTATACAGGCTTGTTATGTTTAGTTTTAGTTTACAAATATCCATTGATATCTATATAACGACTGATAAAATCTATATAACGTACGTAAACGTTGTAATTTAATTAATCTTGAGCTGTAGTCTGCGTGGAAATAAACTATTCTATTGATTTTCCAGATGACCTAACGAACAGCATGATGTACGTACCAGATAGTGCGTTAGTTCAAGAGGACGAGGGCATGGAATCGCGCAAGAATTCTGTATCAATGGACAACGAGCGTGCCGTACCACCGCCGCCGCCCAACTCACATCTGTCTATCACCACTAAAAAGGTTAATTGTATAGTTTTTTAAAAAGGTTAACTGTTAAGTGGTATGTATAAAAGTCTCAGACTGGTTGTGTTAAACGGATTTCAAACGTCGTTACTTATCCCATATAAATGGAAATAAAAAACGTAACATACATAAAAGGTTTATTATATTCTACTAATCGAGTGGTTATATCGGTGAAAATAGGTACATAAAATATTATTTTAACTGAAAACCTCTTCATTTTGGAATCGATTAAAAAAACTTTTTGTGCTAAATGAAATCAAAAATCAAAATGAAGAAAACAAAAAGCTCAATTAAATATAAATAAATAAATAAATATTGGTGGACAATTCACACTCAACACCATCTGACCCCAAACTAAGCAAAGCTTGTACTATAGCGGCCAGATAGCTGATATAATACTTATATAGTATACAAAAGACTCATAGGCATTGACACTCTTGTGCGTAAAAGACTTCAAAGTCTTGATCATCGCCGCAAAATTGCTAGCTTATCGGTATTTTATCGGATACACTTCGGAGAGTGTGCAACTGATCTGCATGATCTAATTCCACCTTGCCCTTTCTTCTATCGGACTTCTCGTTCCACAAAAGGGCGACATCGTTTCATGGTTGATGTTCCAAAAACACGAACGAAGCGATTTGACTCCACGTTTGTGATAAGAACGTCTAGGTTGTGGAATGCGTTGCCTGAGTGGGTTTTCCCCGATGGTTACAATCTTGGTATCTTCAAATCGAGAGTAAATCGGTTTCTTCTAGGTAAGCACGCTCTATCGTAGATCGCATCATCGCTTAACATCAGGCGAGATGGTGGTCAAGTGCGAACCTATTCTAGTTTAAAAAAATATATATATATAGTTTTAAATATATACTTATTATAAATAGAAACACCCAGACACATTGCAAACATTTGAAAATAATTATTAAATTAATTAATTAATTATTGCAATAATTATTATTTTTAATAGAAATAGTAATGTTTATTTCGTTTATCATTGATCTGTTTGTATATGGTCAAGATTTTAATACTGTTGTAGGTGTGCGAATGTCCGCTGTCCCTCCCCGATGGAGTAGACGTTATACACGCGACCCCCGCTGCCGGCCACCTCAGCTCAGCGTCCATCTACCCAGCTTGCTTGGCGCCCTACATCCTGGCAACCGCCTGTTCCGACAGTACTCTCAGATTCTGGAAATGTAACGTTAATAAAACAGATAACAACGACATAGAATACACGTGGAATGAGTGGGAAATGATGAATAAGGATCAAGAATCTGCTATCGACATTCCAGGTAAAGTATCAACACCGTATTTGATTTCGGTAGCTTGCTTGTGTTTATAAAATAAAATTGTAATATTGTGATGCGATTCGGTTTTACATCTGTTTATGTCCGGAGAATGCTTGAATGAAAACGTAATTGGTAAACGAGTTCATAACTCATCTTTTATTATAACAAATAACAGATTTTTTTTTCGATTACATTTACAAAGTTTAACGCAAAATAATAATCATTGGCATAAGTTTGGTTTTGCCAATAAAATGTAAATTAACACTTAGACAAGACTGAAATCGATTTATTACAATATTTCAGGCCAACCGCTTCACATAAGCGCGGCTTACTCCGGCCGCATCGCTTGCGCATACAAGTGCGGCCGTTCGTTCACGCGTCCGAAAGGTGCTAGTGCATCGACAAACAACATTAGCCCCGATGCGCGTTTCGTCAACTTGTGCGTTTGTGTGTATGAATGCGAAAGCACCGGCGGCGCTGAGTGGCTGCTAGAAGACACTATACCCTTGAGAAACGTCAGCCTGCCTCGTGTCGGGGTTAGTGCTGATACGCAGATAGATCTGTCATATCTTCACGATACGTCGTTTATAGCCAAGAAGCAAAGGATTAACCAGGTTTGTTATTTTGTTTGCTTACTTTTATTTGTCTTTTTGTCTATCCCAAGATTGTCCGAAAAAATCACTGTCACCGATTATGCCGTCAGTTATTTTACTGGTCTGATTTCTGTGCTAAATGTCCGTTATCTCTGACTTATGTCATATTTTGTATGTACCTATAAGGTACAGATCGCTTTCAATTTGTTTTACATACCCATACCCATTTTATATACAATGTAAAATGCTATATAAAATGTATGAAATTGTGGTTCTGTTTGACAACCCCTTTTTTCTAGTGACACCTTTTAATCGAAAAGTGTAATTTTCAGGTTCTACAAACGCTATCGTCAGATGATAGCCGTAACAATCGCAACGGCGAGGCTGACACGGGCAAATCGGCGGGTCTTCTCGCTGTGCCCTCGTTCAGTACTCTCCAGTCATTACGCAGGTACGACTAATTTACATCCATTAGGTTATTTAAAAGAATCATCCAATAGCAACTCTTTATTTTCCTTGGCGTGAACGCACGTCATTTGTCTTTTTTATAAACCTTGAAACCGTACAGCGTAACTAGATGCTTTATCTTAAATCCTTACGCCATTCATAAAATAAAACTTGCTAAAGTTGGTTAGTCGGGCCGTGCGTCTTCTGTGTTACCCAAAGTCAGTAGATACCTTCTGCCATAGATCGTTTAAAAAAGAGTTAAGGTTAAAAACAGGATACATAATCCCATTATTTTAGATTTTTTTCTCAATCTTACATTGTTTACTTACTACGCAAGTTCCGCTTAAAGGAACGCAAAGATAGCATAAAGTATTATGTGTATTATGGCTCAGCAGTTCTTGAAATTAGCGTGTTCAAACAAAAACACCTCATCCGCTTTATAATACTATGATAAGAATCTGTTAATGTGAACCGTTTCTATGTAAATAATCCTCTATGTATTTTGTTCTTATGACTTTTATGTATTGATTTATTGTATAGTATTGACCAGTATGTAGAATTGTATATATTTTTTCTAGGAGCATAATGGAGAATGGTAACACGTGTCCGCTCACCCAGAAGCATCTTGTGCAACTAGACTGGGTGTCCAAAGAAGATGGTTCCCACATCCTCACCGTGGCGGTGGGGTCACGTGTGCTCCTATTTACACCTGTTTCTAGCGATCTCGCGCAGGCCAATCTAAAGGTTAATATCATAGCAGTAAACTTTATAGTCGCTTGCATAACGCATGACCGTAATTTTATGTAAAACAGTCTGAACAGGAGTGGTTAGTTACATATTCAGCAGAAAACTTTAAAAGCTGTACAGTTGTTAAATCGCTTGCAAGTGAGAAAGCTTCCTTATAAGATGGAAACTGTATGGGTTGGTGATACATGTCGTCGCAATATGTCTTATAAAACTGTGTTTATTTACGAAGCTTGCCGCTAAAGCTAGTGGTGATAAAAACTTTAACATCTCCACTTGGAAAAATATTCAGAGGTGCACACAGGTTCTAACTGATGACTTCACTACTGTGTTCTATCGAAAGTTCTCGTCGCTAAACCACTACAGCTTTTTTATAAAAATATCATAAATGCAACAAATTCGACATTTGGGCCTTATCATCATACATTACATCAAAAATAATTTAAATCTTCCGCTCCATTTAGTTCCTTTCAGTTATAATTCAGTTCCTTTGTTCCACAGGCGATGAAAGAGTCCATAAACAACAACCGTCCAATACTGCGCAAGGCGTCGTCCCTCGCCGCCCCACTGTTCGTCGAAGAGATCCGATGGATGCAACTACGTCGAATAGAGCTCAAAACAGCGGATGGGCTACCGCCGCTTCCTATGCAAATATCATGGGTGCGAGACGGAATATTAGTAGTGGGAATGGACTCGGAAATGCACGTCTACTCGCAGTGGAAGCCTGAAAATCCTCAAATGTCTACTGGACAAATGGGTGGACAGGTAAGATATAGTTATTAGTTGTTTTGTTCTTATTTAAGCTTGAAAAACGTTGGGACAACTTCCAACCCTTGTAGCTGTTACTATGTCCAGCGTGTCAGGCAAGCTTCTAATTTACGACTTTACGATTGTGGATCGGGCGTACTCACCACTACACCACTAGGACAATCACGGCTTCCATTATGTGTATTATAATAGTCGATTTTTTACGCATGTTCCAATTTCAGCCATATTTTTCGAGCACATTACAAATAAATAAACAGTAAATTCATATTGTCATCCGTCATCACGTTTTTCTTGTAATTTTTGACATTCTATTTTTCCTTTTTTTGTGGCATGTAACTTTTTTATGAATATTAATCGAACTGTGAACAAACACACAAACTATCAACTTATAACTTGTTTTCGCAAACGTGACAATAGTTTTCGCGAAGCGCGCTAAATCCACGCCAAGAAGCGTCACTAGATCATGTGACAGTAATAAAGTAGTCTATTTGATATAATATAGAGATATTACCAATTTCTGAAAAATGTGGCTTGAGGTTGATACCAGTTGAGAACGATATATGAACTTGTATTGTATTACAATTAAATGTCATAATGGAGAATTTCTAAATGGTAATCTAATAATTATCTAAAAACACTATTTAAAACCTAATAATTCCTAATGTGTGTTATTAACCTATATGTTCTGTCTTTGAAATAGGAAATAGAAGAGGGCAGTGAATCTCGTGCGCTCCGCGATTCAGACTTGCGGGTGTCAGCGCCGCACCTACAGAGAGTATCCTCCATTAACTTGCAACTATTGGAGCGAGACGCTAGAAGACGGAACAAGACGCAACCGGATCAGCCACAGGTGCGTTGTCTCTTTATCTCATCTGTATGGTACTGTTATATTATAATAATAATTTTTGTATAGCACATAGATAATTAATAAAACATAGGTGCGTCGGTCTCGGACTAGGTTAACCTGTATCTTGGCCCCACATTTTTCCACGGAACACAAACTAAAACCTAAAAGAAACAACAAAACTATATCATATAATGTGATTTTGCTTACCCACTACAAACTTAATGGCTAGCAAAATTATTCTTTCATATTGAGAAATGCATAGTGAAGTCAAATCGTATTATCTTCGAGCCTTCCTTCGACACTCGGTGGTGTCGTATGGAATCACTAGTCCATACGACACCACCAACTAATAGTGAGGTTACCTACATACAAAGTTGTTGATATGAAAACTCCAATTAAGTTCAAGCAGTTTCATTAATGCGGTATGTCATTTGATAAAGTTTTATTTATCTGTCACTCAAATGGTCATCTTGACATTGTTCATTGCAATTTGCTTATTATTGTCTTGTCTTTCCGTCCGAATATTTTAATTTTTCACAATGGACATGGATACTAATACTGACGACATAAAATACATAAAAACTAATGGCGGAACAGCACATCACTAGGGTGGTGTCGTATGGACTAGTGATTCCAAACGACAACACCGATGGTGTCGTTTTGGTGGTGTCGAGTGGAAGGAAGGTCTTCGAGATGTACTTGCGGGGATGTAAGAAGTACACATGGTACTAACAAAGATCTAGTTAGGTAATTTGAAATGAACAGGCTAGGCAAGTAATGAAATGTCATCGATCCGAGTTATTTGCTTAGCTGTTGGTCAAAATGGCTGAATATAATTCCGGAAGTTAGTTAAACGATATTGTTTAGTAAAGAGTCGATATAGTCGAGATAGGTCGTTGATTGAACGGCAGATTATGCTAGTTGGCCGCGACATATCATCATCATCAGCCGCAAGACGTCCACTGTTGAGTAAAGGCCTTCCTCCTGGATTTTCACAACAAACGGTCTTGCGCAACCTGCAACCAGCTGTTTCCAGTGACCTTTGTAAGGTCATCTGCCCATCTAATGGGGTGCCGTCCAACGGACAACCGATGGGAAAGAAAGGTTTCGAGAGTATTGGAGAAGCCACGACAGCCACAAAAATGCATAAATAGCAACTTTATTGATCATAATATGATGTCGATTTTGTCCAGAAACTCTTGCTAATTGTAAATAATTATTATCTATGTTTGTGACGGATAATATAACAGTAAAATCATTTCGTTTTATTATATTTCAGCCTCTCTTAGACTACATGCCAGACTATGGTCTATTCGAGGCATCACAGATGGCGTGCCCGGTGTTACCTCAGTACCATCCAAAACAGTTGATGGAACTGCTCAACAGCGGCAAAATCAGATGGGTTAAAGCTATTTTAGCACATCTTGTAAGGTAAAGCTATTTACATTTTCAGTGATCTTGTAGAAGTATGCGTTGAAAATATGTCTACTATGAGAATGTTTTAGGCCCTAAAACTTTAGAAAACAAATATGACGACATTACAAATATGGATTTTAACTTCAACTGTTAGGTTGTTACTGCGTATTTCGGTTATCAGTTTTCGAATTCGATATTACAAAGAAAATTATAATAAGTATTAAATTTACACAATAATCTGTCTCCGTATCACACCGCTATGAGTTATTAAACAGGATTACGCTAGTGTACTGATCCGGATGGCACTTTCTGTATCAATATAATTTCAATGAGGTATTTTTAACATTGAGTGAAATGTACAAAGAGGCTTTTCCATTATGACAGACATGAGTGCTAGATAAGTGAAACTACGTGTGAAATCATTGAGATTAATTAACTTATGCTTATCAATTTTCTGTAACAAAATGACACATAAGTTTCACCTATGGCGCAATCAGGAACTATTTTAACCCCTGACGCAAAACGACGGGATGATGGGTCTACGATGTCACCATCGTAGCTCTCGAACGAATTAACCCATTTAGATTTTTTCGTTGAAAGGTGAATTAGTCGAGAGTGTTCTCAGTTATATTTGATGAAAAGTGGTCCATGATTTTCACCGCTACAACCACAGTCTATTAAATCATACACTCGTTCAACAAGCCCTCTAGACGGTTCAATCGTGCAGAGTGAGACGTCAGACGCGTGACGCTCACTCCCGCCATTGCCAACACTACATTTTTTTTTCAAGATCAAAGACGATTAGTTGTATTTCTTTAAACTGTGCTACATCATACCGAATTACATATTTTTACACAATTCTCTCAATATGGATATTCAACTATGAAATACTATAAACATTGACAATTGTGAAATCAAACATGACTGCCGCCACAAATAGTTTTTTTTAAATTAGTTTTTTTTTAGTTATGGGTAGCAATTTGCAGTCTGAAAACGGCTCATTCAATATTCCGCTTTCCATCTTCAGATGTATAGGTGGTACTTACACTGGACGCAGTTCGCAAGGCGACGAAGATAGCTTGTCGAGACAGGTAAAAAAGATTTTCATCTCTATATGTCTATGTCTTATAGATATTTGTATTGTTCTGTCTACTATTCTGGGAACGTATACACTACAGAAACGCATACAATTTTTTCTCTCTTTCTTTTTTTCTTATATTTTCTCCATTTTTGTTTGCCGTTTTTGCTGTATTATGGTGAATAAACTATTGTATGCGTTTACTTTTTGTACGGATATATAAATATTTTGTCGTCGCGAATGTCTTTACATTGTTCTATATACATCATGTCATATCATTGTGCACAGAAAACACGCGACTAATACGTGCACACACTCGTTTTCTATCTTATGATATCAGATATAAGAAAATGAGTCAAGCTTATGTTCTAAGCAAGAAAATTCAAATTCGGACACATTATTTTCTTGCGTTGTTTGCATTTTGAAACATGCCTATTTTATCGTCGCCAATGGAGTTCGTATCGTACTTTGGCATGTTCATATCGTATCGTACGCTTCATCCATCTAGTGGCAGGGCTCTTTGTAGCATCTGCCTGGGGAAGTCACCATGCCTTTTGGCAGTCATTTCACCGCCTAACAGGTGATGTACGTATTATTGTGTTTCGGTTTGAAGGATTATGTTTTCAGAGAAGTTACAGGACATTTATAACCGTAAATACCATAAATCATTTTATAACCGGGTAACGAGGGCAGGCAGGTCGGTAGTGATTCTTACAGTTCTAATTCAGTACTTCTTACAGTTAAAATAACTGCGTGGTACTGTGCTTCTATGGGCAGGCATGTTGTTTACCATCTGGTAGGTCTTCCTGATCCTCAAATCTAAGGCCGCTTGCCATTAGGATATTTGCCATTTATCAGTAATGGGAGCAAAAAAGAAGCAATGTCACCTAAAAATAAAGAGTTGGATAGATAAAACCAGACATCAACTAGATTTGAGTAGCTATAGGTATAAGGTTACAGAGGCATCTGGAATATACGTAAATGAGTAAAATTGATGATCCATGTATCAGACTGTCTAGCGCCTAACTAAATTGCATAAAACATAGCTACTGACGTCTCTATCGATTCGAAATTAAAGAGGACGAGCAATAACATGTACTATTTAGTGAGACAGTACACCACTAATACTCAAAACTCAGATTAAGAGATTTGTGAGAAGACTGTGTTTTGAATATTTTTTTCTTTTTAAACCTACACAGAGCATGGAAGATTAATAGATTAAAATAATCACTTTTTGGGTTATTAGAATTTGCAAAAAGTTTATTCAGTTTATGCAAGAAAATGAACATTTTATGAACACATTATTTAGCATAGGTTAAGGCAATCATAATTATTGTGACGTGTCGCTTTCCATATTTGCACAAGGGAGTACAACCGGACAAGGAAAACACGTGTGTAACATTCTTATTTATTTTTAAAGATAAAAAAAATAGCAGTTCTGTTCACAGGAGAATAGCTACGAGCGTAAATTAGAAGAGGTTTACGTGTTTTGTGGTATATTGCTATGAAATTTGGATTTTAGTTCACGTTAAAGTAACTAGCACCGTAGAAGACTATGAAAGTTCTTCTCGTTCTTATCGTAAGTACTTAGAGGTCAGCACCATAAGGGTGAAAAAAAAAACATTCGTTCAATACATAACGTGGGTTCCAACGAGACATCTTTCTTATTCCAACGAGACTTATAAATCAAAGGTCCCACCTTTGATTTATAAGTCTGACATCATATCTAAACGCGCCTCTTTATGTATAAGGTACTGTGTCCGGCAATTGACTTTACTGTAAAGTCTATTGTACTTAGAGTGTATTGCAGGAAAATCAGACTCTCTACTGCGCGTGGTTTAGCTGTTCTCCTGTGTACTCTGTAGCTAGAAAAGACGGTAGTTGAACGTACCCTTGTCCGAGTTGTCGGTCTGTCGCTTGCATGTGGCACGTTGTTGCAGCGCGGCTGGTCGCGCTCCCGGACGCTATCCGTGTCCTTCGCGGCCGGCGCCGCCTCGCCGCTAGATGGCGTCGCACAGGTAACTACACAGCTCTGTATTTACATGGACGCAAGGACTAGTTTTGTACTACAGTGAGTTTCAGATCCGGACAGACTATAAATATTTGAATATTAGAATGTAATCTAATGTTGTCACTTCTATAGACGCGAAGTAGCGTATTATACTGACAGGCGACAACGCCTAAATTTAGTAACTGGGCTGTCGAAATTCAATAATTATGTAATTTCGATGTAGTGCCTAAAGACAACTTCAATATTCCACTTGTAACGTATTCGTTTACATCATTTCTGCTATACATGTTCAGAATAAGTAAGTCAATAAGTTAACTTCTTTGAATTTGACGTAGGTAGTAGGTAGATATTCGGGATAGGTAAAAACAAAACATGACACGATATAAACAGAATTCAAATGTTTTAATTACATCTCGACAGCACGGTCGCGTTTATAACAGCCGTAGTTTTAAGAAGACTTAACAAAATGAGTACATATCGATTTTTTTTATAAATTACACATCAATCTAGAATGGTTCGTGTTCCCTAATACGTGCGTCTGTTCTTTTTCGCGGTTTCTTTCCGATGAATATGGGAATTACTATCTCTGTCGCTATATCTGTTACTCACTGAGGTTAAAATTAGTTCAGTAAACGCTTTGTGGCTATTATATGGTCCGTTTTGGTTGGTATCATTCAAGTACATTCATTAAACGTGTGGGACTGGTTGGGACATAGAGGTTCCCAGCCATGCTTGACAGTAGCATATGCTACCGATCTTTGTCCTCTATTAAATACAGAGCTTTAAAACACTGTTTCACCAAATTGTATCTAGTAACTATATTACTTTTATAGTTCTTACTACGTTTTAAATAATCTAATTAAAAATAAGTCGAGTAGATTACACACAATATTATTTTACCTCTATTCAAACTTCGTTCTTATTGAACTTTTATCCTTATTTAGTCTGTGTCAGTTCAGTACTTTTACAATCTTAGTATGTTTTAGCTTTTTCCAAATAGGTTATATAAAAGTTATGGTATGATTTCATATAATATCGTTTCCACTTATCAATTTATTTTTCACTATTAACTTCATATCATTGTATTAACTGTTATTAATCAAACTGCACCTACTATCACAAAAACTCTTCGCAACCATATTCGAGTCCTTTCTTTATTGTGTCTATTCCATTATCCTTAGTGTATTAGCAATCTAAACCTACAGCAAAGTATAAAAAGTTGAAACAGTCTCTCTATAGGTTTCGAGCGAATCTAATTGCATAGGAAAGAAATATGTATACTGCAAATAATGAAATATATTGCGTTGTCGTAAGCCAAACTAAGTTTTATACCTTGCAGTTAAACCATTAAATTCTTAGTCGACGTCGTGGTCGCTTTTATAGCATGGAAATGGTTTTTATTACCTATTCAACTTAATTCCTACCATGTAAGTGTCATAACACCGATATATCGCCAATCATAAAATTTTGAAACGTTCAATACAATACAAAAAAAAAAACCATCAATTGGTTGGTATGGTCATAAATATTCTATATTTTAGAAATTAGGGCGTAGATTCGTTTAAACCTTAATCAACTACAGCTTCAAGTGTTGATCGATATCCATAATATAGATAACGGAAGACGTGCAGTTGGACTACGCTGAGATCACGTCTGTGCCGCCGCTGCCGCTCTGGACCTTACTGGTCGCTGATAAGGAGTCTGCGCATCACCCGTCCACTATACAAGAAGCTAAGGTGACCCTAAAAACTATATAACTATCTTAAACAAACTGTTGCCATTATTATCGATCCTTTGTCAATCCTTTCAATAGTTGCTTCCAACAAGCTTCTTCTTGGATAACCTAAAGCCAAAAAGTTGAGAAAGTAGAGTAAAGTAGAAATTGAAATCATAAAAGTTTTCTGATAATAGTAAATGCGAGAAGTCATAAAATAGCAAATTAGAAGAAGGGGTTAATAAAGACGATTTAAATTTATGATCATCAAACTATTTCTGTACCCGAAAATTTCACTTTTAAGACCTTACTCCAAAGAACCCTTTCTTTAGTAAACTCTTTTTGTCCACCTTATAGTTATTGCAAAAGTAGAAAATATAGTTAGCAAAACATTACAGGATTACAACGAATTATTTGAGGGTACAATACAAGACCCAGATGACGATTTAGACGCCATATTGTTGGGTGACGAAGAAACAGTGAATAGACGATCTTCCATGCCGGAAAGGCAACCACTATCACACTTTGGACCAAGACAAGGTAAATTAAAGCTTTTTTTCATCCGTTTAATTGAGTTCGCTTTCGAGACAGTAATTGTCTCGTCAATATTAGCTCAGGAAATGGCCTAAGATATAGAATAAACCGTTCAATTTATTTTCCCACTGCTCGGGGCTTTCACAAATAGATAGTTGGAGCCATAATCCTCTATGCTGGCGGACATGTACAGGTTGGCGGATGACATGTGTGTTGCATATATATATATTTTTAAGAACACGCCAGTTGGATGTTTTCTTTTATCGTTAAATCAGTGATGACAAACCATTATATATTTTCTGAAAGTGGAAAAAATGCCCTGAGGTGCTGGGGGAATTTGAACCTAACTTAAGTGATAATAGTGTGTTTTAATATTTTAGTTCTGTGTAATTAATTGTTTGTAACTATTTTTTTATCTTGACAGGTCGTATTCTGTCTCGCCTCTTGACTCACACGCACCTGCCCGGGCTAAGTTCGCTCGACCAGATGCATTTGCTTGCGTTAGCGGACACCGTGTCCACTTGTGATGCTGACGCCTCCGAGAGACTGGCGAACAGCGCTCGCGTCGACGTCACACAGGGCAGCCAGCGAGAAATATTACCTGGTAACACGACAACTTCATGACTCTTTATGCATTAAGTCAATAATAGTTTTTGAAACTTGTCTTTGTTGTTGTATTAGGGATTTTCTGAACTACGGAATTTCGTTTGTTACTCAATCACGTTATAACGTATCAACGAATCGGATCGGGTTGAAATTTAAGACACAGTCATATTACGAGTATTATAGTCTGGAATAGCATATACCTAGGCTAGTTTTAGGCTAGGTAAAAATGACGGGAACTACGCGGGGAAAACCTCGGCGCGTTGCTAGTTGATTATATATCAAGTGAAATAAAAAAATGATCTATCCATTCATCTTAATTTATTTCTACTATGCAGATTCCCTCGATGACTGCGGTCTTCGGTTCCTGCTAGCCATGAAACACTACGGATACCTGCTTCGTTGCTTACCGCTCGCTCAACGAGCGAACTTGCAACGTAACGGCGTAGGAACTTGCAACTTGGTGTGGGCGTTCCATTCAGAGTCGCACGAACAACTGCTTGCACTTATACCGGGCTACGCAAAAAGGACAACCGAAATGGACTACCATGAGAGAGTTGGGTAGGTTTCAGACAAAATCTTAAAGTAGTCAAATAATATCACTTTATTACACACTAACATCACAGATTATACTCTTTGTAGAGTCTGCCTGGGGATGTACCATACATATATCAGTTATTCTTCCGCCAGGCAGTTTACGTGCCAACATGACTGTATTCAGATTTAAGGTGCAATTTATCCAAAGAAAGTACAGGGAAAAAAGGAGCGCAGTCCAATTCTAGGCTACAATATGGATTCTTCATGTTCAGATAGCAGGGAAGCGCTTTACTGTAATGGATAGGTGTGTTGTTTACCATCAGATTCCTGGTTTGCTTGTCCTGTCGCACATCATAACAATATTATGGATTTGGTAGACTTTTGATGCCTTTTTAACATCAATCAATCACTAATCATCGTTGTCAAATTTGGTTTGTTTCACATATTCTGTTAAGTTTTCAAAAGCTAATACATGCTTTCATCTTTAAGGTGTTGGTTGGTGGGTCCGGGGCGAACTGCTCAAGACTTGTGTAGAAAAACTCGCTCGTGCATCGTACATGGTGAAACAAGACCCAATGGATGCCGCACTCTACTACCTGGCCATGAAGAAACGCATGCTGCTGTGGGGTCTATTCCGGTCTAACAGAGATGACAAAATGACTGCGGTATGTTGGCTTTATTCTTAAAAATATACTAGTGCAACTGATTTGCATGATCTAATACCACCTTGCTCTTTTTTCTAACGGACTGCTCGTAGCTCGAAGAAGTGACATCGTTTTATAGTTGACGTTCCAAAGACAGGAAAGAAAAAACGAGAGATTTGATTCCAATTTTTTGTTAAGAAAGTCTAGGGTGTGGGTTGCCTGAGTGGGTTTTCCCAATTGTTAAAATTTGGTATCTTTCAAGTAGTGGGTGAATCGTGGTTTTCTAAGTAAGCACGCATCATTATAGACCGTATTGTTGCTTAACATCAGGCGAGATTGCGGTAAAAGTGCAAACACAAAATAGTTTTAAAAACTTATACCAAGTCAAAGATATAACTTTTTTCTACGATGAATTCACTAATGGATCAATATTGATAACGTGTCAGTCCCACGTCCCAACTCATAAACACGTTAAAAGTGTAAGTAACATTATGTCAATGAAGCTATTGTTTTGTTTTGTACAGTTTTTCGCAAACGACTTCACGGAAGACAGATGGCGCAAGGCCGCGCTGAAGAACGCTTTCGTGTTACTCGGAAAACAGCGGTTCGAGCATGCGGCGGCTTTCTTCCTGTTGGGAGGCGCACTTAAGGATGCCCTAGAGGTAGGTATCTTTCTTAATATGTATCTGTCTACTACTCTTTGTTGTAGTGGTAGGGCTCTTTACCGGCTTTCTTTACCACATCTTTGCCAGGTATTCTACCGCCAAACAGAAATGTGCGAATATCACTGTGTTCCGGTTTGAAGAGCAATGTTTCAAGAGAAATAACAGGGCATAGAGATAAATCATTTTATATCTTTGGGTGACGAGTGTAGTGCAGTTGTAGGTAATTAATGATTTGGACTCTTCATGTTCCAGCCGTTACCAGGTTAGTTATTGTAATTCACGGTGTTCTTTTCCGCTTAAATGAATGTAAGTCATTCAGAAGTATGGCAGAGACGGGACAGCCAATAAGGCTACCAAATTTTTTAAAAGAATTCCTGCAGCATTAAGTTAGTTTTTAGTTGCCTAACATTCTCTACATTACGTTCATATTTACTAGGTACTCATCACACGATTAGGCGACTTGCAACTTGCAATGGTGGTGGCCCGATTGTATGAAGCAGATAGTGCGTTGCCAGCAAGCTTGAGGAAATTAGTCATGGATGAAATATTGGGGTAAGTGTAGCCACACATTATACACTCCAGAGGTTTTAGAACAATCTGAATAATTATCATTCTGTTTATTTTGCTATTGATATTTTTATTATATTTTGTTAACTGAAATTTTTAATGTAATTAATAATAGGTCTACGTGAAATTATTTTTAATATCAATATCAAAAATGTTTGCAGAATAAGGTGGTAACCATAATATTTTTTGTGATAAATTCAAATTAAAACATTCCTGGATTAAAATCCTAAGGAAATATTGGGGGCTTAACAGATTTATTGCAAAGTATACACGCAATCGCTGTACGCAAATCAATCGCAATCGACGATAATAATTTTACGTAAAGGACCTAATCAAATCCGAAAACTCTTAAACAGACATTCAGAAACCTAACTTGCAATTTTGTACATTTTATAGTGGTGCTGAATCTGAAAGTGGCGATATAGATATGGAACGAGCTCACCCCGACCCCTTCGTGCGATCCATGGCATTATGGGAGCTCAAGCGTTACGGAGATGCCCTTGACACTCTCCTAAGCCCAGCTGGGAGGTAAGTCATCAGAAGTAATTTACATTTCGGTATTATTATTATTTTTAACTATAATAGGTTCGCACTTGACCACCATCTCGCCTGATGTTAAGCGATGATGAGATCTACGATGCCGATTCACTCTCGATTTGAAGATACCAAGAATGATCAAGATTGAATTAAGAGTGAATCGGTGTCTTTTGGCACGCTCCATAGGAGACCGCGTCATAGAGCGAGTCGCTAAATATCTGGCGAGATGGCGCTCAAGTATAAACCTGTAATAGTTACAAAAAAGATGACTCTTCTTTGTTCTTCGAACTTAAATCTTATAACTTTAATTTCTATAACTCTAAATATAAAAACTAGATGATATTTGATGCATACTATAAACTTAATTATGTAATAATTGTTATAAATATGGGCCGTAAAATTAAGGAGCTTATTGTTGTGCATGCAGATTACATCCGTCCAGAGAGAATAACAAGGAAAACACCGATCCAATGCCGAGCGTCTTCAACTTTTACGTGTATCTTCGGACGCACCCGAGGTTGAAACGAAGCAACCTTCCGACACAGGTAAGTTTAGGTACCCACATAATTCACCATCATTATTACTTAGATATTTCTATGCAAAAACGTCCGAGAAGGGCTTTTAATGTATATATTAAAGGCCGATACGAAATCTCAAAAAGCACTGGCGATTTTAATGATCGAAAAGTGCTGTAATTTTTTTTTTGTGATTTGTGTACTTTATTTTGTTAGGCTTATTTTTAACATATTTATGTAATGTAGATATTTCTGTAATTTGTTTAATAAAGTATAATATAATAATCTTAAAATTCGAAAAAAGCTAAATACTCAATTCGTATTTTATACGATGTATCGACGCTTTTTTATTTCTTTCAACTGTTTCTTATTTAAACCTTTTCTATCAACTTATATAAACCATTATTATTATTAATTTGAAAAGATAGTCACCATTATATGTTTTTAAATTTTTTGCCATAAAGTCACTTATTTGTGCTTTACGGAGAAAAAAAATGTGGTTTGAACCTGAATTCAATTAGTATCTTGTTTATCTAGGGTGGAACCATGGCTCTTCTACAAAAAGAAGACGACGAAGGCATCACGCGTTTGGAGCGTCGCCTATACTTCCAAACGGCGCACGGGCACTTCAAGGCCGGTTGCCCTGCCCTGGCCCTAGAGGTGCTCTCCAAGCTACCGGCCAGAGTGCGGGACGAGCGACCCAAGGCTTCAGCGGAGGCGGCGCACGAAGCGGTGCAGTCGGGACAACTGACGGACACAGCCAAAAGTACGACAGATTTTGAGTTTGTACGTCGATGTGCTTATGTTTTCCCGTTTGAGTGCGTTTTGTGTTCTTATTTCTTGAACTAGGAATCTTGGTTATTTTTCAAATTACAGGTCAAATATAACTATTACCACAGTTTATAAAGTCATACAGTCGTTCAACGTAGCCGTCTAGATGGGGAAATCGTGCGGGGTGAGACGCGGGAAGCGCGCTCCCGCCATTGCTCACATTACAATTATTATTTCGAAAGTGCGGGCAACGATTACCTAGTCCTCATAGTACAAGCGTTGTTTAGTTAGGGACTATAATTGTATATAACAGACGTGTTTACAATCTAACTTGCCGTAGGATTATAATCTGACGCCTTTTATAACAAACTGACAGAATCTACAATTTTACGGCAACATATACATGACTGTAAATCAATCAATTCTACTAATATTTTTAATGCGAAAGTTGGAGGTTTGTTGCTCGATCACGACGGATTATCTGAACGGATTGGGTTTCAATTTGGAACACAGATATATTATAGTCTAGAATAACAAGAACGGGAATTAAGCGGGGGAAACCGCGGGTCACTACTAGTACGTATTATATATAGACACACGGTAGTGTAGCAAGCCAAGTTCAAGTAAACTGGCGTGCTACACCATGTGTAATATTACACGAACCATTTGGAGCCGCTTTTGACCTCTCCATTTATGTTACAGAAGAGGAAGCGGCGACAGTGGATTGGGGAGCATCGTCCGTAGATTGGAGCGCGCCAGTTGCCGAAGCCAAGACAGAAGAACTGGAACTAGACTGGGGGGCGCCCGTTTCTACTACCAAGTCTGATGAGTTGCAGCTCGATTGGGGCAACGATGAAGATGATAAAGAGTAAGTGCTTTAAAAAATATTTATTTATTCTGGTGTTCTCGAATAAACGACAAATCAAGAACCTCCTTTTTTAAACTTCGACGCTCTCGAATCTGAAATGGACGAATCGATTATGATTTTGTTTACATATTATATGTTTGAAAGATGAATTAGTTGGCAATGTTATTAGCTATGATTGATGAAAATCGTTCCAAATTGACCACCGCCGCAAAATTAACATAATATTTTCAACTATCTCAATGTGGGTATCAAATTAAAGGGCTTAACTAAAATACTATACATATGCAAATTTCTGATCCAAAATGATCGGGGGGTAACTCAACATATTTAATGTTGTTTTTGTTGAAGTCTGTGTTAAAAATAGCTTACAATTTTCAGTTCGGACGCATCAGGTGCATCTACGCCTCCTCTCGAAATGAAGATAGGTAAATCCGCGGACGAACCTCTCGTGAACGGTGTTCCGGAGAAAGAGAAGGAAGCCGACGAAGCGCCATCTGTCGACATAATGGCGCAACAGTTGAAGTTTGTCGCCTGTCTGAAGATTTTGATGGAGGAATTGAGCACTCTGGCTACCGGGTTTGAAGTAGATGGTAAATATTAATTTTATGAAATTGTGGCTCTTTTCTGATTGATATGTCACTTATATTGAACAAAATGAATAGTAACTATACCATAATTACGTCGTTTGACTGAATTTAATGACGCGCATAATGAAAAATGCCACCGTCACTTTGTAACTATCATGGCTATTGTATCCGCTACGAGCTTTACAAGTAGAAGCGTAAAAGGATGACGTCACTCGAAACTTCTCACTTCTAAGCACTACCATGATGGTATTTATTATTTGTGAAACAAAAGAAAAAATTTTACAATTTTTTTTTTATTGTAACTGACGTACTAGTTTTTCTTAGTCATCATGTCTAATCCATCGCAGGTGGTCACCTCCGCTACCAGCTTTACATCTGGCTAGAGCGTGAAGTGGAAGCGTTACGACGTCTCTGTGGGTACGCAAGTACGCGCGGCGCGAGCGCCGACAAGGGCGCGGGCGGCGAGCTAGTCTGCGCCGAGGCCGAGCCGGCGCCGTTGCCAGACCGGCCGACGCTGCATCAACTCCTCGTCAGAGAGAAAGCGGACTTCGAGGCGAAGGTGCAGAGGGCAGTTAGCAGGAAGAAGTGGCTAAAAGGTAAGAACCTTAGTTTAGAAATCTACGGCATTACGCAATACGCGAGCGGTGAGCTAGTCTGCGCCGAGACTGAGCAGGCACCGTTCCCAGACCGGCCGACGCTGCATCAACTCTTCGTCAGAGAGAAAGCGGACTTCGAAGCCAAGGTGCAGAGGGCTGTTAGCAGGAAGAAGTGGCTGAACCTTTGTTTTATACAGTTTGTAGTGGTAGGTCTCTTTGCAGTCTGTCCAGAGAATGGTCCAAGTTCTTCTAGCAAACGTGGATGTAAACAATATACATCGAAGCGAGTTACCGCCTCATTATCTGCCAAAGAGCGATCATTGGGACGCCATTCGACCTAACCTCAGTCTGGCCAAGTTATTCTGGTAGTGTAGGTCTTTGCAAAGTCCACCTGGCGAAGTTCCACGCCATTGCCACATATTCTATCGCAAAGCAGGAGTGTGCAAACATCACCGTTTTGATGGGTATTGTTTCCATAAAAATTACGAGGCCTAAATATAAATCGTCTTATATATCTGGACTACCAATGCTACGTAGTGCTAGGTTGTAATTTGGATTCTTCATGTTTAAATCGCTGGGTGGCTCTGTGTTGTTATGGACAGACGTGTTTCGTACTATCAGGCGCATTGTAATGTCAGTTTAATATAAAATTAAATGTTAAGAAAATGTACCCACAAAAACACTTATAACATCTTACAGCGAACGAAACCCTACTCCGAACACTACTCTCGTACTGTTCGCTTCACGGCGCGGGCGGCGGCGGCCTCGCCTCAGTGCGGATGGAACTGGTGCTACTCCTTCAAGAGCTGGGTCAGGACAAACAGCACCAGCAGCTGTTGTCGCCGCTGCCGTTCCCGACGACGCTGCCGCTGCTCGCTGCCGCTGTCGCCACCAACAACACCGTGGTCGCTGACCCGGTCAGGCATTTACAGGTATAGGATACGGTTATTTAAGCCAGGCACAAGCCTTACTCAATCCTGGGTACAGCACCTGATTGGACTATTTTAATGGACACGTATGAAAGGCACTACAGGATCCCAGAGGATGTGGGTTTTTCGTCATCCAGACCGGACATTTTCCTTTTTTATAGAGCTACGAAACGCATAGTCCTTGTAGAACTTACCGTACCGTGGGAAACTAATATACCTAAAGACCACGCGTTGAAACAAAATAAGTATTACGACCTCCTAAACGAATTAACAAAAAATGCATGGCTATGTAGTTAGTTTATACGCTGTAGAAGTGGGAGCGAGAGGTATACCAGCAAAATCTCTCTATAACCTGCTGAAAGACCTTGGCTTATCCAGAAGTGCAGTAAGTTCTATACTAGAACGAGTATCTAAAGCTGCACTAGTAGGCTCATATCAGATTTGGCTGGGCAGGGAGAGAAAGACGAGTAGTGAAAGTGAGTGTTGATGTACGTCAGAAAGGGGCCCCTTAAACCTACGCCCGAGTCACAAGTCTCGGGGTCTACTCGGGTTTTCTCTCTCTGCCACACGATGGACCCGGCACCCGCACGGTGAATCCATGGATTGCTAAGAAAATCGTCTCTCTAATTCCTTGATGTAGATCCACTCGTGATGTCCATATGATGAAAAATTTGTGAAAAGCTGCAACGCTGGAATATAATTAATAAGAATAATGTAATGTAAAAATGAAGTATTGTGATCGGATCAGTGGGCTGTTGACTACTAGAGACTAGATGACAGACAATTTACGAAGGGCTGGCCAGTCACGTGTAACTCACGTGTGATATGTTCCCTCTCCGGCCGCCGGACGCGGGCGAAACTTAAGTCGGACTGGACCGTCCATATCACACGTGAGCTACCTAATACATTTATTTTCATACTAAAACATTTATAAGTTTTTTTTTTTTAAATCGTCATGTCATGCTCGTCTTGTCACGCTTTACAAGACGAGCATGAGATGTGCATGATGGTAAGCAATATGCTTGCCACATAACAACACAGTGACACGCAGCTATTGGAACATGAAGAATCCAAATCATTATCTAGCACTGCACTGTGCTCGTCACCCAGAGATCTAAGATGTTATATCTCTAAGCCCTGTAATTTCTCTGGAAACATTGCCCTTCAGACCGGAATACAGTACTTAATGGTTGCACATTACTGCTTGGCGGTAGAATAACTGGCAAAGGCGTGGTACTTCCCCAACCGGACTCTGCTAAGAGTCCTACCACTACAAAAGCTAAGGCTGTTTTTGTTGGGGCACGCAGTGTTCCCAAAGGTGCATCGGTGGCGCAACGATTTCACTAATATATTATAAACTTACAATTTGCAAGAATTAGCGTGCTCACAAAAAATAATTGACCAAAAAGAGACTGCAGTATTCCAAAAATTAAATAATATAATTTAAAAGTAAACTCATGTTTTCCAGTCTGTAGCCCACGACATGCTGGGCACGATAGGAGAGCTAGGCATCCCGGGTGGTTCCGCCACTCGACTACTACACACCCTACGAGAGCTGGCCGTGGCGCTCTCTGCCTGCATATACCAGAGCCTCTGTGACTCGGACACGTTCAGTATGAAGCACACGCACCACCACGATGGGTGAGTCTTACGAATTATTGGTAGTGTTATTGTATTAGCCTAAATTGTCTCAATGTTGAGCAAAGACTGCTCCTCCATATTGTATTATATGTCCCAATCGCGAAAGATTAAAAACTAGACCTTTTTTACTTCCTTCCGATACTGTCTATTTAGAGCTATTGTGACCCAAGGATTGGGTCCAATCCTTGTTATAGTTTAATCTTTTCTCCTCTTTCTGGGCTGACCGGAGAGTCTACCGCCTAATTAAAACTGTCTTAGCTTTGATATAGCTCTTTTCGCTTAAAATGACAGAGAAAGCAATAGGAAAGCCAAAGCAGGTTTGATTAGGCGGTAGACCCGCTGGTTGCCGTTTTACCCTCCGGGGTTCAGTTAGTGGTAGTTTTGCCCATAGTTATTGTGGCGTATAACAGACTTGTCGGACTTGATGGTCTGCAATTCTGATATATTCAGTAGATTTTTTATTGATAATGGGCTGTCATTTGCTTTCGACAATGGCGCTGAGAGTAAGCAGTCACTCTTCAAGAGAGAGAGAGAGTAATTTAAGTAATGTCTGAATTTAAACACATTTCGCAGAAGACGACGGATAAAATCTCCAATTTGTGAATTCTGTTGATCAGAAAAGTTATGTTGTAATCGAACTCTCAAACTTGAAACATTTCTTTTTGCAGAATAATAGCCGAAACTCCCGGTACTAGTCAAATGCTCGCGCGGACGCGGCGGCATTCCACCGAAGAGTTGACAGTCAGCACTCAACCCAATAAATGGCCAGGTACATAATGCATTTATTGATATGAAATAGAAATTTTCTCTACAAAACTAATCGACTAACGATATTTAACATATTTCCTTCTATATGTTATATTCTGTAAAAAGTGAAGTCGATGATTTCAAGAACCAAATAGCGAATTTAATGCACTAAAATGCAATCGATTTACATTTCGACCTTTTTTAAGGTTTTCCTTGAAGTTGGGATGGTATTTGTTACAACGTCTATTGATCTATTAGACAGGATCTGTGTGTAAGGACGCAGAGCTTGGAAACTCTTTTCGCGAACGACCTTACTGTAATTACTGCCTTAGTACAAATACAATATATTTTATTTATTTACCAATAGACATACAATACAGAGAGGCATAATATCTAGGTTTATTGCGATACAAAACTTGCTGATTAACATCACACTGACAAGCTGCTTATCTCATGAATGCCACATTAGCCATTAAGCCTATATATAGAAGTTCTAGTGCTAGAATGCTGGTAGTATCTGTTTATTTTAATCCCCGACGCTTAAACGACGGGATGTTTTAATTTTGACACTCTTTCTCCTAAACGGGTTAATCTATTTTGGTTTTGTTTTGTTTTTGGGTTGAAAGGTGAATTAGTCGAGAGCGTTCTTAGCTATGTGTAATGACAACCAAAATGGCCGCCGCCACAAAATGGCGGATGACGTAATTTTTACAATTCCTCCATTATGAAATCA
The DNA here is from genome assembly GCA_017562165.1 of Ectropis grisescens. Classification (NCBI taxonomy): domain Eukaryota; kingdom Metazoa; phylum Arthropoda; class Insecta; order Lepidoptera; family Geometridae; genus Ectropis; species Ectropis grisescens. The sequence goes on along the minus strand of CM029787.1, from coordinate 16,303,620 downwards.
AAATCAAAAAATCAGATAAAGGAGCTCGACTTGTCATAGTCTATATATGACAAGTTTAAAATCCAAGATGGTTACAAAATATTTATATCTGTGTTCTATAGGTGTATCAGCTCTTCGTGGTCTGGCACTACGCGCCGCCGAAGAAGACGACGCCCCCCGGCTGCCAGTGTTGCTAGCTGAAGCGTTCTGCGCCGTCTACCTCGCCTTGCTCGGCTGGGCCCTAGCCGCCAGAGACGCTCATCTGCTGTACCGGCTAGCGGCTCATGTGGCCGACGGGAAGGCGCACTCGCGACTCTACGGCGGTGGAATTAGGAAACTACTGACGACTGCGCCAGCACCACCACAGGTCATTATTACCCTATTAATATTATAAATGGCAATGTTTGGATATTTGGATGTTTCTTGCTCAATCATCTATCACGTCGTATTAACGTAACAACGGATCGGGTTGAAATATAGAACACAGTTATTTAGACTTTTAAAATATGTTGTTGTGGTATTGGAAAAAAAAAGTGGGCTGGTTAAGCTTGTTATGAAAGGATGGGATTCGCGGAAGAATGCGAGAACTGGGCGAAATTTGGAACAGGGCCGACCCTACTATAATATAAAATAATATATTTGAAAATTTGGATGCAACTCAATCTCGTCATAACAACTGATCGGATTCTGCAAAAGTTTCAAGGTCAGGTAACCTGACACTGTCTGACTGTAAAAGCACCAAACTCATTTCATTCCGAAAAGACCGAATTTCTCGCGATTCTTTTAAAAGTTCCAGGAAAACGAAATTACGGGGATGTACTAGTGTGTACATGGCTGGTTGCCTGAAAGAGATTGCACTCAACAATAAGGCCGCCAGTTGTGGTGCTAGTTCATAAGTGTTTCACTGTATTTTATTTTACCTTATTATGCCACAATGAAGAGTTTTCTATGTATCTATATGTACACAGCCAAAGCTCGTTGAGCGTCAGGAAGGCACGTCGGTGTGGTCGTCGCTGCGGGAGAAGCGAGCGCTGTTGAACATGCGCTTGCTTGGACTGGGCCCGGCTGCGCCGCACAAGAACATACAGGAGGGCCGGCCTACCTACCGGGAGCAGTTCGTGCCCCCGCACTGCAGTATACTCACATTCCTGCTCACCAAGGTAAGTTCCGGTTGAAACTTAAGGCTAGTCTGTTCAGAAGGGGCCGAAAAACGTACATATATCTTTAAGTGTTCTCCAGAGAAGACCAGAACATTTCTACTCACTAGGGTAACAATCTCTCGAAAGCGCAGTCCCAAAATGAACTGCAGGTACAGTTTGCAACTGCAGTTGTAGGCTGCAAGCGACACTAGTATCTATGCGTATCTATGAAACTTCCAAACGCAGCAGCACTACTATGTGCGGCCGAGATACGCAGCGATTGCAGTATACAGCACCAATAGATCCAAAACAAAAGAAAGATAAGTAAACTAGCGTTTTCCGATATTCAATCTCCGGCTCAAACCTTAAAAGTTACGGCTGGTCTGAAATCATTTTCAAAGGGGAGAGCGAGCGTATTGACCTTTTAGTGTTCTCCAGAGAAAACCAAAACATTTCTGCTCACTAAGGTACCAATCGCTTAAAAGTTACGGCTGGTTTGAACTCTGTTTGAAATGGAGAGCGAAAAACGCACATTGATAGTGCTCTCCCGAGAAGACAATAAAATAAAATAGAAATAAGTCATGGCTAAATGAGCAGCATAATATAAATAAATAAATATTGGTGGATTTCATTATATAGGATTGGAATTCACACACAACACCATCTGACTCCAAACTAAGCAAAGTTTGTACTATGGCGGCCAGATAGCTGATATAATACATATATTGTTTTAAATACATACTTATTATAAATAGAAATACCCAGACAGTGCAAACATTTGAACTCATCACACAAATATTTGCACATAATGATATATCGTATATGATGATGATATCTATTGGAACCATCGTTCAATTTTAGTATGAAAACTAACGTGGTTATTACACATTTTATCATATCGTATATATCGTTCAATTTGTTTAACGAAATAAACAAACAAGACTAAATGTTGGTAACTTTATTTTAGCCTACAGCTGAGCAAGACCCTGAAAACTATGACTACGATTCAGCGGAATCCGGCGCTGAGGACGCCGAGGACAGCGAAAGCGATCCCGATGATGACGACATCTTCGATACAAACACTAACAAGTTAGCACACATTTGTTTTTCGTTAGTAGACTTCTCGAAACACTTCTCGTAAGTGTAAAAATAGCGCAAACAGTAAGACGGCTCAAGTAGTGACAAATCATCTATTTTCTTCAAAAACAACAAAAAATCGAATTAAATTTAAAATTAAATTCAGACACTCGACCAAAATATCATAAGAATCTATCACTGTATCGTCCAAATGCATGAAACCAAATTTTAGTTTTTTTTTGTTCATATTTGACCAACTCTGAACTATGATCTACCAAAAAAAAAGAACCATTAAAATCGGTTCACATTACATTACATCACATTCACGGTAGCGCTATCGCATAATACATAAGAAAAGTGAATTGATAACCTCCTCCTTTTTTGGAATTCGGTAAAAAAATTAAATCATAACGAAAACCACGGACCCCGTTTGTTGTTTGCGTTGACCAAAGATTAAATGAAATGGTCGAAATGTTCTCCGAAAAACTCAACTTCAATTTAAAATAAAACTCTGACTTCATATAATTTTTTTGTGAAATCAGCTAATCAGAATGTTCCAAGTGAAACAGCGAGGTACGAAAAATTTCAGTTTTTTTTTGCTATTTCAAACACTGCTATTCGATTTCGATAAACTTATATGGGTCCTCTGAAGTTTAATAAAAATCTAAATCATTAAAAGATTAAATCACAATTGATTCACATGGCGGAGTTATCGCGTACAAAAAAACATAACCGAAACCGAAAACAAAAAAAGAAACATAAATAAAATAGGAGGTTGAGAACCTCATACTCTAATGTCGATTAAAATGTGTTATTTAAATGTGTATAAAGGTGAAATTTAAATGTTTTTGTGACAGGCCGGAGAAGCGTCGCCGCGGCGCAAATGTCGAGCATTCGGACCCCGACTCGTACTCGTGGTACGTGATGCGCGTCGCAGTTTTGCGGCTGGCGCAACTCAAACTACAGCACTTCTTGCAACTCGCCGGGATCGAGATGTCGGGTGAGTGAGACTAAGGCGATCCACACACTATATAAAACGCACTACCCTGCATGTTGCATGTTAATGCATCCACGCGCGTACTTGCGGGAGGGCAGATCTGTATCGTCGTGCGGGGTTTTCACGTACACACGTGCGTTGTTGCGTTCTGTGGATTCAAGTCGGGTCTGACTCATTTCATTCAAACACACGCCAAAAGGCTCATATGCAATGACATTCTCGTGCGAAAAAGACTGCAGTCTCGAACATCGCCGGAAAATTGCTAGCTTATCGGTTTTTTATCGGATACACTTCGGAGAGTGTGCGACTGATTTGTACGATCTAATACCACCTTGCCCTTTTTTCTATCGGAATGCTCGTAGCTCGAAAAAGCGACATCGTTTCATGGTTGATGTTCCAAAGACTCGAACAAAGAGATTTGACTCTACTTTTGTGATAAGAACGTCTAGGCTGTGGAATACGTTGCCTGAGAGGGTTTTTCCCGATAGTTACAATCTTTGTGTCTTCAAATCGAGAGTGAATCGGTTTCTTCTAGGTAAACACGCTTCATCGTAGACCGCATCATCGTTTAACATCAGGCGAGATGGCGGTCAAGTGTAAACCTATAAAAGTTAAAAAAAAAGTCCGTTTCAAGTCAAACAGGGCGCGGTGTGCCGTACCTTGCGTCTCGCCCGTATCCAAGCGTGGAGTGACGTCTTTCTCCGTATATAGGTGCGTGATCTTCATAAACGCGCGTGGATGCATTTTCATTGTGTTTGACTGTGCGTGTTTTCTTTACAAACGGAGATACTTACATACAACGATGTACTTACATACAACGCATTCACGCACTACTTACGGTGTATGGTGCGGGGCAGTGCGAAAATCGCCTAATTGTTTTATAGGTAATATTCATACACAATTAAAAGCAGCCAACTAAATATTTTTGATTGAAAACTATTTTTATATTTATCGAGCCCATTTGTATTAAAGTTCATTTCAGAAGCGCATAAGCGTAGTAATGGTAAACAGGTACCTTGACTCCCAAGATACAGGCTTAGCCTAGTTTTGTTTCCGCTGACAGAAGTGTAAATGCGACAATAACGTCTACTACGTACGTTCTCGTCAGAAAATAACTTAATAAATACTGGAAATGTTATTATTAAACTTTGTAATAATAAAGCATGATTCGATTTGAAGCAATTCAATCTTTCAATCTTTGTGTCTTCAAATCGAGAGTGAATCGGTTTTTCTAGGTAAACACGCTCTACCGTAGAACGCATCCTCGCTTAACATCAGGCGAGATGGCGGTCAAGTGTAAACTTATAAAAATTTAAAAAGCATGATTTGTTTCCAATCTTGAAAATCGGGGCCTTCACTCGCAAGGAGAGAATGAATGTCACCGTAATATATTAAATAACGTCAGTGCAAAATCTAACGACTCGAAAAGTATCGAGCGGCTAATATGGGCCGCTCCGGACCGCACCAAGCGGCGCCCTGGCGCCTCTGTGCGACTACATGTTCTGTGTGACTCATCGATTAACGTTCATACTGAAGGAGTTTGTAAAAACAAAGGCAAACGGAACACGGCACCTGGGCGCCACTTGTGTGCGGTCTCCGTGGGCCGCTTGTGGATTTACAGGTTATAAAACTAACGTAACCTATCGATTGTAACGAACGATTGTGATCTTGTGCGTTTTATTATAAACTTAACGATATTCGCAGTAAGCATAATGACTAAAGGCCAATTAGTCCGTCAGTTAGTATAATAAAAAATGTTATACACGTTTTTCACAAAAAATTACGAAAGTACTGTGATTAGAAGTTTCGAGTAACGTCACGTCTGTGTACGGTTTATGTAGACGTGACATCACAACAAACTTCGGAAGTTTAAAAATAACCTCTCCCATATATCCATAATGTACCTGGTGGACTAAAATTAGAATGCTATATTTTTGGGCCAGTCATCACCCTAATTTTACGGGTGGTCTAGTCGGGCGAACGGCTACTGTCGATCCAGACACCACGGTTCAAACCCCACGGGAACCACTGACTATTCCAAGTCATGAGCGTAATGCCGCTAACTTACAAAAACGGTGAAGAATAACATCGTGAGGAAAATATGTTCCTAATCTTTTCGAAATCATGTGTCATCCACCAACCCGCACTGGGCCACCGTGGTAGATTATGGCTCTGACTCTCTCCTTGCTAGAGAAGGCCCCGAGTCCCAGCAGTGGGAACATCTACTGGGCTGCTTAAGCATCATCCTAATTTTACGGTGCCGCGTTTCGTGTCCAGAGCTAGCGACGACGAGCCCCACGGTGCACGGCGCGCTGCGGCGAGTGGACCAATGGCAGCAGCAGCTGACGGAGACGCTGGAGTCGCGTGCGCCGCCGCCCGACTACATCCCCGGCTGCTTCCCCGACCAGGTCACGCAGGGCCCGCCCATCAACAAATACAGGTGCCCACACACACTCTACCATTACTACACCTGGCTCTATATATAGCCAGGCGATGTATCTCTAGCTCTATAGCTAGGACCAGGGGGTCTACCGCTTTACTAAAACTGTCTTAGCTTTGATATCGCTCTCTTTTTTCTTTTCGCTTGAAATGATAGAGACAGCAATAGCAAAGCCATAGCCGATTTAGTTAGGCGGTAGAGGGGCGGGACGTCTGCTCTCTTTCTACGAAAAACGTTTTCGAAATTCTCGCGAATTTCCTACTTCAGTTCTGCTTCGTTTCGTCCAATCGAACATTGTTTTAAATGTTCCAAGTCTACTGTGATTAGAGTAGGCTACTAAAAATTATGACAAATTATAGTAGAATTAAAGACTGTAATTACAGTAGGCTTAGAACATTCAAACGGACGAAACGACGGATCAAAGTAGAACCGGAGTAGGAAAGTCAAGAGTTTATTTTGAAATTACGTTTTTCTTAGAAAGGGTGTAGACGTTCTGGTCACACAGGCCGCCCATCAACAATTACAGACTACCTACCATTCTACCATTTGGAGACAGTTAGTTACTAATACTAAATCATATTGAGACAGTTACTATTAATCTTAATATGTATAAATTACGTTTCACGTTGTTTGTCCACAATGGGCTCCTAACTTACTGAACCGACTCCTAAACTACACCGTGTGCAGTTTGATCCAACTTGAAAGATATGATAGTTTTTATTTCGATTAATGTCTTTATATGACAATATCCGAGTAAAGCCGAGACGATCCGCTAGTACAGCTCATAAATATCTGAAGGTTATGTTTAAAATCATAATAATTTAATAATCATAATATCTTTATCTACGAAATTCTTTCATACCGAACAGTTTTCATTGTAATTGGAAACATTGATGAAGTCGAAACTAAAATTAGTTACTGGTAGTTTAGCCGTTGACAGACATGTAGAGAAGGAAGATGTTTTGGTAGTAGAAAGATGACTTTAAATTTCAAGCCGTTGTTTCAATGTCCATTTTAACCCCGACCAAAAAAAGGGGTGTTATAAGTTTGACGTCGCTGTCTGTCTGTCTGTCTGTCTGTGTTTGTCTGTCTGTGGCACCGTAGAGCTCAAACGGATGAGCCGATTTCGATGCGGTTTTTTTTATTTGAAGGTTAATACCCGTGCGGATGTTCTTAGCTATGTTTGGTTAATATCGATTCAAGATGGCCGCCTCCACAAAATGGCGGACAAAATATTTCCTCAAAACCTACTTCAATATGGGTATCAAATGAAAGGGCTTGACTAGTAAAATACACTATAACAAATTTCTAATCCAAGATGGCAGCCACCACAAAATGGCCAATTATATTATTTTTTTCACTACTACCTCAATATGGGTATCAAACGAAAGGTCTTAACTAGTAGAATACTTTGCACTATGACAAATTTCAAATCCAAGGTGGCCGCTACTACAAATTGGCGAAATACATTTCTTTTTTCACTACTACCTCGATATGGGTATCAAATGAAAGGGCTTGACTAGTAGAATGTTGTAAAGATAACAAATCTGAGGTAGTCGGGGGTTAGCCAAAATTTTTAATTTTGTTCTTGTTCACACAGATGTCTGCTAGAGAAGCACAACACTCCATTCAACTCGGTGTTGTTTAGCGCAGCGCCGGCACGTCGGCTTTGGAGCTTCTTAGTGAGACAGGAACCTGTACAGGTGAGATTTTGAGCTTATTATATTTATATAAGTTCTTTCCGACTTTGAATGTTGTTTAATTGTACCGGAGTTCAGTCATAATCCTGTGCAATTTATTTTCTTACTAAATGTTTTTTTTTTAATTTTATCTGTTCTCTCGCTTTAATTAGAATTACTATACAATACAACTGTCGTCGTTAAATAACGTAACAAAATATTAGAAGCAAGAACAAGCAACCTATGCAGGGCTGTACGTTAGGCCCGTAAGGCATGGCCTTCGGCTGACCAACTCAAGATTGTATGTCAAAGCCAAGGGGCTTCGGCATTGCGCTAGTCCTACAAGATGTAAGTATAGTTAAGTATAGTAAGAGAATCTTGTCAGTAAAGTTTTCAGGTATGGTCTACGTAAGGTATATAAACATAGTAAGTATAGAGGTACTTAGTAAGATCCAATTATTATTAGAGCCCCTATGCTATGCCTATTATTAGACCAGTAAAATCCATATGAGACCAACTGCCACAGGTCCGTTATCCATTTAATAAAAAGAAAATGAAACAAGCTCCATATTCCAGGACCTATTCATCCGCGCGGTGTTCACGCGTCGCCGCACGGCGTCCGTGTCGACGGCCGCGAACACGGCCGGCGCCGACTCGAGGACGCTGCAGCGGCCGCGCGACGCCGAGCTGCACAACCCCGTGCGCATCATACACAAGGAACAGGACTCCATCGCTGCCTTCTGTCTCAATAAGGTAATAACAACACGAACATAGACCAAAAACACGAACGAACGTGTTGTTCCAAAAACACGAACGAAGAGATTTGACTCCACGTTTGTGATAAGAACGTCTAGGTTGTGGAATGCTTTAGCTGAGTGGGTTTTCGGATAGTTACAATCTTGGTGTCTGCAAATCGAGAGTGAATCGGGTTCTTCTAGGTAAGGACGCTCCATCGTAGATCGCATCATCGCTTACCATGAGGCGAGATGGCGGTCAAGTGCGAAACTATTACAGTTTAAAAAAATAAAACCGTTTAAAAAATGTCGGTTATTAGTCATCAATAATAATAGATCAAAAGGAGTCTTTCAAACATTGTAGATACACACATCTACGTTTTGCCGTTCTTAAGTTTTTTGTCGATTCTTTGTTTCTCTCGCTCTCGTTCTGTCACCAGCTAGCTTAGCTAGCTAGCAATAGCCATTGATAGCCCTGTTCCACTGCGGAGACTTTAGACCTTTCATCACAACGAGATAGCCTCGGTCGTAATATAGCACCCTACCCAAGTGCGGGTTTGCGTATGATGTGCTGAAAATATGATTTTCTTATGTTGTAGGCTTCGTACAATATTTGGTATTTCCTATAAGTAGGTATCTAGTTTCTGTCTAATTTTCTAAAAGCCATTTAGCTATGATTATCAAGTCAGTTCGCAGTGCTGTCGCATTACTATTAGCCTCTACTTAGTGGTATCGCTGCATCTTAGTTGATTTTTAATAATTTTATTAACCCCCGACCAAAAAAAAGGGTGTTATAAGTTGGACGTCGATGTCTGTCTGTATGTCTGTCTCTGTGTGTGTCTGTCTGTGGCACCGTAGAGCTCAAACGGATAGGCCGATTTCAATGCAGTTTTTTTTATTTGAAGGTAAATATCCGTGCGGATGTTCTTAGCTATGTTTGGTTAATATAACTATAACTATAGGAGGCCATCGAAAAACATAATAGCGAACACCAGCTCTAATACCTCTTGGAACCCCCCGCCCTTTCGCAGGCAGCCTTCCGATAGGGCTGACAAGCAAGGGTAACCTGATCGCCTACTATCAGAATGTTCGTGGCATTAAAGGCAAGTTGAAACATTGGAGAAACAACTTATCTGTATCCGAATTTGACTTAGTAGCAGCTACTGAAACGTATTTGGATGCATCTGTGATGGATTCAGAGGTGGTAAATGGGAGCTGGAGTGTGTTGAGACGTGACAGGAGTACCCCTTGCGGAGGCTCATTGCTAGCCGCGCGCGCGCCGATAGCGCTGCATCGGCATGCTGAGTTCGAATCTGTCGGCGGAGGCGAGGATTTGTGGGCAAGCTTCGAATGGCGCGGTCGTAAGTTCTACGCGTGTGTTGTTTATATTAAATCAAATGCTCCGGACGCTTTTTATATGAATTGGTTTTGTAAAGTGGAAGAGTTTATAAATGGCTTAAAGGGGACAGTGATAATTTTTGGAGATCTCAATTTGTACTCGGCATCGACGAGTGTAAACAATTATTATAACTATTTTTTATCTTTTTGTGGTTTGAAGGAAAATAATGAAGTACCAAATGTTAATGGGAGGATGTTAGATGTTGTATTGGCACGATGGAGTTCCAACATTAAACTTACAGTGACGTCTACGGAACAAATAGTAAAAATCGATCCTCATCATCCTCCCCTTAATATTGATATTGAGTTTGTTAATCAACGTGCCGCGGACTCCATTGAGCCTTCTAATATTGACAAAGACAAAGACTGGAATTTTCTCAAGTCCGATCGGAAAAGGCTATTGACTGAGTTAGAGAATGTGAGCTGGAATGATTTTTACAAAGTTAGCGATATGCATCTAAGCACTAAATGTTTTTACGGTAATATTTATGATATTTTTAACGTCTGTGTACCTAAAAAGCATCGGTGCTTCAATAGATCGCGGTATCCGGTCTGGTTTACGAGGGACATTATTGTGGATCTCAAACGCAAACGCAAATTTCATCGCGACTGGAAGCAAAACAAATCCATCGACGCTTATGAAATATTCTCAAACATAAGGGCGGACCTCAAAGCCCGCGTATCAAGTGCGTATGACTGTTACATGGCTACTATGGAACAAAACATAAAAGCGAGTCCGCGGGAGTTTTGGCGCCATATCTCTAGTCTGCGCTCAAAGGGTGGCTTTGAGCCTATCGTAGAGTTCAAAGGTAATGTACTGAAGGGCAAGCTAGCTTCTGCGGGGTTTGCCGAGTACTTTTCAAGTATTTTCCTGCCGATTTCACCAATATTGGATGCTGCGAGTGTTTCAAATCAAGACCTGTCGTTATCCAGCAATTATATTCACGTACCAGAAATCCTTCCGTGGGATGTGGCTGTTGGGATCCAAAAGCTGAAGCCTTGCGGCTCTATTGGACCTGATTTTATTCCTTCGTGGTTTCTTAAGGAGGGCCGATCCTGTTTGACCTATCCGCTTTGTCATTTATTCAATATGGCACTACGGCAGGGTGTCTACCCGCCGGAATGGAAGGTTTCCCGAGTGACTCCCATCCCGAAAACCTCTAACAAAATCTTGGTTGAAGAGTATCGTCCAATAGCTATATTGCCGACTGTGGCGAAGGTTTTTGAACATATACTATATAAAAAGTTATTTCGTCAGTCAGAGCCATATCTTTGTAATGAGCAACACGGATTTAGAGCTAGAAGATCAGTGAATTCAAATCTTTTAACACTTGTAGAATATATATCTTCTAGACTCGACCGTGGAGTGCAAGTTGATGTGGTCTATTTTGATTTCCAGAAGGCTTTTGATAGAGTTAATAACGACATTTTGCTGCAAAACTAAGTGGTTTGGGGTTTTCCCAATGCTACTGAAATTTTTGCAGATTACCTACGGAACCGTCAGCAGTACGTTCGACACGGTCTGTACGAATCCGAACTCTATCACACGCCTTCTGGAGTGAGTCAGGGATCGGTGCTTGGACCCTTGCTCTTTAACTTCATGATCAACGATCTTCCTGCAGTCGTAGAGCACTCAGCGTGTCTTCTCTATGCGGATGATTTTAAAATATTTCGTGAAATTAGCACAGCGGCAGACTGTTTGAAGCTGCAGGAGGATATTGATTCTACTTATGGATGGAGCTGTAAAAACGAGATGGTGGTAAACGAATCAAAGTGCTACGTCATGTCATTCGGTCGAATGCGACACCCAATCGAGTTCCAGTATACACTAGGCCAACAACCAATTACTAGGGTAACTTCGGTTAAAGATCTGGGAGTAACATTCGACCGGCAGCTGACGTTTAATGACCATATCGTCACGGTGGCAAGAGAGTCTTACAGACGTCTTGGTTTTGTACTACGAAACGCTGGGGATATGCGCAATATAGACGCTATCAAGCTTGTTTTCGGTGCGCTAGTACGCAGCAAATTAGAAGCAAGTGCCTGCGTCTGGCATCCGCATGAGCATAAGTATACCCTTTTGTTGGAGAAGGTACAAAAGGCCTTCCTCAGGTATTTGTACAAGCGTCTGCATGGATATTATCCCTTCATGTACCCTACGAATTTTCTTCTCGGGACTCTGGGGTACAATTCCTTAGAAGTTAGACGTTCCCACGACCAGCTGGCAACAATGTGCAAAATACTAAGAGGGAAAATCGATGCGCCGGATCTATGTAGCCAGTTATGTGCCTTGTTTGTCCCCGATAAGTACCTCCGGGGTAGAAAGCACGAGCTATTTGCCGTTCCTAAGTGCAAAACGGTAGCGCATGCTACGTCACCGGTGCCGCGATCTCTTGGTGCGCTCAATGCTATGCTAGATGCGAAATCAAAATGCGATGTATTTAACGATGACTGGAGGAACTGATGTCAGAATGTTTATTGTTCTGTGAAAGAATACAATGAGAACAAATGACTAGTTTGGACTCTTACCTTCTTGTAATATTAAATTCGAATTTCTGGTTTTGTTTATTAATTTAAAGAGTATTGTATTGTATTTGTATGTATCGCTATTGATTTTGTTTTTGAAATTGACATTTAATTTAGGACATCTTTTTTGTATTTATAATTTTGTTTAATTAATTTTGGTTTTGACTATTCATCTACGATTTAAGATGTGTAATTTGCATGACATAAACTGTTCCAATTTAATTTTTATTTAAAATGTTTTTAATGTTTAAATTTCGTTAGTGTAATTGGCGATGTGCCGTTCTGACTGATTATATAAATATAAATATAATATATAAATATAAATATCGATTCAAGGTGGCTGCCTCCACAAAATGACGGACAAAATATTTCTTCACAACCTACGTGAAAGGGCTTGACTAGTAGAATACTATACACTATAACAAATTTCAAATCCAAGATGGCCGCCACCACAAAATGGCGAATTACATTATTTTTTTCACTACTGCCTCAATATGGGTATCAAACGAAAGGGCTTAACTAGTAGAATACTTTGAATTATAACAAATTTCAAATCCAAGATGGCCGCTACCACAAAATGGCGAAATACATTTCTTTTTTTCACAACTCCCTTAATATGGGTGTCAAATGAAAGGGCTTGACTAGTAGAATGTTGTACAGATAACAAATCTGAGGTTGTCGGGGGTTATTCATAATTTTTAATTTTGTTCTTGTTATAAAACAAATATACTTGGCCCATAATTTTCCATAGCCATCTATCTATTCCCAATTCTAATAAAAAAATGGCAATCATAGGGAAGTGAAAACGAATATCTCAGAATTTGATAGGGCACTTTGGAAAACGCTGGTGAAACCGGAGGGTGTGGGCATGACCATGGCCATCGAGATGATCCGAGTTTACCTGAAGATTTCTTTGATTTACGAACATGACGCTTGAGTTCAATTCGCCGCAGCCCACGGAAAATCTGTATGTGGAAAACTTCTTTTTGCGAACAAAATAAGTTTTTTACCTCAAAGAGTGTTTCAAAGTCCCGTGATTGTGTTAGGTCGGCGGGTACATGCTGGCGGTGGCGACGGCGCGCGAGGTGCAAGAGATGGACGTCTCGCTCCTGCTGAAGGGCGGAGCTAATTGGGCGGAGGACGAGTGCGAGGTGGACCTGTTGGGGCTCGCCTCCGATCCGGCCGCCCTGCCCGACACCGGCTTCCTGCTCATACAGCACCAGGACAAGTTAGCATTACTATTGTGTAAGGTTTGAGGTACATGATGGTACGCGCTAGGTACAAGAGATGTAAGTGTCGCTACAATTGACGGGCGGCGCGAACTGGGCGAAGGACGAGTGCGAGATGAACCCGCTAGGACTCGCCGCCCTGCCCGACACTGACTTCCTGCTCACACAGTACCAGGACAAGTCAGTACATTACAATCCGTGAACACCTGTCTCCATGATTTTTATTCACAGTTGCAAACCCTTCTGACTGACTTCAAAAAATGAAGAAGATTCTCAATTAGACAGTTTTTTTCATGGGACGATGTTCCTTACCGGCAGGTCTGGAGGAGATAGGGATTTTGACCTTTTGATTTGGATTTTGCGTGACCTAACTGAAAAAAATGTGACACTAAAACCAAAAAATATGCAAAGATACGCGAAAAGGCTACCTGTGACCAATATCGCCAATTTTATTTTTCAAATGATCGTACCATAAATAGTAAAATTAGCATGTTTTTTGCAAATTGCATTGCTTCTATATTATCCGAAGAAACTTCGTTCATAAATGGTGACACGACACCTACACTAAAATACATTATTTCCATAAAACAATGAAATGTTATTTGTCTGATGCAAGTGCATTAAGCTACATAATATAGTGCTCTGTTACCTATCGTAGTGACGTTAGAGACAAATTCTCATTAGCTTTTGATTTTCAGACCCAATACCGGTTCAGTTCCCGGTACCGGGAACAGTTCCCCGCTCAACGCCAACGCGCCTCAGATCCCGGCTGGCATGGCGAGCCAAACCGGTCGCGGCGCTAGTGTCGTAAGTATCTCTCTATCATATCAATTTACCTGATCTAAGATGTTCGAAGGAGTCATCTAAATCTTTCGAAAACAGTCGAAACTAGTAAAGCCCATAGAAAAAAACTTAATATATCCTAAGTACAATTTTATAGGCGTGTTACGTACTGATCATTAGGTTTTTTTCTGTAATATCAACGCTTCAGGTTAAAAACTTATTTGCAAAAGAAAACGATATAGAGTATAATGACTAAGAAATTGGGAAGTAATTAAAAAAACACTTATGAGCTTGGTAATCGGAATATCCATGTTTTCATGCATACAAGTTTGAGAACGAAGTACGAATATGATAATAATATTGTCAACGAGAACGTCGTGTACACGCTGTACGGCGGTAATTTCAGATACGCAGATGTAGGTATCTGAAATTAGTAAAGTGCCCATAGCGGATGTAACGAAGTGTAATTTCCATACAGTTGCTAGAGTTTACGCGGCCTTACCATAGACGCAACTATTAGTACTACGTTTACTGTGATACAATGAAGTGTTTTCAGATGAGAAACGAAATTGATTTAAAAAAATGTAAGATAATATGGCGCCTAATGCGATTTGTTTAGAGTTTTATCCTACAGTACAGTAGTGTACAGATCTGGGGTTCTGTTAATATTCATTGGAATATTTTTACTAGTTATAAAGTCTATAAAAAACTGGGTAGCCCATTTTTAAATACTTAAATAATATGTGATACTTAAATTTGCCAATATCTTTGAACCTGTTGTTCATGTGAAATTCGTGTAGGTATTTTAACAAAAAATAAAACAAATATAGATAAAAAAAAATTGTGTATAAAAAACCACCGTCATATTTTGCGTAGCTTGAACTATTTTTCTTCTTCCGAAGACGTCTCATTATTTCACATGAACGTTAGTGCTAGGGTTCCTTCTTCTCCTAATCCAAGAAATATGTAAAAAATAATGTAAAAGTGCTAGGGTTGTAATGTAATTATAAATATTACACTAAAAGTAAGTAAGCATATCTTATGAATTGGGTAATTAATAATTACTTCCATTAAAATATTCCGTTGCTGTAAAGGATTGACTATGGTTTTAATTGTATTTAAATTAAATTATTAATGACACGGCAATTGATGTTTACTAACAGACACGTTTAGTTGGTTGGGCTATGTTATTGATAGCATGACTTTGTTTATGAAATACTCTTGGGCCCAAACATGTAAAATCCAGCTGCATTTCAAATTATTATTGTATATTCTTATATTCAACTTCAAATTACAGCAAAATTGGTGTTTTATTAGTTAACATCGTCAAGTAGTGATGGACCCAAAATTGTCCTATTTTACACATGTATTAATATGTCATATTAAATTACTATTTAATAGTACAGGACATATTAATATATATGACATATTACTTATATACAGATTATAGACATAGTTATAGAACAGAGCCGTATTTAGGTACGGCTCTGTTCTATGACTATGACGATATGCTGCAAGTGGTATAAGCTTTGGATCATGATCACAAGACCTTGATTTTCATTGTTCATTCATTCATTCCACGTTTCCTGTAAAAGGGACGTGGTTGACTGTGTATCTGGATTGAGTTTGTGTAAGCCCATAATCTGGTACAAGATTACAGCAGACATATAATCTTGGTACTGAGATCTTATCCTGATTCTTCAATTTATTCTTATTGCAGAATGTAATTATTGTTTCTAAGTGTTGTAACTAAAAACTAACATGATCCGATAAATACATCGAGCAGCTCGATCTTCGGCGCAAGCACGGAAGGGAGTAGCCTTAGCTAAAAAATATTGTTCAAATCTTTCTGTTATTTCTTGCGGGAGGGGAAAGTTGCACACTAGCGCAAAGCCGCACTATTACTGACTATTGTGTGTGAATTGTCCACCAATATTTATTACAAAACATACCTGTACCGATCCATTGCCGATCATACTCACACAGCCAAATCACTAGCACACAAAATAAACCACCATTCACAAATCTAGACCCGTCCTCACGCCACAGTATATTATCAAACTCCATGGTCCACGCGGACTTGTACTTTGACAGAGGGGAAAGCTGTGCATGCCTACTCCCTTCCGTGTTGCTCGCTGATTAAATATTATTTGGTCACGCAACCACTGTCCATACTAAGTGGGAGTGACAATAATCGTAAATACGACATCGACTGAACACCTTCGTATTATACATATGGGCGATTTATTATTCGAGCTATCAATTGAGAATCGCACTGGCAGTGAGTAGTTCAAATGACCAGAGTAAGAAGAGACCATAGACTTGTAAAATCTACAAGATGCGAGAGACCAATCTGACAGTATTGGGAAAGGATCTACATCACGATGACAAAAGCAATTTCTCTTGGATTCCTATATATATATTTATTCAGGTATACAAAACGGAATACAGTTAAAACTTCAATGTCGATCCAAACTGTATTCCTTACTCTGTATACTTACCTATTGCCAAAAGGTAATGATAAATCATAGATACGTTTACGTAAGTCAGCGAGGAAGATTAGACCTACGGTCTAACTAACATGATACTTTCCATACTCTCTACTCCATGATGATCTAGCCCACAAATAAACATGAGATAATTTGTTAAAAGATTATCAAATTGGACTGACTCACGATGAGACCTTACACACTGTCATTCGCTGGTTTGGAGTCATCGAATCTGTTGCGTGAGATTTACTGCAAATTGGGTTTCTTTACGTACAGTTGTAACAATTATAAGTCAAGATTCGTTCTTCGAAAATCAAGGACACTCGTAAAGGTTACGGGCACTAACATGTTGTAAATAATAACATCCACAGCTGGAGCGGCGCGCTAGCCAGTCTATCCCGACTGGCGTTGAACAGTATATTGTCACAGTACGTCAACGGAACACTAATACAATAACTTACTTCTTACTTAAAGCTTCTTCGGTGAATTCATGTTTAGAACATCAGCGCAATGAAAACGAAATAAGAATGGGTTGGAAATTCAATGAGAATTATATACCACGATTATTCATGTAAAACGCTCTTTATATATTGTTTACTTGTATTCAGATATTCTTAGATCATTTTCGTCTACTTCGTTAGTTTTAAAGATTAAAACTTAAAACTAATAAAGTACCTAACAAACTAATACGTTTTCTTGGCCCTTTATGGTGTTTTAGCCTTTATAAGTGCAACATTGTTTATAAACATGAATCCATCTATAGAAAGCCGGGGTATTAACGTGGTGTGGTGTGTGCATAACTGCGTATGTATACGTTCGCCTCGCTTCGCACTTTTAGTCTCGACATAACTATTTTATGAACTCTGAGACTGATAGGCCCTAGGTATTTGGTGAAGAGGTAATTTGAAGCAGAGGACCTTAGTATAATATTCGATATTCCCAAGAGCACCGAATGGAGATGTACTGTATGATGGAATGTGCAATTTAAAATCGTCGATGCCGGAATTGTGTTTGACTAAGTTTATACACAAGGAGCGACTACCTCAGAGTCAATGTAGCTCCGCAGTCGATGAAAATATTTGTATATTAATGAAGTAACGGGTGCCTCTGCTTCGATTACGACCCATGTTCTGTGTCGATGATGTGTCAGTCCCGAAATCTATGTAAGGACGTTTGTGTGAGTGTATGGCTATGTGTTGGCCGCAGGTGAAGGGTCTTCAGTTCCCGGGTTGCCACGATCCGAAATACTGCCGCCTGGTCCTCCACCGCTCGAAGCTTCTCATGAAACCGGTCAGTGACTTGCCCCGTCGACTCCGCGTCACTACCTAAACCAGTGATTAGCAATTTTGCACAACCCCCTTTATGTTTCCGGCTCGATGTTCACGTTTTAATTTCAAGATTTTTCCTCGGATGTTTTCAGTTTTTGAGTTCGACACGTTATGTTCATACGGTGACTCAGCCGTCTCACCCGTTTGGTTTATTTGTTTTCCTCTCATTTTGTCTGCGGATTTGTTTTCGACGCCGTCATTGTAGAAACCGACATTATCTAGGTATATGTTGCCGTTTGTAGGTGTTCCCGAATTATTTTTCTTAGCTATTTGGTCGTTCACTGCTACTGTTGTGTTTGCGTCCGTTGCCTTTGTCATTAGTTTTGTGATGCATGTTTGTGTCGTCCTAACTTTGACCGAATATAGAAAGGTCTGTTTAGATTTTTGAAGATTTGGACAAATGTAGAACCCATTATTATTGTACAAACTGTTTACTAAATGCAATGTTTCTGTGTAGGTTCTGAAGCACAAAATCGACAATATCAAGAGAATGGCGGCACACCCTACTCAACCGCTGTGTAAGTAATACATTTTTTCACACTTTTATCATATCTTCGATAAACTGTGACATATGTTTACATTTTGCCGAACCACCCGTACACCTACCCGTACACGCAACCTTTTTTTGGCAATCTGTTCTGTGTTAGTAATCCTATTTTTATTCTTCCAGACCTAACAGGGGGTGCTGATGGATCCGTCCAGTTGTGGGAGTGGGCCCACGGGTCGTGCGTTTGGTCGCCTCGGGCCGCGGGGGCCTTCGCCAAAGTGACGCGCGTGAGGTTCTCCGACTACGGGAACAAGTTCGCGGCGGCCGACGCCGACGGGAATCTCGCCATGTGGCAGCTGCACCCAGCACCGCACAGCCAGTCGCAGCCGCACGCCTCGCCCAGGCCATACTTTGTAACTATACAGTTATTTCATTCTTGTCAATGGTTTTCCGGGAAACTTTCCGATTCATCAACGTGTATTGCCGATAATAGGAATGATGACTAAAAAATGAATTGGTCCGTCAGTTAGATTATTATTCAAAAGTATTGTACAAGTATTTTCTCTTATGTTTCACAAACAAAATGACGAAGATGAGTGCTTAAAAGTTTCCGTACGTTTCCATACGTGTACTTACCATATTTTTCTAGATAATCAACATCACAGATGAACATCACATAATGCTGACGTGTCTGACGATTCTGGTTCAAACGTAAACGTGCTTATTACGTAATGGAAAATGTCAGCCTAAATCTTACTTCCATGCTAGATTGCTATAAGAACAAATTAATAGAGTACCAAGAGCTACTCGTAGATATCTCAAATTCACAACATCTGTATATCTGGAACTAGTTTATTCATATTTTTAAGCTATTGCTTAGCTTTTATCGCGGGCCTTGAGCGCGGAGACCGAATCAAATTTTTTTGTGAGATACCGCTAAGAAAGAGAGAAATGGAAGACATTAAACCGTAACGAAAAAACCTGTCACCCACCAGGCCATTCGACTTTAAATCTTATTGTTATTACGACTTACATACTATATTTGCATAGCAAGCTGTGTTACATAAGTTCTTATAGATATAAGATGTTGCAATAGCTTTACCGCGGCAGTCCCCGAGTGCCACACGTCTTTTTAACCGACTTCCAAAAAAAGGAGGAGGTTATCAATTCGACCCTATGTTTTTTTTTTTTTTTTTTTTTATGTATGTTACCTGATTTCTCGAGAACCTCTGAACCGATTTTAAAATTTCTTTTTGTGTTCGGATGGGTATGCTTCCCGAATGGTCCCATATAAATCTTTTCGAAATCGGTCAAGTAGTTTTTGAAATATGAACCAAAAACTGAAAATTTTCGTACATTTACCTGGATGACGTAGTTGTAGATTTCACAAAAGTTATGAATCTCGACCCTGTCAATACTAAATTGTGTAAATGCTTTAATAAAAACCCCATTGTTTTTAACCCCCGACCAAAAAAAAGGGGTGTTTTAAGTGACGTCGATGTCTGTCTGTGTGTCTGTGTGTCTGTCTGTCTGCTGTGGCACCGTAGTAGAACTCAAACAGATAAGCCGATTTCGATGCGGTTTCTTTTATTTCAAGGTTAATACCATAGCAAATGTTCTTAGCTATGTCTGGTTAATGTCGATTCAAGATGGCCGCCTCCACAAAATGGCGGACAAAATATTTCTTCACAACCTACCTCAATTTGGGTGTCAAATGTAAGGGCTTGACTAGTAGAATACTATGTACTGTAACAAATTTAAAATGCAAAATGGCCGCCACGACAAAATGGCGAATTATATTATATTTTTCATTACTACCTCAATTTGGGTATCAAACGAAAGAGCTTGACTTGTAGAATACTTTGCACTATGAAAAAATTCAAATCCAAGATGGCCGCTTCCACAAAATGCCGAAATACATTTCTTTTTTCACAACTCCCTTTACATGGGTATCAAATGAAAGGGCTTGGCTAGTAGAATGTTGTACAGATAACAAATCCAAGGTAGTCGGGGTTAATCAAAATTTTTAATTTTGTTCTTGTACACTAAAAGAGTAAAATAAACTATTTTCGTTAAAAAATTAAACCGACTTCAAAACCACAAATAGGCACTCAAAAGCGAAAAATAAACTAAAATCATTATTATGAGCGCTACTCACTCATCTATTTGAAGTCGGTGCCAGTCAGGTCAAAAAGTTAATAGATTGATGCTATGTAGGCACAGGTAAGTAGTATCTATCCTATACCTGTTAGATTTGGCTGGCACCGACTTCAAATAGATGAGTGAGTAGCGCTCATAATAATGATTTTAGTTTATTTTTCGCTTTTGAGTGCCTATTTGTGGTTTTGAAGTCGGTTTAATTTTTTGTACGAAAATAGTTTATTTTATCGTGGAAATACCAGAACTTATTTGATTCAACAATTTATTTTTACCAATATTAGCGACTACAAAATTACCTACTACAGAAATACCAGAACTTATTTGATTCAACAATTTATTATTACCTAATATTAGCTACTACAAAATTAATAAACAGTTTACTTGTATTTACAGACTCATCAATGCCACAGCAAGGGGATTAGTGATTTCGTCTTCTTAGGTTCCTGTAGTTTAGTCGCCACAGGTAATCATTGTAATTTTTTTATCTATTATAGGCTTGTAATTGACCGCCATCTCGCCTGATGTTAAACGATGAAGTCTACGAATTGTAAATCCTAACAGGTCACAATTGGTGGAATTTTAATTAATTTTAACTGCATTGTTTCACAGCTGGCCACAGTTCGGAGAACAAGAACGTAGCGATATGGGACACCCTGATGCCAATCAAGAAGGCTTTAGTAGTCTGTGAGTATTTTCGTATCGACGTAAAATTTTTAGAATCACTACTTATATTCCATTATGTTGCTGTTAATATGTCTAGACAGTAATCATGTAATTTATGACACGCTCAATGTTACGGCTCACGCGTATAGGCTGGTCTAGTCGGGAGAACGGCGACTGCCGATCTGGAGCTCCGGGGTTTAAATACCACGCGCAACCATTGTACTTTCGAAGTCAAGTGCGTAATACCGCTTAACTTAAAAACTGGAAAAGAAAAAATCATGAGTAAACTGACATGTAACTACAATGTTTCGAAGTCATGTGTCATACACCAACCCGCACTGGGCCAGCGTGGTGGATATACTTTGGCTTTATCATTGCGAGAGCAGGCGCGGTCCCAGCCTTGAATTTTGGAAAGGGTCACCAGTACGCAGTCTCAGATTTTGGGGGGCCCCCCTCGAACCGGGCATGTGCGAGAGAAGGCCCCGAGTCCCAACGGAACATTTAGTGGGCTGCTTATGCTTATGAGAAATGTTCACCAATTGTTTTATTTAATTTTGTGCCAAAGAACGATATACAGTTTACGACAAGTTTATTTAAGTTGGACCATAAAAGATCTACGTCTAGCCGGTTCTATAATTATAGTTCCCATGTACCATGTAACCCACGATGCTAAACTCGAGCGTCATAGATATCTATTGGGTTGGAAAACTTAGATGATAAGAAGAAAATAATGTTCAATGTTATATAAAATAACCTTTTCATCTGTGGGGGGTAGTAGTGGCTTTAGATATTTTTCGCTATCCTTGTCATTTCCTCGCTGAGGTAGGATGAAAAGTTACGTGTTGCAATCGAGTGCAAAGATTTTTCACCTCGTGTTCTTTTGATTCCCTCGTTTACGCTCAGGGTTCAATTTTTATTTTAAAATCCTTTTCTTGCTCGGTCACCAAAATTAAGCGCGCTGTTAAAAAGCAACTTTGCACACTTATGTAACGAGTAACAATTATTTTGCAAATTGTATTGCTGCTGTACTTACTATCCGAAGCTACCTGGTGTTCCATGACACCACACCTTTAGTTTATTTTTCGTCATCGGCCTTATTTAAGGGGCCAAATTTGGTTGAAGTAAAAACTACTACTAACTAACCTTTGTACCCACAAGTTAGGTATTAATCTGCCGTGCTGAAGTAAGCCCCGAAATTCCCCGCTTGGGCTCCCCTACTTTTAGAGTCCTTTGAACAAAGTTATGTGTTTCTACGAGTATGACTTAACAGTATTATGCAAGGTTATGCGTTGTGTCGTAGCGTGGACGTGCCACGAGGGCGGCGCGGCGTGCGTGGCGTGGGCGGGGTCGAGCGGCGCGCTCGTGTCGTGCGGCCGGCGCGGCGACGTGCTCGTGTGGGACCTCCGCGCGCGCGCCGTGCGCCATCGCGCGCAGGCGCACCACGCGCCCATCAAGTGCGTGGCGCTCTCGCCGAGGGAGGACCACTACGCGATCGGAGCGGCCGACGGAGACATCAAGGTATTACATATACAAATACATTTGCCAAATATTTATATTTTACTAGTGGCCCGTTCTGGCTTCGCTCGGATATTGTCATATAAAGACAAATAATCGGAATTAAAACTATCTTTCAAGTTGGATCAAACTGCACACGGTGTGCAAGTTTTATTGAAATCGGTTGAGTAGTTAAGGAGTCCATCTCGTACAAACAACGTGACGCTTAATTTATATATATTAAGGTTGTTTTTTTATCGATGATCTGTACTTTTCTAGAACCTATATATTGTTATTGTTGTAGGTGTTTTCGTTGAGTTCTCACCAACTGCTGTACACGTTTGCCGGGGAGCACGCCAGGAGCTCGTTCTTCAAACATATCGGCCAGGGTGTCACCCAAATACATATAGGTGAGTTGACCTATCGACATCACAACGAATATACTACCTATTAAAAACACGAGCAATACAATAAATAAATATTGTTGGACATTTCGCTCACAACACCATCTGACCCCAAACTAAGGAAAGCTTGTACTATAGAAGCCAGATGGCTGATATAATAATAGTTGTAAATACATACTTATTGTACACAGAAACACCCAGACACAGAACAAATATTTGAATTCATCACACAAATATTATTTATCACTGGGTGGGCATCTAACATACGACCCTCAGTTTTGCTACCAACTAAGTTTTGATATTGCTCTCTCTCTTTTCGCTTGAAATTATCAAGACAGAAACAAAGCCAAATCCACTTTAGTCAGGCAGTAAACCGTCTGGTGTCCGGGAAGATACACGTATAGCTGTATTCTATAGTCTTGTAAGTCTTGGAAGCTTGCCAATGTGCAACCAGTGCCCAAAAAGGGTAGTCGTGCTGACCCTGCCAACTACAGGCCAATCTCGGTCACGTCCATACTCTGCAAGACTATGGAACGTGTCTTAAACCACAGGCTCCTGACGTACCTAGAATCAAACGACCTCCTCAGTGACCGGCAATACGGATTTCGCCGAAACCGGTCCACCGGGGATATTCTAGCGTACGTCACTCACATCTGGAGTGAAGCTATTGAGAAACACGGGGAAGCACTTGCAGTCTCCCTGGATATCTCGAAGGCTTTCGACAGGGTTTGGCATGATGGCCTTATAAGCAAGCTTTCAAGTTATGGTTTGTCTCCTGAGTTTATTGCGTGGATATCGGACTTCTTGAGAGATCGATCCATACGAATCGTCATTGATGGCTGCTCGTCGGATCAAATGGCTATCAATGCTGGAGTCCCTCAAGGGTCGGTACTCTGCGACACTTTTCCTGCTACATATTAATGATCTGTTGAAGCCCGGTATCTTTGGGTACGCAGATGATAGCACCGTTGTAGAGAGCTACATATCTAGCGCGAGAGCCAGTGGGCAGCAAACCCAGGTACTGAGAGAGAGTTTGATTGAACGTTTGAGCTTGACCCTTGAGGCGGTGTCTGAATGGGGTGATGCCAATCTGGTCAAGTTCAACGAGAGTAAGACGCAGGCGTGTCTGTTCTCCGCAAAAAGGAGTCCATTCCAACTGACTCCTACTTTTCGTGGTGTATCCGTGCCAGTTTCTGACCGTCTTGAGCTTTTGGGCGTTACTTTGACATCCACGCTCAACTTTGGCTCGTATATCGAGTCCAAGGCTAAATTAGCTGCCAAAAAACTAGGTGTCCTCTCAAAGGTGCGAAGGTACTTCAACTCTGAACAGTTGCTCACATTGTATCAAGCACAGATTCGCTCTTGTATGGAGTACTGTTCGCACCTTTGGGATGGATCGGCTAAGTATCAGCTGGAGGCCCTGGAATCGATCGAGAGACGTGCCAAAAGGCTCATAGGCAATGACTCTCTTCTGCGAAAAATACTACAGTCTTGATCATCGCCGAAAAATTGCCAGCCTATCGGTTTTTTTATCGGATACACTTTGATTGCGATTGATTTGCATGATCTGATACCACCTTGCCCTTTTTTCTATCGGAATGCTCGTAGCTCGAAAAAGCGACATCGTTTCACGGTTGATGTTCCAAAGACACGAACGAAGAGATTTGACTCTACTTTTGTGATAAGAACGTCTAGGCTGTGGAATACGTTGCCTGAGTGGGTTTTCCCCGATGGTTACAATCTTTGTGTCTTCAAATCGAGAGTGAATCGGTTTCTTCTAGGTAAACACGCTCCATCATAGACCGCTTAACATCAGGCGAGATGGCAGTCAAGTGTAAACCTATAAAAGTTAAAAAAAAAAAAGAAAAAAAAAATTAAGAGTCCTTCGAAGTGTACTGTATTCCTTTTTTCTTCCCTTTATTATATTGTAGTGGTAGAACTCTTGGCAAAGTCAGCTTGGAGAAGTACCCAAACCTTTGCGAGTTATCCTACCGCCAAGCAATAATGTGCAAACATTGCTGTGTTCCGGTTTGAAGGGCAACGATTCCAGAGAAATTACAGGGCACAGAGATAGAACATCTTAGATCTCTGGGTGACGCGCAGTGCAAGGTAATGATTTGGACTCTTCATGTTCCAATAGCTGCGTGTCACTGTGCTGTTATGTGGCAGGCATGTTGCTTACCATCAGGCACATGGCCTGATCGTATTGTCAGTCTTTATTAAAAAAAATATTTTTGAACGATCATCCCTGTTGCAATTTAATTTAAAGGCTTGGCTTATATTTGGCTAAATTTAGACGCTATTGAATACGGTGAAGTGTAAATATAAATCAGCAAGCTACCATACTAAATCCGGGAGCAAGGATTGCTTGTTTTTAACTTGCTTCAGAATTCAGTCGTATCACTTGCTTCTAAATTTCATCTGAATTTAGGCGACTAAATTTAGCCAATTATAATAAGCCTTTAAGTCAGTTTTGATTAGGCGTTAAACCTCCAGGTACCTATCTATTGTACCTCAACTCTCCCATACTGTGTTGCAGATAACGCGGGCAGGCTGTTCTCGTGCGGCGCGGACGGCACCATGAAAGTGCGCAAGCTACCGGAGAGGGACGCACCACCGCCTCACGCGCACCACTACTAGCCGCGGCTACCCTTCGAGGCAAGCATAACCTAATTATTCATGTGATAACTTCTTTTGGCGCGTCACATACAGATTTTTCCGTGGGCTGTGAATTGAATTCTAGCGCCACGCTTGGGAATGATAATAAATCCTCGGTTAAACTCGGGACCATGGCCATTGGCCATCTAGAAATGCGTCAGTATTTCCCATTGGTTTCACCTGCGTAGTTTTCGAAGTAAGCTTTAAAATTCTAAGTTATACGTTTCCACTACTACCGGCAGTTCCTATGACTACCAATTTTATTTTTTTCGTTTTCTGTATCGGTCTGTTTCCAGACCTTAATCTACCTGTATTCCAAATTTGAGCCGTGATTGAGCAACAAACATCCATACATTGACATTTATAATATTTTATTATAATTTCTTATTATCCTTTTTTTGTTTTTGTACATTGTAAAACACAAATAATCCCACTTAGGTACTCATATTATTTTGTTATGTACTTACTAACAATTTTCAGTATTCATATTGAATGAATGGTGTTATTTGACAGGTAAGCGACGCCGCAACCGTAGCAGAGCGTCCCGCCTTAAACACCTTGTGATGTATGTGATCCTTTCGTTGTTGCTATTCAAATGTTACGTACGAGTATAATATACGCGTTAGACTAGTCAATGAGTAGCCGATGTTGTATCTTCTAATGTATTTAAAATGTTAAATTATATCTTAGTTATTTACTAGTGTGAATTATTCGCTATTATAATTATCAACAAACAAATATTTCCTAGATAAATATAATTTATTTATTTGCACTCTTAGTGAAAGTTTCCGGTCGGACGGCTGGCCTAAATTATATGTATGTAAACATACAGTCAGGTAGTTTGTTACGTTAGTTTAATTATTGTCGTGTATAGGGTGTAATCAAGTGCAATAAAATATTAACACGATATCGCTAACTTATGAAACCGAATCGACGTATGTCGACGCCTTCCTCGTTCACAATAAACTTATAATCCGTAGCTTATGAGTTCGTAACGTGTAACTTGTTGACGCATAATAAATTGTTTATTAAAATAAATACGTATTTATCTATAAATCCTCGTTGCTTACTGTAATGTTTATCTAGTTAAATAACCACGTATGTCCGGGTCACTTCATGTTGCATCTGTACTTATTAATCCCTATACTGATATACACAGAGGTGGATTTAAATGTTGAGAGCGCGTCTCATCGGTGCCCCTATATAAAAATACCTAGTATTACTAGTACACTATAAAAATGTATGACTGTAATTGACGTTACTACATGTGTGGTAGACGTTAATCCAAATAGCATTTCTTTACTCCAACTTGTACTAACCTACTACGTACCTACACTAATTTAGTACCCTCGCACCCTTAGGCAAGTGCCTAGTTTGCCTTAAGGATAATCCACCTCTGGCTATGCACCTCATCCTTATAGAATTAAGTATTATTATTCGCTATTATATTGTAATGTGATGTATTGGAGATTAAATGATCAGTTTATTTTTAAAGCAATATTTATTCACTAAAGAATTTCTTTAAATCGAAGCAATAATGTTAATATTACTATGCTTTTCTAACAGTATTATACAATTTAATTATGAAGTCTTACTGATGCCGAGGAAATGTATAACGGAAATAATGACGTATACAAGTCTTGTTTATGTTTTCATGTGATACATACACCGTGATATGTGAGCTATTAACAAAATGTTAGTCTTGCATTTTATTCTAATAAAGTTATAAATTACTTCCAACATAACATGGTATTTTATTTATTTAGCAATATTTAATCGTATTTTAATGTTTCTTACACCTAACATTTACTTACCGATACCATAAAATTGGGTTATTTGGTCCAAGATCCTTAGAAATGTTTATTTAACTCTTGTTTTGCGGTTCAAGGCTCAAGACTATGATTCTATGCTACTCGCATGAGAGCAAACAAACATCTTGGTGCAAATAACGTTCAAACTACGCTTTTACCAACATAAGATAATTAGTCCACCTTCGCCTGGCAGAAACAAAACCAAACAAATATATTATAAAAAGATATTATAGCATCTAACTGCCAATCGCGAATCAATATAAACTTATTATGTAAACGTGAATCGTGATCCATTTACCAGTCTATCAAAGCTACTTTACTTTATGATAGTTTACTTCGTCTTGCCAGGCTAAGGAATGGACTCTTCTATAACTACTGTCTTTGACTATATATGACAGTATATAAATAATCAAAGACTACAAGTATATTCAAGACGATTTTCATGCAGCAGATTTGAGTTAAAACAGTAGTCTTCAAAGTTTTTAACACGTTCGCCGCTCACCTAGCTACAGAAATTGCCACAGACCTTAATAAGTGGCTTCTTCATGCCGTCACAAGCTGCAACTTCACTGAAAGAGTACCCTAGGAGTTCCTAGGGTTTGCAGTATCACTTAGATCCAATTAGAAAAATATTGAATGAATGTAAAAGTATATCACTAATGATACTACTTCACAGCTATATTTATTTATGATGATTGTTTCGTGACGTAAAAGACAACTATTTGTTATTTCCGTTAAGTTAACTATTTTTAAGATTAATTTATCACCAAAGTTTGATTCTTATATGAAATACTTTTAAAATTCCTATTCTTTGAATCATTATTTGGTGTGTTATAATAATTTCAATTCGTTTGAAATGTAAATAAAATAAAAACGAGCTTTGTTATTTCATTCAATATCATATCGCGAAGATATCAATTCATTAATCAGTAGTAAAAATGTACCTAATATGGTAAATTTTAAACTGTTCAATAAATTATTTTCTCCTCATTTTGTTGTATTATTTTTACACTTGCAGTGACTGTGTTTATCGTATAGTATTTCTAGAATTAATATTGGTTTTTTGTTTCTAAAAAAATCGAAAAGCCCATAGTGTTGATAAAATTTCTAAAACTGCGACCAATCTAAAATGTTCCCAAGGCTTTTTATTTCCACTTATAGGAGTGCAGTGTCTGAGGCAACATACCTATCTACATATATCTATACTAATATAATAAAGCTGAAGATACTAAGTACTGGTCCGAATTGAAAGATTATTTTTCTATTGGATAGTCCATTCATCGAGGAAGGCGTATATAACAAAACGCTACAATCAACAGAAGCGGGCCATGAATCAAGAATGTAACAAAAAACGGGGGAAATTTTTGTTTTCGTACCGTGCTTTGACATGACAGCATTTGTCTACGATTGCGTCACAGAATATAAACCTTTGCTAATCTAAGTTTCTAAATCTAAGTTGGTACGACCAATTTCCGACAGGTGGCGTAGCAGGTAGCTGAAGAGGTTTTGACGTGACAACGTCTTATAATTTGGTTTGCCGGGTGACACTTCAAGAAACTGCGTTACGCTCCGCTCACGTTATGCGCTCACAACGAGAGCGAGTGAGAGGCACGCGTCCCTTCCACTCGGGCATGGTTAGCCCGCCTAAGAGGGAGAGAGACAGACATAAAAAGTGAAAGGCACGCGTCCCTTCCGTAAAATTATTTTACCACTCAAAGTCGTTGTCACGTAAAACTTTCGCCCGTATACCGACTTTACAGGCAACCAATTTTTTTGTTTGAAAGCGATATTGTCGGGAATGACTGAACCGATTTCAGTCACTCTTTCACCGTAGGATATGTACGGGATCCCAATGAGTGCTATAAAATGTACCACGGGGGAAGCCGGGACGGACATCTAGTGTAAATAATAAAATACAACTCGCACTTGCCAGTCACTTGGCAAACTCACGTTTCATATTCGTCTTTTTTATAAGATACTTACTAATGGCCGCCGACTTCGTACGATTTCAATCTATGCAAAAACATGGAGTTTCTGTTTATAATATCAAACTAACATTTTTTTTACAAAGTTCAAATGGGAGGGTATGCGGTACCTAACTATTTCTATTTTTTTATCTGTCAGTTTGTTTCGGTTAAAATATCCGAAACGGCTACACTGATTATGACTTTATGACGAGACTATCGCTACTATTTTGCTGATGTTCTAAGGTATAATTAACAGACTACTCTCACTTGACCAAAATAATTCAGTTTGGATTCAGTGAAAAAAAAAGATCTTTAAAATGCGGGTGAAACCGCGGGCACAGCAAGTTTAAAATAAAAAATGGTTAGGTATTATCAGTTCTTACCTTCCGTCCATGTAAGTTTTTTTTTTACAATAGATACCTACAAGATAAAACTTTAAAGCGAAACTGTAACTTGATACTGTTGACGTTACAACTAAGAATAGCCAACTTTGCTGTCTTAGCTTGGATAAAATAAAAAAATTGTATAACTCTTCAAAATATTTATTGAAAACCTGAAATAGATATTAAATGAATTTTCAATGTATAGCAATATTTATGAATGTGTAATACATATATCTTTTCTTAAATCTGATAAATAACAAACAAAAGCATAATTATATAGGTATACATACATAAAACATATTGTGCAGCCAAAGCCGACTTAAAAATTCCCAAAATAGAGTGCAAGTAAACCATAGGTGCCTACAGTTAAATTAGGATGTATTTAGCTTTCAGAGCTGAAAATATCCCGGCGGGAATCTATCACATAGAACAATTTTTAGAGCAAAACAGGAACAAAATGTTAATCAATAAATGTCTGTGACCATTCGAATTTTCGTTCGTAAACATAATATATCAGTGTCGAAACATCTCAATGTTATCGTCTTTATAGAACAGTTTCGAAAAGATATATTATGTCCTCTCTTTTGTACAACAGGTGTCCAAATGAGAGGATTCAACTTATTTAAGACTCTATCCTAATCTAATAAATAAATATTCACTTACGCGCTTACAAGAAGCTCTGCTTCGGTTTAACAGTCTATACATGTCAAGCTTGCACAACCATGCATGCGTATCAGTTACTATTTAATAACATAGTAATAAAAAGTAACTTTGGGAAAATACAGAGCGCACATAAGCTTTATTTTTATAACCACCAACAGCAACATGTATATTCCACTATTAAAATGGAAAGATCAACCAATTAATGACGTGTCCAAATTTTGAGTGGGAGTCCGTTCACAGGTTAAAAAACAAAACTTATTACTAAATAAATATCAATTTTATGTATCCTTGGATCCGAACCATGAGTTTATTTAAATAAATTTTTATCAATATCTGACATATTTATTCCCAAATAATCAGCAGCAAATTTAACAGCACTTTCTTTTCTCAAAGTCGGCTTTCCTATCGGGTTTTCCAAAAACAGTGTGAAGGTTCTAATTCCATTGGCTATATTAACAAAGCTGCAGAATGGTGTGGACTTCGATTCGCATTCTTTAGGCGCGTCGGGAGACGCAATTATAGTTTTTGTTTTTAATGTAGTGGTGTCTTTTATTTCTCGTCCATCGCACCAGAGACTGAAGTTTAGGCCATGCAAACCAAATAGATTACTTACTTCCTTATAAAGCTGATTCACAGATATGAACTTGCCGTCTTTGCCGGTTAATGTCAAGCTACCTTGCGTAGTTGTTACTCCGTAACGCGGTTTGAGTCCTTGTAAGGCAACGTTTGCCCATGGATTTGCGGGCAGACTCACCTCCTTTCTCCACGTTATAACTAATTTCAGCTCGGAGCCCTTAAGCTCCTGAGTTTCCTCTATAATCACCGGCTTAGATGATGACAGAGACTCTAGAGGTATGAGAGGCGCCTTAACAGTACTCTCAATAAAATCTCGGTGTATATTTATTATACGCAATATGTCGCTGGTTTTGTTTACCGAGAAATATACGTCGACTTCATCAGTTGGCACTAGTTTCGCTTTCTTGCGCAATTTCTGAACTCTGTTGATGATTTCCCGCGAAAATCCTTCGTCAAGCATATCCTGATCTGGTGTAACGTTGACTAGAATGAGTACATCATTGTCGCTATGCGCTTCATATTGATCGTTTCCAACGGCTTGGAAAATGAGTCGTACTTCAGAAACATCGATCAGTTGCCCAACTAACTCGATAGAGCCATCGAGGACGAGTTTTTCACATTGCTCGTTAGTGAGAGATTTCAATGCTTGAGTCACAGCTTTGAAGTCCCCTTTCAATCTAACTCCAAGAACTTTATGATCCGGCTCGGCTCTTAATTTGATACCGTATTTTTCTTTGTCGCTTGTAAGGAGCAGTCTCTTCACATTCATCTCTTCCAGAACGTAATTTTCCAAGGACTTAATGTCTTTTAGATACGTCTCGTCGCGATGAATAACTACCATCTCAGGTAGCGGATATTTCATTGGGACTGTCTTCCTGTCTCTAACTACCCTGCCGAGTTCAATGACTGATTGCATTCTCTGCACTGCTCTTTCGATATCTTTATCGACTAACTCCAGCCGTGGTTCAGGAATCATATTGTAATGTACGCTTTCTAGTGAGGTTCCTGGCAACAATTGCCTTAGGGTCTTGTACATTAGCTCAGCGAGGAACGGCGTAAAGGGAGCCATCACTCGTACCATGTCAAACAACACGCCGAACAAGGTGTCAAGCGCTACCTGGCAGTCCTGCACTCCATTGTCACCCTTTAGCCTCTTCCTATTCATCCTCACGTACCAGTTTGTAAGATGATCGATGAATTTCGTCAAACGCGGTACGACTGTGTACAACTTGTATGCCGCCATTTCTCTCTTCACAAATCCGATGAGTGACTGCGTGAAGGACGTGATCCATTTGTCCATAACGTTTTCTCGAACCGCTTTTTCGTTAAATCGATAATCGACTTTGTCTTCTTGCACAATCCTTTCAACATTCTGCATCAAGAATCTAAAGGCATTGAACCAAGGTAAGAACAAATCTTTGATGACATCTTTTACGCCCTCTTCTTTGAATCGGAGATTCTCAGCCCTAACAACGGGCGAGTTGACGAGGTATAGTCGGAGAGCGTCAGCGCCATATTTGTGAACTACTTCGAGAGGATCTGGGTAATTCTTCTTTTTTCTCTTTGACATTTTTTGTCCGTCTCCTGCTAGTACTAGTCCGTTAGCAATCAGATTTTTGAAAGGGGGTTTGTTAAATAGCGCTGTTGACAAAACAAGCAAAGTGTAAAACCATCCTCTGGTTTGGTCGATTCCTTCGGCGATGAAATTTGCAGGGAATATTTCATCAAATTCTTTCTTATTTTCAAATGGATAATGGTTTTGAGCATATGGCATAGATCCTGACTCAAACCAGCAATCAAAGACTTCTGGCACTCTTTTCAGTGGGGGTTGACCAGGCCTCGATGAAGGAATCTCTAGATGATCAATACTTTCCCTGTGTAAATCAGTGATTTTTTTGCCCTGTCAATTCTTCTAGTTCAGCAATGCTGCCAATACAAACATATTCCTGCTTATCGCTAGACGCCCATAAAGGAATTGGTGTTCCCCAGTATCTATTTCGGCTTATAGCCCAGTCTCGGGCATCTTTAAGCCAGTTTCCAAATCGTTTTTCTTTTACATATTCAGGTACCCAATAGGTGGCTTCGCTTGACTTCAAGAGGTCTTGGCTCATTTGTTCAACTCTGACAAACCATGATGGTACAGCTCTGTAAATGAGAGGGGTATCTGATCTCCAGCAGAATGGGTAACTATGTTTTGTCTGACCCGCAGACATGAGTCGGTTACGCGCTTTTAAGTTTGCTATAATATTTTTGTCAGCATCCTTCACATACTGACCTGCAAATTCTTTTACGGGCTCAACAAACCTTCCACTAGCATCTATGGGGCAGATTACATCCTGATCTCTAGTAATCACTCCAGCTGCTAAACAGACCCGGTAATCGTCTTCACCAAAATAAGGTGCCTGATGAACAATGCCAGTACCAGAATCATCTGATACATAACCATCACTGAGCACCCGATAACCATTAGGACATTGTTTTACAAAATAATCAAACAATGGTGTGTATTTAATTCCTTTTAGTTTTTCACCAGGCATCTTTTCTAAGACTTCATAATCTTCACTTTTCAGCATGAGTGGAAATCTTGTTTCTTGGATGATGTAGCATTCTCCTGAAGACTTATCTTTAACCTTCAGATAGATCAGTTTGGGATTAATACAGAGAGCTAAATTACTGGGTAATGTCCAGGGTGTTGTCGTCCATGCCAAGAATGAGAATCCCTTATCAGTTGGGAAGGTGATTACAACTGCTGGGTCAACAACATTTTTGTAATTCTGACCTGACTCAAAGTTGGACAGAGGTGTGGCACATGCAGTGGAGTAAGGCATCACCTTGACGCCTTGGTACACCAAACCTTTGTTATACAGTTCTTTGAAAACCCACCAGATGGATTCCATAAATGTGGGATATAGAGTTTTGTAGTCATTTTTAAAATCTGAAACAAGTAATATTTTATCTCAGATTTGAATTATTACCTAGACAGTGTACATGTGTGTGTAAAATGTGTACAAGTAAAAAATTAAATTTTGCGATGATGGGTCCCAGACAGGATGATGGAAAGAGCATATTTTGACAGCCAATAATAAACGCAGTGCAATTAGGCAGATTGTGATGTTCAGGATAAGTTTATGTTTAAAGCACCAAAGAAAAACTTTACTAATAAATGAGAAAATGACCAAGCAAGCATAGAGACTGAACAAGGAACTCTAAAAAACCTACCAATCCATCTTCCCATTCTTGTGATAATCATCTCCCATTCTCCAGCGTATTTCATAACAATTTTTCTGCATTCGGCATTATATTTATCAATGCCCATTTTGTGTACATCTTCAGGTCCCTTGATGCCTAATGTTTTATCAATCTCGAACTCTACAGGCAATCCATGGCAGTCCCATCCAAATCGCCTTTCTACATAAAACCCCTTAAAAATACAAACATATTAAAATAACCTAAATGCTACCTTCTACTACTGATATCTCATACTATGTCTATTCCATAATAATCAGTAGTAAGTCTTGCAATTACTTGTCTACGATCGCTATTTCATTGCCTTTTGCAATTATTGACATAATTTATTCCAATTGGATTATCTATATTTGTATTAATATGTGAACCAAAAACTTTATGCCACCTTTTTACGAAAATTGTGTGGACGGAGGGGTATGAAATTTCATATGATTAAAGTTTATATGGAGAAGAAAAGCAGAATGCTAATTTTATTTTTAAGTTATGCATAATGATACTATATGTCGATAAAAAAAACATTGTATTTGACACACACCCACACAAAATACTACTTAACTCGTACTTAATACGGGTGACTCCCGCTCCGGCGCGTTCCTGGACCAAAGGTTGGCCATTTCCATTCAACGTGGGAACGCGGCGAGCGTCATGGGCACTTTTGCGCCGGGAGCAGTTAGGGGTGAGTTATTCGGAGATTAGTTTTTTAATTCTTAACAATTACTTTTTTTTAACTCTTTACTTAATTAATTTTTTTTTATTTTATATTTATTAAGTTTTTAATTCTTAACAATTACTTTTTTCTTAACTCTTTACTTAACTTAAAACAGGTAAAAAGTTAAAAAAATATAGACTTAATCTATTTGAATTTTGGTTTAAAACCAACTGGAAGAGGCGAGGCGAGCCTCCGCCGAGTGTTTCCTTTCCCGTGTATGGAGGCAGCATTGTCTCAAAACGCGCACGGGTTTGTAAAGCTTATTCTCTTTCCAAACCCGTGTTCAATACGAGGCATGCGTCCTCCAATTGTTGGGTTTGTATCGCGAGCTGTTCTTCGAAATACGAGTTAAATACGAGGCCTGGCGCTCGAGTTGGAATAAATGCACCTCTGGCGTCTCGCTACTTCTTTCAGTAGCATTTCTGGCAGAACCCAGATGCCAGATTCGGAGCACCCCGATTCCACCTAGTCTTGTCGCTACTACCCCTAGAGTGTCATGTCACTGAAAATAAAAACCTTTAGTTGATAAATTCACTAGGTAGTTGATCAACTTTCAGAAAATAACAAACGGCAGTTGATATGTATTATTTAACCTACATATTTTAGTAAATTGATCAATTTACGGCGTCTTGCCGTAAATTTCCGACAAATGCCCCTAATGAATGCCATCGACCAATCAGAGAACAATGATTTCATTTCATTTCATGATATTATTAATTGATGTTTAATAGTGTACAGTCAAATAGTATGCTGAGCAACGATTGGCCCATGGAAGGTCAATGCTCACTCAGGACTGACAGAGTCAAGTCTCAGTTATAGACCCTACCTAATCTGACTAGTTGTCATAAGCCAGTGACAGAATGTAATCATAATAGTTAGTTCAAAGGGACATTTTTTTTTTAAAACATTTGTTTCAAAGTTTCATTTTGCATTTTGGTATACGCTCAATTTATAAAAATAATTTATTTATTTATTTATTGAATAATAGGCGAGCAGCTTTAGCTGATATGCCTATATCTCAGTGTTGAAATAACAAATTATAGGTAATTATCTGTTAAAATGATTTTGTCTTTTACTATCCATTTGTCAAGTTTGTTCTTAAAAGAGTTTAACGACTTTGCCGAAATAACATCCTCAGGCAAGCTGTTCCAGTTGTAAACCACTCTGTTGCTGAGGATGTGATGTGCAGTGTTTGTCAGTGATGACGCGTGGGATAACTGGGACTTATGACGCCGACTGTCTCTCTTATGCTCCTTTAATCTGTACAGGTTCCTAATGTGAGGGAGATTATAAAATCCATTGAGTGTTTTAAATGTTTCGATCAAGTCTCCCCGCAACCGTCTCTCCTCCAATGTAGTGAGGCGCAGGGCTTTTAACCTGTCTGTGTAAGATTTACGGCGAAGGGCATATGGTAATTTTGTCGCTTTTCTTTGCACACTTTCAAGTAAATCAATATCTTTTTTTGAAGTACTCCAGACTTGATAACCATATTCCAGTAGTGGCCTCACATAAGTTTTATATATTTTAAGAAACATTTCTACAGTTATTGTTTGAAAGGATCCACAAATGATGTAAAGAAAAGAGTTGGCTTTCTTTACAATTGCAGAAATGTGTTCTTCCCATTTTAAATTTGGTGTAATTATAACACCGAGGTCTTTTTACTGATTCACTGAAGATAAAGCGGTACCATTGAGATAATATGTGATTAGTGGGTTATTCTTGCCTAGATGTAAGACTCCACACTTCGCAACATTTAGATTGACAACCCAGTCCATGGTCCAGTCATGCACATGATCTAGATCCTCCTGAAGCCGCCCTGAACTAACCAGTGGGTTTGCAAAAAATTTACCATCATCATTTATGAAATAAAAAATTTACAAAAGAACAAAATATGTAAAGTAGCGAGATGCGAGCAGTGCATTTATGCACAAACTCGAGCTCCATGCCTTGTATTGAACACTTATTTAAAACGACAGTTTGCTCTGCCAACCCATGTTTGATTGGAGGATGATGCCTCGTATATGCTATATATATTTAACACGGGTTTAGAAAGAAAATTAGCTTTATAAAACCGTGCGCGTTTCGAGGCAATGCTGCCTCCTACTGTACACGGGAAAGGAAATACGCCCCCACCACTTTTAAGTCACGGAATTTGGTTGTGGAATTTTGACTACTTGGCATCCACTAGTTTAATTTATCCCCTACACTTTGATACTTGATATTCAAATTTGTAAATTCTTGACTGGATATTCAAATCAAAAGTAATAATAATTGTTTACTTGCTGATGTGCATAGCGTGTAACCACATCTTTGATGGTGCCAGCGAGAATGTGTCCATAGTGAGGCAGCCCAGTAGCGAATGGAGGTCCATCATAAAATGAATATCTGAAAAAATAAATTCTTTGTTTTAACAAAGAGTTTATCTAGTAGTTATATAGCCTTTTAAGACTACACAGATTATAGGAAACAAAGAATTTATTTTTAATAAAAATAAATTCTTTGTTAAAAAACTACACATTTATTTGAAATCAACACTCAATAAAAACAGAAATGTCTGTCCATCTCTACATATATATCCTTAATTAGATCTTTAAAACTACCAAACAGATTTTGATGATTTTTTATATGTGCATAAAACAGCAGAGAAACTTGTTTTTTTTATTCTTATTTATTTAGGGGAATTTGGTTGATAATCGACTATGTCATTCCCATTGTATCTACTACTAGGTTAAACCAAAGAAGGCAGTAACAAAAATAATTAAACCTAAATCAAGATAATTAAGCCTAGGAGCCCCCTCCAAAGAGAAACAAGTAAAGCTACAGCAGCTTTTTGGCTTCCTCTGATGATGGTGAAGCCAATATGCCATTACACTCTCCAACATTGGTGCTTTGTACAAAGACAATTGGGGTAGGCACACGGACTAATCTAAATATTGTAAAACACGTTCATAGCAGCTAAATTATTGGGAAAATAATATAATCATGCATTAAAAATTACATTAGCTACTTAACAAAAACTTTTTTCTCGAGAAATTCAAATTACAACATAGTAATTTCAGGCCTCGAAGTAGGACTGAAAGTTGAGAGCAATATGTCATCACCTAATGATTACTTTAATTGAATTTGTTTTACCAAACCCAGAAACTAAACAAGAGTGTGTATTAGATGTGTTTGTCGTTTCATTAGCTTCAATAAAGTACACATTAGAAAAAGACCAAGATTGTTTGGGAATTTCGTTTTAATTTTGTTTGACGCAACTTCGAAACCACCTTATAACGCTGGTCGGGAGCTTTTCGGAGGTAAAACTGTCCACCGTGAGACAGTGGCGGGACGCCCGAGAGGTTAGTATTACATCAGACATAAGTTAAACATAAAACACAATCACATTAATACCTCAGTTTACATGCAACTATATTGATTGTATCAGATATAAATGTAAACATTTTTTACATGCATAACAGAGTTCAATATTGATAAAGCTTCGACAATAGCATATGTTTGCAGATAACGATTGAACCATATGTTGACACCAATCAGTGTTATATTTTTATGAACATTCAGCTTAGGAGACGTATTCAAATGATGTCTATCAAGTTGGTAACATTTGTAACATTTTTTCTTTTTTACATAAAACTTATAATTCATTTCAAGGTACAAAAAAATAAAAATATAGTTGTTATGTAGTGCTATGTGGACCACTTACTTGGGTTTATTCTTGGATTGTTTAAGGCACGTTTGAAATGCATCAATTTCTTTCCAGAACTGTAGAATCTTTTCTTCTTCTTTAGGGAAGTCAATAATTTCAGGTACTCTTTCAACTTTTAGCGCCATGCCTATTTTTTAAGTTTTTCTCAATAACCTCAATTCCACGCCATTACACGCGTCACACACTCACACATCAGCGCATCACGCAGCTACATTGTATACAGCAGCAGTGTTTCCACTTTAATAATTTCCTTTCCCCTCGCCTTATTCTAGTATAGTTCTGGCACCCCCCCCGCCCCTCTTAAGGAGAGATTCAAATTTTAGAATTGCACCGATCTCAATAATTAAGCTTTCATGGCTCATCGAAAATCATATTATAAGAAAAATCGCCACATTGAAAAAAAATTGGAACTGATATTAATTCTAGGAAAATTTTCCTCAATATATGACGAAGTTTTGTATTTGTTTGATTAGGCATGATTTCCCCTTTACATCTCTTTCCCCTTTTTATTCCCCTCTGGACCCTAATTTCCCCTCAAAAGGGGAAGTTCCCCCTCATTGTGGAAACACTGCACAGCAGTGACACTGTGACAGCAGTTTATTTGACATTTTAGACAGATTGACAATGACAGATCCAGGGTACAGATATAAAATACCTGTGCTAACTTCGAGAAATGACAAGCATGGAGTATTCGTGATTTCAAAAAATTGTCTCATTTGATGCCATGTTTAAGAGCCCTCTCACGAAACGACAAAACTCAACTTTAGGTAAAATCCTGCAACATTGTCAGCGTGCGTCCGTTCGATTCAGCTCGAGCGTTTAGGCGGACAGAACGATCTTGAGCCGTAACGGCAGTGTACTAAATTTTGAAGAGATTTTCTGACGTGACAACGTCTACTAAATCGATGAATGCTGGCTGCGTGCACGAAAATTGATGACTTATTATCCCGTTACGTTCGTTGTCCCGTTACGTTACGATAAATTATTCTTGCATTTCAAAAATCTGATTACTAGTATAATTTCATTTTTATTTAAAGGTTAATTTTTGTGCATTTGTTCTTAGCTATGTTTGGTTAATATCGATTCAAGATGGCCGCCTCCACAAACGGTACAAACTTACAGATGTTTGTACCGCACTGAACCTGCATCAATCGCTAACAAAATGATTTTGCGTTGCCCGCGTGCCCATCCCTAGTAATCCCCAACGTACAAATCTATGTAGCTATACATCATCTGCCTACGACGCGCACTGGGCGTCTAGTGTGGTGTTAGCACTCTATACTTTAGTTATTTGTCCTCCATGATTTTTAGCTAAGACAGCTCCCTTCCGTGCTTGCGCGGAAGATCGCGTTACTCGATGAGTCAAACCCTTCCAGTTGGATATGAAATTTGTCATAGTGCATAGTATTCTACTAGTCAAGCCCTTTCATTTGTTACCCATATTGAGGAAGTAGTAAAAAATAATGACATTCGCAATTTTGTGGTGGCGCCCATCTTGGATTTGAAATTTGTGACAGTGCATAGTATTTTACTAGTCAAGCCCTTTCATTTGTTACCCATTTTGAGGTGGTAGTAAAAAATAATGACATTCGCAATTTTGTGGTGGCGGCCATCTTGGATTTGAAATTTGTTATAGTGCATAGTCAAGCCCTTTAAATTGATACCTATTTACCTATATTGAGGTAGTAGTAAAAATTAATGATGATTAATTAATTTTGGAAGTTCGTTGCTCAAACACGTCGGAACAGTCATTGGTCATGGCCATTGCTCATGGTCATTTTTCATAGTCATTGGTCATATCCGTTTCTCATGGTCATTGTAATTGGTCATGGTCATGGTCATTGGTCATGGTATAGAGGTAGTAGTGAAAAATAATGACATTCGCAATTTTGTCGTGGCGGCCATCTTGGATTTGAAATTTGTGACAGTGCATAGTATTCTACTAGTCAAGCCCTTTCATTTGTTACCCATATTGAGGTAGTAGAAAAATTAATGATGATTAATTAATTTTGGAAGTTCGTTGCTCAAACACGTCGGAACAGTCATTGGTCATGGCCATTGCTCATGGTCATTTTTCGTAGTCATTGGTCATATCCGTTTCTCATGGTCATTGTAATTGGTCATGGTCATGGCCATTGCTCATGGTCATTGGTCCTGGTCATTGGTCATATCCGTTCCTCATGGTCATTGTAATTGGTCATGGTCATGGTCATTGGTCATGGTATAGAGGTAGTAGTGAAAAACAATGACATTCGCAATTTTGTGGTGGCGGCCATCTTGGATTTGAAATTTGTGACAGTACATAGTATTCTACTAGTCAAGCCCTTGCATTTGATACCTATATTGAGAAGTAGTGAAAAATAATGACATTCGCTATTTTGTGGTGGCGGCCATCTTGGATTTCAAATTTATCATAGTGCGTAGTATTCTACTAGTCAAGCCCTTTAAATTGATACCTATATTCAGGTAGTAGTAAAAATTAATGATGATTAATTGATATTGGAAATTCGTTGCTCAAACACGTCGGAACGGTCATTAGTCGTGGCCGTTTCTCATGGTCATTGTAATTGGTCATGGTCATAGTCATGGTCATTGGTCATGGTATTGAGGTAGTAGTGAAAAATAATGACATTCGCAATTTTGTGGTGGCGGCCATCTTGGATTTGATATTTGTGACAGTGCATAGTATTCTACTAGTCAAGCCCTTTCATTTGTTACCCATATTGAGGTGGTAGTAAAAATAATGTCAGTCGCCATTTTGTGGTGGCGGCCATCTTGGATTTGAAATTTGTGACAGTGCATAGTTTTCTACTATTCAAGTCCTTTCATTTGTTACCCATATTGAGGTAGTAGTAAAAAATAATGACATTCGCCATTTTGTGGTGGCGGCCATCTTGGATTTTAAATTTGTCATAGTGCATAGTATTTTATTAGTCAAGCCCTTTCATTTGTTACCCATATTGAGGTGGTAGTAAAAAATAATGTCAGTCGCTATTTTGTGGTGGCGGCCATCTTGGATTTGAAATTTGTGACAGTGCATAGTATTCTACTATTCAAGTCCTTTCATTTGTTACCCATATTGAAGTAGTAGTAAAAAATAATGACATTCGCCATTTTGTGGTGGCGGCCATCTTGGATTTGAATGTATCATAGTGCACAGTATTCTACTAGTCATGCCCTTTCATTTGATACCCATATTGAGGTAGTTGAATGAAAATGAAGAAATATTTATTCCACCATTTTGTAGAGGCGGCCATCTTTAATCAATATTATCCCAACAAAGCTAAGATCCACCGCATGAAAATTAACCTTCAGTTAAATGTATAAATTCTTGAAATTATACTAGTAATCAGAGTTTGGAAATGCATGAATAATTTACCGTAACGCAACGGGACAACGAGCGTAACGGGACAATGGGCTTAGCGAGACAATGAGTCATCCCATTTTCTTGCATGCGGCCAGCGTTCATCGACTTATTAGAAGTTGTCACGTCAAAAAAAATTGACAGATTCTGCTTCTTCAAGAAGTAAACAAGATCAAATGTGATGGTCCGATCCGAAAAATCAGAATGAAACGTTATAAAACGCCAAACGACTTTAAATTTTGTGGTCGCACTATAATTATTCTAGTTTATGTCATAAACGCGCGAAATATTACGTAACCGACTCCCACGCTAACTGACGCAGGTCCTCCCCCGACGGCCGCTCGCGGCATACTTAATTGCGCAGCGTAATTTATTGTAATTTAGACTGCTGGTAAGTTATTTAAAATTTGAATTAAAAATTGACAAGTATGATTTGAAAAGTAACTATAGAATTGGATTCTACAAAGAACAAAGTATTATCGTGTCTAATTTTTATTTTGGAATTATTGTGTATTTTACACAGAGACAACGCTAAAACTGCAATATAAAACTTAAAATTGGCTCATGATTTTGTTTTTTTTACTAATAAATGGGACCAAAATTCAGATATATGTAACATGTCTGAATTAATAAAATATATGTATGATGTTCCCCATATTTTTTTAAGTATAAATTTTGAGTATCACTTGTAGATTTCAAAGTCTGAAACTGACACGGCGGCGACTTTTCGGCGAAATGGTCATGGGAGATCGTTCCCTACGACCAAAGGAATTATTATTAGGAAAATTTAAACAAGGAAACGTCAACAAGAAAGATCGGCCTATTTTTTGAACGTAATTAACTTTTTCTAGATAATACTAAAGATGGAAAATTCGGAACACAAACTTTTTGAATTTTGTGCGACGACGTGAGAGGGCTCTTAAAAATATGTCTCAAACACAGGTGTGTCACGCACACAAGGGTTTGAAGCCTGGGCTTCAATTTACTTTTGACTAGGGACTTTTGTACATTACATTTATTTTAGACAAGTAGGTATATAATCAAAGACTTCTACTACTATAATAATAGAGCAACCGATTCCTTTTATTACGCCAAAAGATAAAAATGATACGGACATAACAGATGAGGATTTTTCGGATTATTAATATAAGTTGTGTGTGAATTGTCCACGAATATTTATATTTATTTCTTTAATATATTTAAGTATTGTTTTTTTGTGAATTTTTTTACATAAGCAGCAACACTGTCTTTGGTGTTTGAGTTGGGGTTGGGGTAGACGGTAGAGTATCTTTCTACTTAGTCTGTGGACGAGAGACGAGAGCTCTCTACTT
This sequence comes from Ectropis grisescens, assembly GCA_017562165.1. Lineage (NCBI taxonomy): Eukaryota > Metazoa > Arthropoda > Insecta > Lepidoptera > Geometridae > Ectropis > Ectropis grisescens. The sequence continues at coordinate 16,260,200 of CM029787.1, read as the reverse complement.
AGTACTACTTAGTCTGTAAACGAGAGGCAGATTACATTCACACATTCACAGATCAGTAATGCGATTTTCTCTTATATTCTACAACCTACAACTACGTATTATTTAGAACGAAGTGTAAGAATAGGAATACAATACTAATTATTAATCAATGGATTGCATTTGGATTAAAACATCACCAAGGTAAAGTTAAACTTATCGAACGAGTTTATACCAGATAACAGTATGTATCAGTAAGAAAATAAATAGTATTCGGTGTCACTCTCTTATTTTCTACGCGACGTCCGTCGGCCAAATGGGGCTAAACGTTAAGCGAGTTTGAAGTTATGTCTTTGTATACCATTAACCAATTGAGCCTGAGTGGATTTTGTCAGTATGCAAGGCAGTTTCATCAAACATATTATTTATTTTATGAATATTATTCATTAACTGACTGATTCTTATGTAGGTTACTGACTTTTCTAATTATATTTTTTCAGCCTCACAAAAGGGGTAAATGCGATAAATCTATTGGATGATTCAAGATTTGAGCAATTTCTGCGACGGATTATTTCAAAAATGAAACTTCAAGATGTGGAAATTTTTAATGAAGAAGAATTAGAGAAACTTGTCAAAATATTCCAAGTTGAGAAAGAAAACCTTTTACTTGCGATCAAAACTTTGGTCTACATCTTTAAAAGGTTACTAAAATTTATCCTCATGCCCATGAATTTGAAAAATGACTTCCAATTTTTGGGTGTAAATAATGAAAAAGTGGATTTAATTGTCAAGTTATGGTCTACTGAAACTAAGAGTACTTTAGATGAATTGGGATCCATAGAAAAAACCCAATGATACATTAGACTTTACATGGTGTCTCAATGCAGAACTCAGTTCAGATTATTGCAAGAAGACGAAAGTACCTAAAGCATATATTTCGCTGTATAAAGACAGAGATAATTCTGAGATAGAATTAACTCATTCAGAGTTATATTCTATGTTTTTACAATTTGAAGCTATACAAAATGAATTGGATAATCTTGATATATAGGTTTGAAACACATAGGTATATTACATTCAATGAACTATATGTTAAACTAAAAATGTATTATGTGATAATGTTAACTATACATACTGTTTTTTGAATAAAGGAATTTAATTCTGTATCACAATGAAAATGATTTCCTGCCTAAATAACTATAGTGCATAATATTATTATAGGTAACTAATTTTAATAACAAGAAGGTAATTTGTTAGTAGCCCAAAAATTGTCTTGCAGCAATGTGCAAACATCAGTGTTCCAGTTTGAAGGGCAATTTTTCCACAGAAATTACAGGGTATCTAGATATAACATTTTATGTCTCTGGGTGATTAGTGCATTGCAGTCTATGGCAATGATAAGCACTCTTTATATTCTGGTAGGTGCATGATACTGTGCTGTAATGGGCAGAAGTGAAATATTATTCTAATAGAATTGACAATTATTACACATAGATTGAATATAGATAAAATATAGTAAACACTGCAGCTGACTGTATCTTTTGAATTATAAGGCCATAATTTTTCCTGTAAAGGTGTGTGTAAAATTCAGCGTTAAATAAGCGTAACAACTAAAACGTTGATTAATAAACAGCTGGAGGTAAGGCTTCCCGATCAATCTGAACTTGTTTTCGGTTTGAAGGACAATGTAACCAATTAAATTACAGGGGATAGAGATCTGAGACATCTGGGTGACGAGCGCAGTGCAGTTCCAAGTAATGATTAGTACCTATGTTAAATTGTTGAATAATATATGGTGTTACAATGCTTCTTAGCTGGTTTGTACAAATCTTGCAGAATTAAAATAAAGAACATAGAAAAAGATCTTAGTGTATTTAAAGATTCTACTGGGATTATATTTCTTGTTTCAAAACCCAAACATAGTTACACATTCATTATGAATTTCTTTGGATAATCAATGGCGAAATGGAAATTTGACAAAAAATATTAAAAAACATTGATTAACGATATATTTAAGGAAAAAGATCTAATATAAAATCAACATAATGTGGCGAAAATTTTACACAACGTGCAAAGATCCATCTAATGAATGACAAAGACATCATAGCAAATTAGCAGTAGATTATATACCACAGTTCGTTTGTTTAAATATTTTTCCATAAACACCAAAGGAGTAGCCGTTGCCGTGACGTAAACATTCATTATGAATCGCTGGTCGTGTCCCACTCTTTCACGTCATATATATCTGATACAATCTGAATTGTTTACAACAGGCGAAATGAAATAATTAAAAGATTTTGTGTAAAAAAATATTTAAAATTGGACTTGGTACTATTTTGATTACCATTTGAGCTCAAATCGAATTTCGTGGAATTATTAATACATCCATTTGTCTTTCATCAGGAGACGTTGATTTTACATCGCCATCGTTGAAGCGTTTGCCGCTTCTTCCGTTTTAAGAGTTCAAAATTTAATTCCACAGAGCCACACAGGAAGTAATCACTATGGAGCCACAGACTATCTATGCGGCACAGTTTGATAACTCACTCATTCTCTTTCTTTCATTCATTTTTAAAATGTTCTAAATAGTGCTGCCCATATTCAACCCACAGACAAAGTAGAAAAGATTCCAACAAACGGCAAATATTACTGGTTGTTCTAGGAAAATATTTTGACCAAGTGGGTAGGGTAGTAACAAAGTGTAGTAAGTAGGTAGGTTTATACCATATTTTATTTTGTTTCATATTAATATTTACATGTCTCTACGTCGTAAAAGAAGCTTCGCAAGAAACGGACTTCTCTGCAGTATTGAAAACCGCAGTTTTGCTCTAATCGTCGACTAAAACGTACTGTCCTATACGTACGTATTCCTACTCCTACTATCTACATAAATTAGTCCAGATTGTACCTTGTAGTGGGAAAATGCCATGGTGGGCTTAATTCAATCGGGACATAAACGGGCTGCGAAAAACATAAAACACGATGTGTACTTTTGTTATAATGCAAAAAATATTTTATGAGACCTTAATATTTTGTAATGCGATTTGAGATTTGGAACATAATCAGCCGAGCCGTCATCAAACGTCAGACAGAGGTTTTGGCAGCCCGCGGGTGAACTATTTTCTTCATTGTTGACCTTTCCTAAATCTTAGGTGTAATTATTTCATCATTAGACGTACTCTGGCTGCATCCTTATTTATATAGTTTACATATTTCGTGAAAGTTTCGACGATGGATTCCGAAGATGATACAAAGGACGATGTGGACTCAGGCAATGAATCCAGCGGAGACGATGTCGACTTTGCAATGGACGTTGATACACATAGTACAAGGGAAAGACAGACGGAGCTCGAGGAGTATCCTTATGAGGTGTTATCGACGGAAGAAATCGTTCAGCATATGGTGGATTGCATCAAAGAAGTGAACACAGTCGTTGAGGTCAGTAGGTTGCAGTGTTTGTGGTAAACAATGGGAGTTCTTTAATGAGGTTACTCGAACATTGGTCCACTTAAAGCTCTTTTGTGCAGTCCACACATTTTGGCACTCTAGAACCTATTTACCACATTAGGGTGGAATGTTAGCATAACAATATAAATTATTCAATCTAATTTTCATAGTCATAGACAATGATGATTGTAGAATAAGTGGAGGACAAAGATGACTTAGAAACCTAGTTTACTTAGTCAACATAAAGAGAATTCATTATAGGTATCCATAAAAATCTGAAGGTGACAACAGTGAAACGGTCTGTTTTCCCACAAACCATTTATCCACCACAATGGAATGAGTCACTAACTTGTTTATGACTAATATATCTTTTATTTCATAATTTTGTTATATTTTAACTGTTTATGTAAATTTACTTACAGTAAACATTGTTGATGATGGGGTCAATTATGATATAGGTAACTAATATTTCCTTTGATATCCTTTAGAAATGTGAAGGATAGACCATAAACCTCCTTTATCTGATTGATCACTGATAGTAAGAAAGTTACAGATATAGGTGTGAGATCATTCCTAGATAGTTTTTCCTAGTAATTCTCTTAGTAGGTATACAATGTGCATCAATGAGAATCTGTTTTGTTCTGGTTGGTCCAATTTTGATGAATTTGTGCATAGTAATATTAGTATGCAATTGTTTTCGATCTAAAAAAGGCCTCATCACATTTTTATGGAAATTACAGATACAAAATACAGTGCTCCAAAGTACAAAAAAGCATTAAAATAAATTATTACATTAACTGAAACCAATACTTAGTTTTAGTTTACGGAGTTCCAGTCAGAAACACAAACATAATGACCTTCAAACCGTCCCAGAGATAAAGTATTGGGGTTTTCCTTGTTATACCTTCAGGTATAACTTGTTTTGTTTGTAAATAAAAATAGATAGAAACTCTTTATAGCAACATAAACAAATTAAAATATTACAAATAAACACTTATTAACTAGTGCTACAAGTGATGGCCTTATTGCTAAGAACAATCTCTTCCAGGCAACCAGCAAAAAGGAAAATAGCTCACATATACTCGTAGGCGAGGGAAGCAACATTAATTAATACTATTACATATTTCTATTTTATATAACTGTATAAATAATAAATATTAACCTATAAACACGAGAGTAAAATTTAACTAATAAATACTAAAAATAAATAATTACCAACAAAAGTGCGAACATGATGAAAAAAGCTCAAGGACTATGATTGTCTCAAAATGTTGCCATTTTAATTTCTTTTTCTTACTGGACTATGATTGTATCAAAATGTTGCCATTTTAATTTCCGTTCTTACTGGTCGCTTAGGTGTTCATTGTAAGCTTGCAATATCATCAAGGTTAATTGAAAGTCTATGTAACATATCATAAAGAGACTACCCTGATTTTGTCCAGTTATTTTTGTGACTTACCTTGACATGATTTATTTCATTGTAATTTTTAAGCCCTTCTTATTAAACCCTAATCATGTCCTGCTCATATCATCACTGTATACTGAAAATAAAACATATGAAATAAAAAAAGATAAGAATGTGTCACGTTGTCGTAATGTGCTGGAGTGTAGTTTTTTAAATTTTATTTACTATCATTGTCTGGAATTCATATTGCAATAGTTATTTTTGGTATAGTGAGACGGTGGATAAGCAATCTAATAGGATTAAAAGCCAATTTCACACACAATTGAATTTAATAATAATGTATGTTTATAAGAGGCAGGAGCTTAATGAGTTTTGACATCTGTTTTCTAGCTCTTGTTTAGAGTAATAAAAGATTTCCAAAACAACCATAAGCTGCTTTAACATCTGATAAGTGTATTGAGGTAAAATACACTGACAACTATAAAAAAAAATTAGTAACCTAAAATACAAGTGATAACAATGTTAAAATTTGGTCAAATTAGTTTATCCTTTGCTTAGCTGAAATTTTCTTACAAGAATTTTACTTTAAAGGATTTAACCAAGGTTAGATGAATCTCTATTTGGTTCATCCAATAAATTTGGTGAAGTATTGGAATTGAAATGATGTTTTTTTTGTTCAAATGTGGCTATATTTCTTATAATAACTTTTAGTACCCAAATGAAGCTGGTTATGATTTCCTATGTTTATTATAATAGAGCAAGATCAAGGCAGATGGTAGAGTAAGAAGAGGAGATGCCTATATTCAGCAGTGGGATAGAGAAAGCTGTGAATGACGATGAATTAAAATGTAAACTTTTTTTTTATAACTAGTATAGAGTGAAGAGTCTAATGGTAAGCATCATGACTGCGACTGCCACATAACAGGACAGGACACATTACCTAGCACTACACTGCACTCGTCACCCAGAGTTCTAAGATATTATACCTCTAAGCCATGTGATTTTTTTCAGATACCAGCAACAACAACCAGGATTCTTTTAAACCACTTTAAATGGGACAAAGAGAAGTTGATGGAACGTTTCTATGATGGTGATCAAGACCAGTTGTTTGCGGAGGCGCGAGTCATCAACCCATTCAGAAAGCCGGTCATTCAAAGGCCCAAGGTTATTAAAACTGCAAAATATGTAGGTCCCTCTCTTTATATGCCATTTGTTTTATGGTGGCCCTTGCAAGTAATAGTTTACAAAGTAGGTCAGCTCTACTTTGTAATTTTTTCAGTGTAGTATAAACCATTCTTACTGTCAAGTTTTATAAACATAATGTTTGTTGAGTAAACATTTTTAGTATCGAGAATTTCTACTGGCTAATTTCAGCTACAGTGATTATTGCTCTATTATTTTATATTAAGTAGTGAAATATGAATATTGACATACATATGATATTGTGTACTGTTTGTAGAGATAGGTAGAGTACCCTGAGCCAATATAAGTACTGAATATAATTTGTTAGCTTGTCATACATAGTAGGCTATCAGCAATTGACCAAATCTCTGCAGCTGGAAGGTACACTATAAATAACTATATGATCTAATTCCAACATGGGGAACCCTTTTTGAAGTCTTCTCAATACTTATTGAATTAAAAAGTGTAGTTTCTTGATTAATTGTCTTAAAACTGTCCAAGGACCAGTGAGTGCTCAATTTTTTTGCCTTTATTGTGTGTGATGTGGATGTAGATTACACAATAATAACATAATAATGTAATTATTAAGACAGTAAATCACTAATTACAATACTTAATATAATATGACAAATAATAATTGAAAGGCATAAAAAATACATTATACTATATAATCAGGGCCAAAATTGATTAAAATAATAGAAATTGACTATTTGACACTTTAGTGGTTTGTACTTAGACTTAGAAGTCCTTTATGCCTGAGGGACATGAGGCTAGTTTTTCAAGCTAGGATAGCAAGCTTTGTGTAGACAAAACTAGCTTGCTAGCATACTAGCACTGGCTAGCTTGAACAACTCACCTCATGTTGCTTGGGCATTAGTAATTTTGTGTGAGTGATGAAATGGCAATATAATGTGGAGGCTTTAAGTGATACAAAATGTTTATGCAAGCAACTCCACTTTATCTAATAGATCAGTGTGAGATCTATTATACGAGCCCATAGCTTTGTTTCATGAGTATGACTGCACACTTTCGCCGTTGCTGTTTTAGAATGATATTGCTTATGTAATAAATATTCATATTCAAAATTATAATATTTAAGGTATTTATTCTATTGGATAGAGTGACAGGAGACAAGCAGGATATATCCACAACTCTGCCCATGACTGCTCAGTGTCATGTATAATATATTAGAATGTGAAGAGTTATAAATAATTACTTAGTACCAGCACTGCACTCGTAAGCCACAGCTGTAAGCTGATTTATCACAGGATCACAGTGATGTTTGCACATTAATTAACTAATTGTTCTTTCTACTGAAACTTTTTTAAAATCCTTAGATAAAGAATAAGTAAATAGATCAGGTTCTTTTCCCCACGGTTCTTTTGTACCAATCGTAAAGAGATGAGGTGTATGTTAACTATGGCAACAGAGTGATGTGCTGCGACAAAAGTATGACACTTCCACAAGAGCGACAAGACAAGAGCGATCAGACCCGTGCTTTCGGCGTAAAGTATTATCTAACTATACGTACCTAGTAGTAACTCTTTGTTAAAATCAATTTAGTGTTTTTATCTGAAACTGCCGTATCGCTTCATGTCAAGCGACGATGTGGTCTACTGCTAGAGTTTTTAAAAGAAAATGATTTAGTCTTGACTTGACATCATCGAAAAATTAGGCATCAAAACTAAATTTTTATGGTAACAAATTATTTACTAATTATTAAAAAAAACTTACTAAATTCAAGTCTGATGCTGCATGAATCTGATTTGATTCTAAAGAGATAATTTTCATAAGAAAAATGGTGAAATGAACACAATCAGTTGTTGTTGTGATACATAGTAAAAAAAATTTTTTTTGCTCCATAATATTTTGTATTTATTATGTATTGAAAGACATTCACCATTCATCATTTTGACTCTACCTCTATTGCATGCTAAAAATGTGTAGGGTTACCCTTTAATTTTATAGACATCATTATGGCTGATGCTACTATGCCCTTGGACACCATTCAGTACCAGTTACCATCTAATATACAAATTATATAATTAATCAATGATTTTTATTCCATCGTAGCTGCCGAGGCGGATATCGACATCAGGCACAGAAGAATGCGAAATATGTTTCTCAGTTCTACCTACTTCTGTAAGTATCTAACACTATTACCGCAAAGCAATCAGTCAAATTTATGAATGTAATCCATTTTTCATACCTATAGTCGGTGGTTGTGCAAGAGTTAGTTCTAGGCTACGCAAAAAAAAGTGTGTAATGGCTTTTGTGTATAATTGTTTGATAAATTGTTGATAATAAAACCAGAAAAAACAGATACTAAAACTATATGTAATAGCTAAAATAATTCAATTGTAAGGTTATTGATATATCTTTTATAAACTGAATGCTTCACTCATCTTCTATTCGGTATCAGTAATATTTACGGAATTTATCTCATTAAAACATATGGGGTGTTAGGGTTCTTCCTACAGTATAATATCTTCATAGGCGGAGAATATTGATGGAACTGACGTTACAATAACAATAATTATAAAGGTAAAATAATAATTATAAAGGTGAAAGTATGTGGGCTTGCAAGTGTTTATGTTTGTACCCACATGTCTGTCTAACACCTAAATTAATCTAAATAAAATCAAATACGTAGGATGTATCATTCAGTCATTTGTGTGAATCATATATGTGTAAAAATAAATCAACATGTAAAATTGTGAAGCTGCTGGTTTTACTGAGGGGCGCTGATATTTTTAAAATAAAGCTAACATTCTGGCTTAGCAGATAAAGTGAATAATATTTTTAGTTTATTTATGTTAACAAATTCCTTTCATAGTGGTTCTTTAAGCATACAATTAATAATTAATCTACATATAGAATAGACATAGGTACTTCTTCATCAGTCAATCGGCAAGATGAGGAGGAAACCTTATAAGAATATGGCTACAAATGCACTGGAACACTGCCTTGTGTCCCTACCTGGTAGTTGAACATGCTGTTTGTGTGTAGTTTTAATTAGAGTCCAGAATGTGTTTTCTATTCTACTTTGCTACTATAACTCTTATGCTGATGGCAATAATGATTATTTATGTTTTCAGATGATGACAGGTCTCGAGTGTGGACACAGGTTTTGCACACAATGCTGGTGTGAATATTTAACAACTAAAATAATGGAGGAAGGTCTAGTGAGTATCATATTCGTTAATGCCATATATTATTATTAGCCACTCATTGGCATATTGGCCTTTCATAGAGTTATATTAATACTAGTATTCCTTGTTATGTGTCCTTGTACACATTATGGTGTACTGGTGGTGGTATCTCGGTTGGTGCATAAGCATGCATCAAAATATCATCATGCTAAATATCTCATACTTAATAATACTGGTATTGGGTATGACCCTGATAACTCAAAATAATGGTTATGAGTTATAACATGTTTTGTTTTATTGGCTTAACTAATCTGATAGAAACAAATGCCAATTTCGTTATTTGACATTAGGTATGGTTTTTTTATGTCTATGTGTATTCATTGATTCTGCAATAAGTGATATCATACATAATGCTACAGATGCATACAGATTGCTAATGTATATCGTACTGTTTTGTATACCTAAATAAATAAATAAACAAATATTATAAACTAACAGTGCTCCGCGATTTACCTGCATAGTTCCCGTCCCTGTTATTTTGCCGGGATAATAAGTAGAGATTTACGACGATAACATGACCTGCCCCTCCAGAATTCAAAACGTTTGAAAGTATTTACAACGCAGCATCACGCATGTGTGCGTACTGCTACTGCAGACGAGTAATTACAACTACATACAAGCTCTTTCCTAAGAATGTGACTACACGCATTAAAACAGTATTTTGGAGGGGCGGGCCATGTTATCGTAGTAAATCTCTAGCATGTGTCTCCAGACTATAATCTGTGTTACAAATTTCAACCAGATCCATTACGACGTTACGACGTGATTGAGCAACAAACATCCAAACATCCAAATTATGTCAAAGTTTAGATGTTAGTTGCTCAATCATGTTGGAACGGCTCAACAGATTGAGTTGAAAATCGGTACACAGTTAGAATTTAAACGCTCCACACACGAGTCCTAAAATCAGAGGAAATGACGTAAAAGTAGTGGGGACATGGCACCATATGATTGGTGATTTATGGTGCGATGTAGGGTCCTCCTTAGTCTAGAATAGCACATAATTGTAATTGTACTTTTTATCACGAGAGAATGACAGGAACAGTACCTGGGCGGGTAAACCGCGGGGAGATGCTAGTAATAAAATAATTACTTGTTAGGTTACTACTTCCAATATCTGAAAACTATTTAATGAGTTCATTGGCTCTTTGTATCATAAACTGATAATAATGATTAATTGATTAAATTAGGTACAATTAACACAAAGGGGAAAGTTAAAGCTTTCATAACGAAACTGGAACAATCATATCAAATTTAGTGATAAAAATCATGACAGAAACTTTGGACAAAACTAGGGACTGGTTTTAGAAGACTAGCGTGTATCTATATAATATTTTGAGAGAAGGTAGCGAATTTTGGGTAGGTATTTGAGGCGATCTGAAAACTTGTTTATATCAGCTGTCTGGCCGCCATGGTACAAGCTATGCTTAGATGTGTGAGGGTGTTGTGCAGGAATAGTCCACCAATATTTATTTATTAAATAATAAAAATAGCTCTCCAATTATGTGTATAATGGGAGGAAGGAATCCAACATGGAGGTGCAGACCTGCCCTTATACCGCCTAACTAAATCTTTCGCTTTGCTATTGCGGTCTCTATCATTTCAAGCGGAAAGAAACGAGAGAGAAATTCGTTCGGCGGTAGACCCCCGGGCTAGTGAGTAGCGGGGCAAAATGAATCCCTCAATAAGGTACGGCGGACTGGGTAAAAAATAAACCATTCTAATTAGGTAGTCCGTCAGCTAGATCAGGGAAAGATATGGAATACGTATTTTTTGTTTTATAAAATTTCTAAAAATTGACGAAGGTATAGGTTTATAGTTAATTCATCATCAATCTTCCAGAGTGGGGGGTCGTGACGTCAATTGTGAGTAAAAATCGTACCCACAAGTGACGTCACGCGAAACTTCTGAGCACTGTGTCTTCGTAATTTTTTGTTTGTGAAACAAAAGAAGAATATTTTTGGTGGGGGGAAATCACAGGGTCGTGATCAAGTCACAGGACCACGTGACAAGTGCGTGCGTGCGTTTTAATGGTTATTAATGTATCTTGAAAAATGCTTTTGAGGTGGTACAGTGGGAACATTTAGTGGGCTGTTTAATGTTTGTGTGTGTAAAATATGCGCGGTGTTTGCAGGGTCAAACGATAGCGTGCGCGGCGCACGCGTGCGACATCCTCGTGGACGACGCGACGGTGATGCGGCTGGTGCGGGACCCGCGCGTCAAACTCAAGTACCAGCACATCATCACCAACAGCTTCGTCGAGGTCAGTCCGTCAGTCACAACCTGATACACACTTCTTTGCAGAGTTCTCGAATACGCGTATAATATAACTTGACTACTGTGCAGTGATTGTTTTGTGTCTAAGGTGCGGTGAAGCGATTTCGGTCATAAACCTGCGGCACAGGCAGAATTGACAGTAGATATTATTTAAGGACAATGGCCATGGATAGAATCGAAAAGAAAACGTAAAAAAAAATTGGCAGTCATTAGTCACCAGTTAATTCAGAATTGCTTACTTTGGAAACAACGCGGGTGAAACTGGAGGGCGTGGCCATGAGCCATCTAGAAATGCGTCAGCCAATGGGAAATGCTAACGCATTTCTAAATGGCCAATGATCATGGTCCCGAATTTACCCGAAGATTTATGAAGATTCCCGAGCGTGACGCTAGAATTAAATTCACAGCCCACGAAAAATGTGTGTGTGGCGCGCCAAAAGAAGTTTTCACGAATTGGATGATTACCTATTTGTGTTTGGTTTGCAGTGTAATCGCCTGCTTCGCTGGTGCCCGTCCCCGGACTGCAGTAACGCCATCAAGGTGGCGTACGTGGAAGCGGCGCCGGTCACGTGTCGCTGCACGCACACCTTCTGCTTCTCGTGCGGCGAGAACTGGCACGACCCCGTGCGATGTTGCTTGCTCAGGAAGTGGATCAAGGTACCACGGAATTTGTTCTCATAAAGCAACTATTTCTATGTAATATAGCAACCGAAGAGTTTAC